>OZ020263.1:10628118-11228118 GCA_963971285.1 Astropecten irregularis
AAGGATTTTGAGGGCATGATCGATGAAACAATTTTTGAGGGACCAAAACGATTTCCACATATACACACAATATAATTTTGAGAATCACACAAAAGGTTTTGATGGCATAAAATGATTTTCATGTATGACAAGAAATTATCTCGAGGCTTTCGATTCTTGCTCCGCGGCTCGAAAATCACCCCCCCCCCCCCCCCCCCAAATGCAACGGAGACCGGGTGACTGACTCAACGCACGGTCTCGCATCAAAAATGCTACACGTACGGGGTGCGTGGACCGCACTAGCACTACACGGGCCAATGCCTCGGGCTGAATGCGTCGCAAGACCCCACGGGCTGTGTCTGCAGAGGTGGTAGGGCACCGCAGTTACCGGTCTTTTATAAATTCTAAATTTGGCATGTAAATGTTGCTTTATCGCGTTGGAAATTCTTAATTTTAAAGAGGAAATACCCAGGTCGAACAGTTAAGGTTTGGTTAAAAGAAAACCAGCGATTAAACAAAAAGTTACACTAAATTTTGTATAGTAAAAAAAGCTTTTAAACGACTAGAAGTGAAACTAACACATGATCACGTGGGTTTTCTGAGTCAAAATTTTGACTCAGAAAACCCACGTGATCATGTGTTAGTTTCACTTCTAGTCGTTTAAAAGCTTTTTTTACTATACAAAATTTAGTGTAACTTTTTGTTTAATCGCTGGTTTTCTTTTAACCAAACCTTAACTGTTCGACCTGGGTATTTCCTCTTTAAAATTAAGAATTTCCAACGCTATAAAGCAACATTTAAATGCCAAATTTAGAATTTATAAAAGACCGGTAACTGCGGGTGCCTACCACCTCTGCAGACACAGCCCGTGGGGTTTTGCGACGCATTCAGCCCGAGGCACGGGCCCGTGATAACCACCAGTGCGGTCCACGCTCCCCGTACGTTGCGAGACCGTGCGTTGGGTCACCCACCCGGTCTCCGTTGCATTTGGGGGGGGGGGGGGGGATTTTCAAGCCGCGGAGCAAGAAAGCCTCGAGATAATTTCTTTTATACATGAAAATCATTTATGCCATCATATCAAAACCTTTTTGTGTGATTCTCAAAATTATATTGTGTGTATAGGCCTATGTGGAAATCGTTTTGGTCCCTAGAAAATTGTTTCATTGATCATGCATGCCCTCAAAATCAAGTTTGCGTCAACTCACAAACATTACGCCAACTCGCAATCGCTGCGTCAACTCGCAAACGTTGCGTCAACTCGCAAACATTACGTCAACTCGCAAACATTACGTCAACTCGCAAACATTGCGTCAACTCGAAAACATTACGTCAACTCGCAAACATTGCGTCAACTCGCAAACATTGCATCAACTCGCAAACATTACGTCAACTCGCAAACATTGCGTCAACTCGCAAACATTGCATCATCTTGCAAACATTACGTCAACTTGCAAACATTACGTCAACTCGCAAACGTTGCATCAACACGCAAACATTACGTCAACTCGCAAACATTACGTCAACTCGCAAACATTGCATCAACTCAAAAAACATTTTGTGAATAATTCTGAAAAGTCTTATGTTTTCAACAGACAGATTCGCCTAATTCAGTAATTGTTTATGTTTTGCCTATGATTTGTCCATCGTGTACGGCTTGAACGTACGTGAATCGCGTTCCTGGAATTCTCATACGGCAGCTGCAACATTAAGTCACAGCTATGAGCACCAGTCTAAAACCATTGGTGTGCCACATCCTTCTAACACTTGTTACGGCTGGAAATGCGTATACGCTTACCTTTGACCTTATTTTGATTTCCATTAATTAACCCTAATTAAACGACTTATTTCTGATTTTTTTTTCACGAAAACCTTCATCAAGTGTTCTAGAAATATTGTGTTATACTCTGCACTCTTCATTTTTTTGGACTTTGAAGCCGGCGTGTACCTTTAAGCATAGCCATTGGCCATACTTCCGATAATTAATTATGCAGCTCACCTGTTGCACGCGCGCGCCTCGCTCGGCGCAGCACGCACTAAATGAAGCATTCTGATTGGATGAGAGAAGATCGCGCTCTTTACGCGCTTCCTACTGGCATAAAAATAGCACACGCGCTGAAACCTGCATAATTAAGTGGGTATTATATGTTTTGCTTATAGATCTTAGAGAAGTTGTACACAGAAGGAAACACGGTTGTAATTATTAAACATGTACTGTATACAACAATTTTGTGACTTACCTGGACATTTTAGCCACTGTCGAATTTCCTGAGGGTTGTCACTTAAGATGAAAGTGTTATAGTAGGTCACGCTGAAGGGTCGGTGTGGTGTACGAGTGTTGAACGAACCTATGCGAACCTTAGTACACTGACAAGGGTCTGGTTCCGGAATTACCCATCTATACGCATTGTGAGAATCAGGGTCTGGTTCCTGTCCCATCCAGCACACTACCAAAAACAAAAGACAGAAAAAATGATTACTACTGAGGGACAATGCTAAACTTGAAAACACAGTTTTTTTTTTCAATTTTGGTTCAAAACAACAAACCTCAAAACACCTTCATTTCAGTTCACATTTTTCATCATTGACAATTTTTTTTTTTTAACTGTATTATTGTGAAGGGAAGTATAAAATATGAAATGTAATGATGTCAGTTGTTTTGTCAAGTTTTGTTTAAAAAAAATGTATTCTGTCATTTCAATATCCGTCATTGCAATAATGAAATTACCGTTTTCAAAGCCAGGCTACATCACTCGATATGCCGCTTGATATTGCGCTTGACGGTCATAAGTAGATTTTAATTTATTGCTTTCTTCTTCTTTGTAAAATATTTTTTGGAATATTGTTTTTTGGGTATCAAAAAAGAGTATTTGGCTGCTTTTGGCTGGTTTGAAAAGGAAAACAGAGTTTCACCTTCAATGAAAAAGCATTTAATTATTTTCAGTATTTCAGTAGCCCGAGCCTCCATTTCGCAAACGCCGTTTTAATATTTTCGGCCGGCAATCGAGCAACTGAGGCGACGACATGGAATTCCATTTTATACATTCCATGAAAGACAAAGCCCCAAAAGGGACGATTTTATTAAACGCACAACTGACTCGGGTTTGTTGATTGCCCAAACGAAATGGCTTTACTCCGGTATTCGATAGATTTCCAAATTTCTAGATCGATTAAAAAAATGATCTTAGCCATTGAAAAGTGAACAAAGAAAAATTGACTGGAGCGGGATCCGAACCTGTACGGTATTCAGGAGGTCGCCGGTTCGAATCCCGCTTCAGTCAATTTTTCTTTGTTCACTTTTCAATGACTTTGAATTCAGTCAGGTTTCCCTTGTGGTTATTTGATCATTATAAAAAAAATATCAAGTTAATTATAATAGGCATAATTATTCAACGAAGAAGCAGAAAGTCTTGATGCACTGTAATAATTTTCGCCATGTATAAATTACAGAGCTTTTTTGCGAACCAAATAATTTTGTCAATAACATTGACTGCAATTTTTTAACCCAACCAAATTAACAAACTGAAAATATATAAAATATAATTACCTTTAGTGCCATTTGCGAGTGTGGTGAGTGATATAAATGCAAGAATTTGCCTCCAAACATCCATTATTTTCAGATGATATAGGCCTACTTGATGATTGATTGCATGAAACAAAAAAGAAACAGCATATTAAACGCAGCGTGATGGGGAGGCAGCGAACTGAGTAAAAGCTTCGCTCAATATAAATCGCTTGATGTGCTCCTCTGCGGTTTTTGATGCTCGACGTGTCCTCCCGTGAAGGATCCGGGCGTTGCTTGGGTATTTCCATGGTAACGTCAAAACACCGCGTATTAATCAAATCATCTGTGTGAATAAGCAGGCGAGATGCCAAATTCAGTTTTTTGCATGTCTGAGCCCTGAATATATAATCAGCATGTAAGAAGAGTTTTCTTTGTTGTAATTATTGTAAACAGGATTTTCGATCCAACGTTTTATAAGATGTGTTAATTACTTTCGACTTGTAATCTTAATGTTATTAATTGCTTATGGCAAAAGATTCGCATGGATCTTGAGCGTTACCTAATTACCCTAATTGTGTGTGACAAGGTGCTGTTCAACAGAACCATAACTTTATACCGTGAAGATTCAGGAGGGGATCCAGGAGTTTCCAAGGAGGGGGGGGGGGGCGTGGAAATAAAATGTGCCACAATGATTCAATAGCGACTGATTTCTCGAATTCGGGGCGATCAAAGCTAGCTAATTTTGACCTCCCCTCTTTTACTTCTCTCTTTGAGTCGGTCTCCCTCCATTGTTTTTTCCTCTTTCTTTTTTTCTTTTTCTTTTGCTGGAAGAAAAGGGGGCGTGCACCCCCCTTGGACCCGCCCCTGAAGATTATTAATCAAGTAAAGTGAAAGTAAAGAAAGCGCGACCAGAAGAGTGAACCGAGAGGGCGGGAATTATTTACAGGATTGTCTTACTCAGTGCTGCCACTGTCTTGCACTTATAACATTTGTTTCCGTGTATTGATTTCCAAAATAAGAAAGATACGTAGGGCTAATTAGCTGAAGTTTCACGAAATTATTCGTTAAATTGAAGACACCACTATATAGTGTTCATTCTCAAACCTTTACTGTCAAATTGAAACAATACTTTGTATCAATTTTTATGCCAAATTTCTGTGGATTTGCTGTGACGGGACTGAATAAATTATCAAAATTATATATACTTGTCTTGTATGGTAAAATTGGTTCATGTAAAACATCGTGTCTCTTCATAACGTAAAGGCAGTGCAGTAATTGCCGCGAGAGCAACTGTGAACCATTTTACACGTAGTATGAATATAGACAGTATCGATTTGTCCTTTACAAACTGCCCACAGTGTAATAAATTTAACGGAAACTGAACGCTCAGCCATGCATGCAATAATAACCAGCATAATGACCTGGAAAATATCACCACTTTGTATTCTGATAAAAAGAATTGTTATTATTATACTGGTGGATGGTACACGTCCTAACCTTGAACGATTGTTCAGTGGGAGAAGGCACGCTAGCTATATCGTTCTGCCTCTGTGTCTGTTTTCCTTCCTCCAAGGTGTAAAAAGCATATTTGTTCTTTAAATTAAAAACGGAATGGTATTGATACGGATCTCCCAATACAACATGTAAAATATTTTCCTCCAGTTAGAAACGTTGTAGACATAATTACGGAAGTGCATTTAGGACATGCGTAAAAATAAATTAGGGGCCTGCTATTCCGCCCGGGCGGAGTCCGCTTCACTGAAGTGAGTGAAGTCACATTATTAAAGGTAGTATCATACTTCGGCAAGAATCCAAAACAGAAATGTTCACAGATTTACGTTTACCTTACAGGGTGTGAAGATGGTGGTGGTAGAAACATACCGTTAAATTGTTTCCGCCTGAAATGGTGTATTTATCCAGAAATTAGAAAAAACAACGACCGATCTTTTAAAAGATCAAAAATAAAAGAGAAAAGACTTCAGAAATACTGTTGCTGTTTTCTCAAAAAGTGGGCACCGTATAGGACTGAAATTTTCACAGATTACTGTTACTGTATAGTCTTGATATTTTTGCCCATGAATCTGTATTTCTTTGATAAAAACCCAAAGTATGATATTACCTTCAAGTTATATAACATAGATCGAGCTCTGTGTGTATCTCTATGGTTATACATGTACATTGTATTTAGCTCAATCAAGGCTGAGGAATACACCGTGCGTAAATTCAAATACATGAAGCGCCGCGCGCAACAGGCGTTCCCTTACAATGCACTTGTAAACCAAGCAAGGATCAAAGAGATACCTTATATTTTCATCAATGAAATAGTTGGCACCATTTTCAGTAGCGTCATACTAATTAGCTGTAACATTGAACACAATCAAATTTCACACAACACCAAAAATAGTTCGTATTTTCAACTGTTATTTAAACCTAATTCGACTGTACATGTACTCGGGTAATGTCTTTATATCTCTTTACAGCTTGTGATTAATGATTTACACAGACTCAAACATTTGCCTAGTTTTATGGAGCTGATATTAGCACTGTCATGCTTTCAAGCACTTGTCAGAGTACAAACATGATATAACACATGAAAACCTGATTGGTAACCATGCAGCAACTGGATGAATGTGTTTTTGAATTACAGCATCATGCTGATTGGCTATAAACACAGGAGCTAATTTAAATATTTCAGCATAAACAAGATTTTCACATTTGTGAAAAATATTCATAATGACATAGTTATTAATGTTATCAATTCAAAGTTCTTTATGGATGCCGAAAATCTCAACTGTCAAAACTACATGAATTCTGACATTTTGTTAAGTTCTACCTTTTATTAGCAATCCCCCCCAGGAGTGAATATTACTGTTTGCAAATTTACAAAGGAAATTGGCTTTTGCTCTGTCAAATCATTAGCACTTCAATATATTTCTCCATAATGTAATAAAGACTAAAGAAACATACAAGCATGAAATACTACTTAAACACTTAAATCTATAATGCTACAAAGAAAGAAAAAAAATTCTCACATTTAGATTCAATTTTGATAAATCCAAGATTTTCAAACATACTTTTGTTCAACGTTCTCTTTTCATCAATTCATGGTTCTTATATACTCAAATTTAAATTCACAATGGTACTTAAAACTAACAATGAAAGCATTCTGAGCAAAGATGGTACGGTATATGGAAAATACAAAAATGTGGGGGCTGTGTAAGTAACTGCATCATAACACAAAGATTGGGCTGTTGCCATGTTGCAGTTAAAGGGATGGTACAGAACTGGTTTTTGCGACAAAAACCGTTGCTGACAGCGAAAGCACATTATGTAATCCATCATGTACCTTAACTGAAAAAACCTGTAGAAGTTTGAGGCAATCAGCCATCTGGGTCACGAGAAAATAGTGAAAGCCCGTTTACACATTTCAACGAATGAATAAAACGCTTCAAAGCGATTTATTCCAATCGGAAAATAGTTTCATTTATTTCTCACCGAATATGGCATTTAAAGAAAAAACATTTCATGGGATGTTTTCTCCTATCATCACCATTATACTGTGTAAGTTTTATGTGAATCTGTGATAGTGCTGTGCATTTTCGGAGCTTTTGAAAACCGGAAAACGCTTTGAAAAAATTAGCGGTTGCCCGAGCTCCGATTCATAAAAATGAATGATAGCGCTATATTACGCACGTGTCGATAATGTGCACGATCAAATGATGCATAGCGCTGTATGTAGGAGTGTGTAAAACATGCTACAACGATCGTTGCGCCGACGTATACATTCAGTTTCTGGTCTCGATCTACGTGCGTGTTTGGGAATCTTGTGATGATTTGGTGCCGGCAACCTTACAGAATATTCAGTCAGAATCTTTCATAACTTGCTCAGCGTGACATGTCACATTTCTTACCGAAAAATCTGCATTGAAGCCGGCCGAAATCCACGGTACCGAGCGCAACTTGAATGCATGCACCAAATACACACGTTGTACGTACGACATGTAGGCTTGCACTTCCGGCCCGATTGCGAATTGGCGACTGTGTACTGGTGTACAACGTATGCTTTGAATGGTGCGGCGCACATTACACATCGTGGAATTTTCTGGATGCAATGCTGCTGCTGCATGGGCCGGGCCATGCGGCCACGTGGTGGGCATGCGGTGTTCATGATGCATCGTACGCGATATGTTTACGTCTTCTTTCGAGCGATCGTCGCGTTCGGAAGGCTGTTCGCAATATTTGTTTAATAAAGTTTGCGAAAAGTTTGTTTCTGCTTGGCCAAATGGACCCAAAACGACTGAAATTCAAGTATGTATTATACAGTATACACTTTTGGGGTTGTTTATTTATTGGGCAAACGTCAGTCTACTTTTTAAAATGTTGGTTTCGTATTCCGTTTTTGAAATTTTGAAACCGGATGGCAAGATTTTAAGCGGGAGCCCGTGAATCCGTTTTTGATGCACAGCACTAATCTGTGATCTTGAAGTGTATTTTGTCTTACCAATTCTGTACCATCCCTTTAAGCATAGTTTTCAAATCAATACTAGCCAAATACTTTGGATGTCTAGAGGGACAGGGACGAAGCACCTCAGTTGATTTCATGAAAACTTTGGCGACTCATGCCATATTTCAAATACCTTAAGTATGCTATCACTTACTAACAACATTTGTGACTTAAATTGGCTCTTAAGATGTATAAGTGACGCTTCAGTTATGCAACCGTAAAAGTTTTTTTTGAAATCCACTACATTGACTACTAATAACTTTACAAGGGAGCTGTACAAACTACAAGTCAAGTCAATCACACATGAACACAATATACACTCTACATCCTCTCTGACATTTCACCGTTGCTGATCACAATTTACTTTCTTGATACATTAAGCTATGACAATAAACTTATTAAACTCTGCACATGAGAAAAGTTCTGTACAAAAAATGATACATATAATTATCGGTATGTACACGCGGATGTGATTTCTTTTCCCCTCAAATGATGCCGACGCCCTACTGACCTATTCTTGTCGGCAAGACAGTGCCCTCGTAGTCTCGCAGGTACGGGTGCTTGAGGGCTGCTTTGCAGGAAATACGCTTAGCGGGGTCGTAGACCAACATTTGCTGTGGGGAGAGAAAAATAAAGCCCATAAAACATGTTCTTAAAGGTTCCAGTAAACAAATGAATATCAAAAAGGGTCGCATCTTATTGATGTTAAATTTTTCATCATCCTTAACATATTTTTTCATTCCACATGGAATCTGTACCCAAATGTAAATTGTATTACTCTGCTCAGCTTAAGCATGGAATCCCTGCTTATGGAAGCAACAAATTCCTATTTGATGGATTTACAAGGAATTTTTAGGTGTGCGAGTTCAGTTCTTGTACCAAAGAATTTCTTGCTTAGTTGCTTACTAAGCTAGAGTAGAAACTTGGCACCAGTCCTGATAAATTATGGAGTGGACTCGAATCGTCCCCGAACCCGACATGTTTGACGGGGCAGTGGACCAGGGGCCAATTTCATAAAACTGTTAAGCACAAAAATTTGCTAAGCACAAAAATTTGCTAAGCATGACATTTCTGCCTTAATTAAAAAAAAGCGTTAACAACCAAATTTCCACGTGTTGTGTATCACTCGTGATTGTTCTTTGGCTGTGATGTTAGCTGACCATGAATATCAAATGTGAATAGTGGTTTGTTTTTTGGGGTTAGACATTTTTGTGCTAAGCAAATGTTTGTGCTTAACAGTTTTATGAAATTGGCCCCAGGTCCTGGCAAGCGTCCACACTATGTGTGTGCCGGGAAAGTACCTGAATATCATGAACTATTATGATAAGTCTCACTTTCACTAACATTGTATAAAGTGGTTGAGATGACTGACAGTGACTGCAAGAAGCTTATTGTCAACGAGTTCTACATACCCGTAGTAAGTCCATGCCCTCTGAATCAAGGTTCTTCACGGACTTGCTGAGGCTGTTGGTGCTCCAGCTGGGGAATGTCGACTTGTAGTCGGGAAGTTCAGTCACTTTGGGCCATGTCTCTTCGGTGGGTGTTCCCAAGGTTCTGTTATTTAAAACGTATATGAATAAATGAAAAGATTTTTAAAATATGAGAGAGAAATAGCCACTGGAGTAAGCCAACCCATTGCGCCTTTGGCCACCTAAAGCCAGTGCTGTGTCCGAGTCTGGTCAGTCAGAGTCCAAGACAGAATCCAGTCAATCCGAGTCCGCGACCAAAATCACACAGACCTGTATCAATTTGCTTTTGTTTGTTCTTCAAAATTACAAAGACACCAAGTTGAAATATACCGGCCTCGGTATAGAAAATCTGTTTTTGACATTGCAAAGAGCTACTGACTTTGCAGTAAGAAATAAAGTTGGCATACACTCAAAACTTGTTAAATTTGCCGATCTCGGCCCAAGTCATCGAGTCACAGAGCCTAATTGAGTCCGAGTCCAAGACCAATTCTGGCAAAAACGGTCTCGAGTTCGGTCTTGAGTTCAAGACCGGACTCGAGTCTCACAGCACTGCCTAAAGCTATTCCCACAAAGTAGGGACCTTGCTGAGTGGCATCATGTTTGTTGGCTTTTCTGCCATCAGGGTCAGTACCAGGATGTCGATCAGCGCTGATCGCTTAATATGAAATGAAGTTCAGATCCAGTGAATTTCTGTCTGAAATGGTGGAGCCCCCTGTTGCCTACCTGAATATTCTGAACAGCTGGTCGATCTCAGAGTCGCCGTGGAACAGCGGTCGTTTGGTGACCATCTCTGCAAAGATGCACCCAATGCTCCAGACGTCGACAGGGGTGGAGTACCTCGGTGAGCCCAGTAGCACCTCAGGGGCCCGGTACCATAGAGTCACCACCTAGAGGAGCATAAAGATTGAGAAGGTTAAGCCTTGATGGTACAATCACTCAGAGGTGGAGTACATCAGTGGGCCTCATGGTACCTTGGCTGGGCCAAGCAGCCCGGCCCTCAATGGCCCTGTACCTCACTGTCATGGTATAAAGAGCAGATCACCCTGGAGTTTAGTGGGTCTATCATTCCTTAGGGTGATTATCAAAAAGGAAAACCCTGAACCGAGCCACAGCCCTTTTTAGTAAAGCTACTTACCTCATGAGTGTAGACCCTAACAGGGATGCCAAAGGCCCTCGCCAGGCCAAAGTCGGCCAGTTTGATGATGCCCTTTTCGTTGATGAGGAGGTTCTGGGGCTTCAGGTCGCGATGGAGAACCCGGCGGCAGTGGCAGAACAGGATCCCGTCAACGATCTGGTGAAGGTAGCTCTGTGCATGGATGGTGGACCAATGCAAAAAGCAAAGACAGAGAATTAGTAATATGACAGGCCAGAAGTTTCTCTGAAGCCATGCATGGTCTTTGGTTACTCAAATTTCATAGCTGATCATGAGCTAACATGTACCAAATACAGTGGAACTATAACGAACACCAACATTTGGTTATACCGAACAACATCCTTGGCTCCCAATTTTTATGTACAATGTACAGGCATGCAACTTGGATTTAACAAAAAAAACGAGGAAATTCCAATCTTTACCATGCTTTGTACAGTGTTTTCAATTTTCAATGGCATAAGAGTGAAGTGAAAAAAAGAGGAAATCAGCTGATTCGAGGAAAAGTTGCATGCCTGAATGTATAGACTATAACAAACAACCAGTGTAATGAACAATTTCTGTGCATCCCATCAGCATGTTTGTTACAGTGGCGTTCCACTGTATAGTGAATATGAATGCTGTTGTGAATTGCTTACTTTGACAAGGGCTGGGTCCATGGTCGTGCCCCGAATAGACTCCATGTATTTCTTGAGATCCATGGTCAAGTACTCAAAGACCAGGTACAGCCGACTCTCCTGCATCAGGACATTGCTCAAGCTGGGGATTGGAAAGATGAAGGTAAACTTGTTTACTGCCTGAAACAAATTCACGATAAAGATGGTGACCGCATGACATCCTTGAAAAAGGTGGAGAATGTTTTTCACACTTGATTTACAAGTATAAGTTTGTCTGAACTCTGAAGTAGTTTTGTCGGGGAAAAAACCCAAACAAACAAAACAATCCACAGAATTTCTGCACACTCCTACAACTTAATGTATAATACAGTGAATTTTCACACAGAAAAGTGTGGCCAAAATTCTGTAGCCAGCATTACAATGGAAAGTCCACAAGGATTTTTCTTGGAGTGCTGACTATATGAAGTCTACTCACTTGACTACATTAGGGTGCTGCAGTTCTTTGAGAAGGGAAATCTCCCGGATGGCCGTGCTGGGAACGCCTTCCTCTTCACTTTCCAGACGGATTTTCTTCAGTGCGACGATGCTGCCATCCTTCTTGCAGCGTCCTTTGTACACTACGCCGTACGTGCCTATTAAGAAATACAAGTAAATGTATGTCTTTGAAATCAAGTTAGGGATGTGAAACTTCAGATTTAAATCAAAAATCTAATTTTATTTTATTTAGATTTTAACTCAAAATTTCAGATTTTTTGTACACCTGCCCTGTATAGGAACAGAAAAGTTATAGGAACTTTTAAATTTCAGCTTTTTCCGTGGTGTTTTCAGATTTGTGTGTGTGTGGCCACCATAGAGTTATATTAAAAAACTAGAGTGCGCGCTTCGTATTCAATGTGCGTGCTCTTGGCACTCTGGCATGGACGCGCAGCCGCCATTTTAGTTGGGGTGACTGAGCAACCGCAGTAGAGTCCAAAAACGGTACCCGGATGTTACTTGAAGGAGTGCGCGCACTGTGCGTGACGCGACGTGTATTTTATGCACAGTGCTGCGCGCACGAACCGGGGTAAGAATATGTACGCACAATTTGAAACGAGACACGCGCGTTTGCCCTTGTTTTCTTAGGCAATGGCGCTGGCCATGGTTCGAGCATCACGCTCAAAGTGCACACTCTAGTTTTTTATTTAACTCTATGGTGGCCACTCACATCCCTGTCAAGTTCATTCATCGTGAGGATCTCCGCTGTAGCAAACCTAAATGGCATTCAGCGACTTTTGTTCAAACGGAGCCCCCACAGAATTTTGACAACACAATTCCACAACTTCTCTCCATAAGCATTCTAACCCCGTCTCTGATGTCAGTTTTTGAAATACATGTGCGACTAGGAACTAGAAGCACATTGGGCTTAATCATTGGTGCATTTGCAGGGCTGAAAAAAAGGTTAGGTGAGGGCAAGGCCAATTTTCAATTGCAAGGAGAACTTCCAAATCATAATGTGTATGGAAATTTGAAGGGGCAGCAAGGTCAAGAACCAGGGGAACGAAGGCCATGGCCTCCGTTTATTTCCAGGCTTGCATTTGATACCATCTTGTGCTAATAATTCATTTGTCTCATCCCTCTGAAGGATATGGCCCAGACTAGGGTGAGGGGCTTCATGCACATGTAGCCTGTAGTACATTATTATGTGATACATACCTTCTCCGATCTTCTCAATCTTAATGTAGTCTTCCATAGTCAGTGCTTTCTCCATAGTTCTTTGGTTTATACTGATATGTACACAGACAAAACTAAACAGCTCTACTATACAGCTCAATTTGTACAACAAATACCTGTTGAGAGAATAACAAAACAGTTATTAAAATGTTTATTTATTTCTGTTATTCCTTCTACCGCCGCTGGCATTTTTTGTTTACCAGCCACTTGTACTAGTTGTAGTTGTTTGTAAACCACGCACGGTATGAATTCTTGAATCTACTTACCTTTTCCTTAGTTAAGGGGATCTTCATGTTTCCTTGCTAACATTAGAGCGTTCAGCCACTGTCAGCGATGACAGTCCGATACCAAAAAGGACGCCGCCAAGAAGACTTTGTTATAATTTGGCCAATCATAATTCACAGAATTTGTCGACCCTATGCGAATCTGTAAAGCAAAGGGTCAACAGTTTCCACAAGCATTGTGATTGGCCAACACGTTGCAAACTCTCGGTGGCACTATTTCGCAGTGGCTATCGTTACGGCAGCCGTAATGCATTTCCCAATGGCTATAGTTACGGCACTGCAACTGCGCACACGGGATTGCTTCGAAGCTAGCGTGTTTAGTACACGTGTGGGTACGGTATGCACAGGACTTTTCATTACGTCGCGCGGTCGAGGTTTGACGTGTACTACCAAAGAGACATAGTAAAAATTATCTTGTTGTTGACGCAGAATTTGCCTCTTTTGGGGAATTGTCATATATATATGTACATGTAGTTCCATTTATGTTTATTTCAACTAATAATCCGAGTTAATTTGTTTAAAAGAAAACATAGAGAACTTGTGTAAAAGTACAATGAGCACCGTATGAGACTGAGAATTCACAGATGACTGTTGCTGTATCTTTCCTTGATTATTTTCCCCCATGAATCTGCATTTATTCGTCCATGCTACCCGGCCCATGGAAAAGACTTTCTTTCCTCCATGTTTTACCCAAAACACCCAAAACAAAATAAACAAATAGTCTAGGCATGGGTCTAACGTTAAACGGAAAAGAGAAAAATCAAATGAAAGTTGAGAAGACAAATTACTCTGGTTCCTTTGCACAGTGCATTCTACAGCCGTTACGGTAACTACGTTAAGGTTACGGCTATAAGTAACTCACGCCGTCATCGTGCGTGCGCAGTTGCAGTGCCGTAACTATAGCCATTGGGAAATGCCTTACGGCTGCCGTAACGGTAGCCACTGCGTTAATATTTAGAATGTTAATTTTGATGCGATGACAAAAGTTGGGCTTATTTAAAATGGTTATATCAATTTTATGAATGGCTGGTTACTCTTTTCATTCAGTTGTCTTTTTAATTGCACATTTTCAGAGTAAACACACTAGTAAAAATACCTAAAAAATTTAACAAATGCAGTTGGAAAATAGGCCTACTCGGAAAATGTGCATAATTCCATCCTAAAATTGTACATTCATGATCATCAAAGCACTAGTTATGTTCAATCAAGGGTAAGCTCTTTTTAAATCCAGTCTTTTTTTGCAATTCAACAAGTTTAAATTTGGAGTTGTGAAAAGAAAGAAAAACTCAAATTCAAAATTGTCATGATGAACTTCCCTTTTCATGTTTACAAATACAAATTCTCAGTCGGCAAAAGGAGTAGCCTAGCACGGGATTAGGCCCTAGTTAATGTTAAACAGACTCGTACCATATCTTCATTCCAAAATAAACTAGGAAACAAAACCACAAGGCATAACTGATGAAGACCGTTATAAATGTCAAGACTGAACACGTCTACCGCACAAAATCGAAACACAAAGAGAATTTAAAAGTCAATTTGGCCAAACGAAAAACACAACTTGCGATCAAAAACTCTTTTTTAAGGCATTAAATTAGGAATATACAGTACGTTAAGGAATACACACAACACATTATTAATCGTATCATACGATACACTAGCTTTGATTTCAAGAAATTTCCTCAAAATGCACACAAAACTGGTGAAAACAGGAAGATTTTTTAACAGATTACCACTCACCTTGCAATCTATATCAACATTTAAAACTCCCAGTGCGCCGTGTCATTCATGCGGGCCGCCAAGTTCGAAGTAGCGAATCAGAAGCGTTGAAGAATATCGAATGGCCAATCAGCGCGTTAACGTGCGTGACGTATTTGCATGAATCACGCCTGGTAAAGGGCGCCCTCAATATTTTTTTATATGGTTCCCGGTCACGTGACTGCAGTTAATTCTCTGAGTTTTGTGTAAAATAATAACATAAAAAATGTCAATACAGCGTAATTAAATAAGTAATACGGGTAAAGGTGCTTGTTTCTCTCTCGAAATTATCTGGAATTCTTTATGCTTCCGAGTCCTGACAGGGTCGAAGTTTTAAAATAATTTAGCAAGAGAACCACAAGTTTTGACTAGCGCCCTCTTATGTTCAGTTAAAGACATTTTACCCCATTCATATATTTTTTTTCAATGATTGAGTGAGAAGACTTCAAGCACAAATTCGAATTCTTTGGAAATAAGTTACATTTATTACTGTTACTTCTGCCTTTCAATAAAACCACAAATAAAATTGAGTGCAAAAACAGGCTTGAGCTGTGATAACCCCAAATATATACTAATAAACATAATAGTACTTGATAACAGATAATCTCATAATCTGATTGAAGAAAGATGAGCTATTTATCAAAACCTAGGGCCTGTTTGTTTCACGCAAAGGATCATGAATGCTTCGGATCCGGATCCCATTTTAGCGTACCCTGCATAGGAGGTGGATCCCAAAAATGGGATCCAGATCAGTGGATTCGTCCGAAACAAACAGGCCCCTAGTTTCACCTCATTATCTGAGAGCATTTGTAAAAAAAAATATTACTAATATTGCATGCGACAGGTCACTGCATCTTCTTTCACTGCACTATGGCTCATAGTCATGGGTGCCATCGGCAAATGAATGCTATTTCATTATTACTGGTACCCCAAACAACCATAAAAGCATAAAACTCTAAGGGTACTTAGTGATGTATGCTATCAATCAAATTTGATTCAAAAGCCTTTTAATTATCTGTAAGCCAACCCTCCTGAATACTCAAAAAAATTCGATGAACATTTTTAGGAGCATCAAAGCTAGTTGTGTAGACAAAACCAGCCAGTATTGAGCGATTGAACTTATGCTCAAAGACAAACATTACCAACAGGAGGTTGGCGGATGGACAAAGTTACAAAATCTTCATTTTATTACTGTGTAAGAGAATTTCCTATAAGTACTGGTACCCACTATCTGAACGAAAGCAAAGAAGATAAGGCTGAATCGGCTGGTGTACATAGAATGTAACAAGATCAAGTTATCTTTAGTTGGGAAAAGTGAGCGTATGAGTGACAGAGTCAAATAGTTCTTGGTCCTAAATTCCCCTTGATGGAAACTGGAAAGCAAAGGTCACAGAACTGAGAGACACATTCACTGGGTAACAAGATCTAAAAAGACAAAACAATAGAATGCAGCTATAAGAATTGCCTTTTGAGTTGTTGCATCCCGGAACAGCCAGAGTGTATTGATGACAGCGTCTTCATGTTTCTTGACAGAAGGAAGCAAGCTGCAAAGACGAGTGATTATTTAGCGTAAAACTATCTGAAAAGCTTTGGTAGTAAGTCAAAGTACAATAGTAGTACTGCTGCTTTGAGGCACAGAGTTGTTGTTACAACATGCATGATCACTGAAATATTTCAAACATTAGGGAACGTTATCGTTGTCTTCATAAATGTAGGCCACCATCAGACGACACGCGAGTCTAAGAAATCAAAGAACTGCTTCCCGACCACAAGGAAACAAAGACTGGCCGACATGGCGTAGAGCGTTCCAACGAGTTTGTCCTCAGCAAGGAGCTGTTTGCCCGTGGCGAACAGCAGCACGGAGCCAAAGTTGAACATGGCGCTGCCGTAGACACTCCAGAGAACACGCTGCTGGATAGACGCAGAACGTAGGCAAGGACGATTGAAGACGTAGAGACCAATCCCCAGATGGGAGTTGAAGAGTAGACTGTTGGCAACCCCAAGATGCCATTTTGGAAACAATCTGCAATGACATTGATCCAATACAAATTATTATTAAAAAAACACTTTACAGTGACCTCCATGATTGCATGATCCAGTATGTACACAATGGCCCAAAACAAAACTTTAGTTAACTTAAACTCCAGCCTCTGTTTACAATTTACAATTTCACAAATATTGAACATTAGTTAAAGTAACGTACTACTAACACACATATCTAAACACTTGTCTGTGATTTCAAAGAAGATATCTCTAGTTCGTTTCTTAGGATCTGAAGAAGTGATGCCATCATTTTGAATGAGGAAACAGAGATTCGATCAGCTCCAATGAAAAACCGTAACCTAAATTTTGTCCGCTTTTTATGACCAAAGCCAAGGTCATCAGCAAAACTAAAGCAAAGCCATTCCACATTCATGACATTTTCATTCGGACCATCCCTGCCAAGCAACAACATTATCATGTTGGGTGGGGAAAAATAATTACGGGGGCCTAGCTAAGCTAGGCAAAAAAAATTGTTAGAAAATTTATAAGGATTTTTGACAGACAACCTTTGAAGTTTGAACCTGTTTTTGTCATTTATAGCATGCAGGGTTTTTGTGCATAAGCAATTCCCTGAAACCACGGAGGAAGGTGATGAAACTAAGGATCAAGAAGAGATGGGGCGGGGCAGGAGGCCGGATGAAAATAAATGGGCGGGGCCACAATACGAATGTTCACACAGCACATCGAACTCGGATGGTAAAAAAAGAAAAAGTCCACAAAATTGTTACAAGATTAAAGCACATATTTCATAAGTGCCGTCTTACCCAGGTAACAGATTTCTATCTAGTATGTGAATGGCAAACAATGTGTGGCTTGCAGCTCCTATAACTGGCAGATATTTGTAGCAAACTTTGTCCAAAATTCGTCTGCTTGCCGCATGATCCAGTTCCTTGGAATCTGCCATGTTGGATTTCTACTGCCGAGTGAGGGCGCTGTTTGACAAAAGCAGATCAAAGGAAAAGTCATCAATAAAAAATAATAGATTAATAAATTAATAAAATCAAGTAACAAAATATTTTGTGGCAGCACAATACATTAATTAATATAATAACTCTTTTAAATGGTATATCAATTAACAAAACGGTGTAGTTATTTTCATCAATTAGGCCTATATAGGCCTATTACTTTGGTTTTTGTTTTGTGTTGGTGTCTTACCAAGGTATGATACGTACTTTAAATTAAACTGGATCACATAATTTACAGAAAGACTTATTCATTAGATTTTCAAAGCCTCAGCTCAGGGGATTTTGGCAAAATTTTTGGCTGGGAACAGGAGGCTGAATGCAATTAGGCAATTAAGGGACTATAAACTGAGGGAGTAAGATACAAATTGAAATGCATAAAATTATATATCCATTTTCTTCCAGTTCCACATAAAGAGCTGGGCCCATTTCACTGGCCCTGCTTAAAGTGCTTAGCACAAACATTTGCTAACCATGAAATTTCTGTCTTAATAAAAACAGGATTAACAACCACATTTCAACATGTCACTTGCGAAGTTTTACTGATCATGAACATCAAATGGAATCTTTAATGGTGGTTTGTTATATTGGGATGACATTTTTGTGCTAAGCGATTTCAAAGTTGTGCTTAGCAGCTCCATGAAATTGGCCCCTGACTTAGATTAAGGTTGGAACAATTATATAAAAAAACATCCTGGCATTAGTATATAGTGATTCTAAATTGTAAAATGAAATCGCAAAAATTGGGCCATTAATTGATATAGAAAAGAACAGAATGGTAAATTATGTTTGACAGTCAGAAAAACTTGTATTAAACACAGATACCACAAAATGGAATAAATTGCATAAACAATTCGACATGATTTATTCACAACCACACATATATAATTGAAATTGGAATTAAATATGAAAATATTGTCTATATTATTATTATATTCCTCTCAGGTTAAAAATAGAATCTTTTTGAAGTTATCAAAAGTGCAATCAGAAAAAGCAATATAAAAAAATAGATCTTAATATAAAATTGTTAATTCTACTTAATGTAGTATGAAATACTTTAAGATAATATCATACTTTGGTTTTTATCAAAGAAATACAGATTCATGAGCAAAACCATCAAGGAAGACACAATAACAGTCATCTGTGCAAAATTTCAGTCCCATACGGTGCCCACTTTTTTGAGTAAACAGTAAAAAACGGCCGCACTATTTTATTTTTAAGCTTTCTCTTTTTTTTCGATCTTTTAAAAGATCAAAAATAATTTTGGTAACTGATTTTACCCTTTTCTGGATAAATGCAGCATTTCAGGCAGAACAATGTTAACGGTGTGTTTCTACCATCACCATCTTTATACCCTGTAAGTTATAGGTAAATATGTGAAGATTTCTGTTTCGGTATGCCACCAAAGTATGATACTACCTGTACCTGTAAAAATATAATCTTTTTGAAGTTAATTATCAAAAGTACAATCACAAAAAAACAATATCAAATAGAAAATATTAGATCTAAATTTGAAATTCTACTATACATATAGTATAAAATACTTAAAACTGAGAATCATTTGATACTGTGGTTGACTGTCAAAGACAAAAATAGTACTGAATCATCGAAACAAATATTTAATATGAATGCTATAAGACTGAAGTTTGTGTAAATAAAAGTGGTTATGACAAAGTAATGTCAGTATCCATTATGGAATAGAAATAGAAATGGAAGTGGCTGAGACTAGAGGCGTTTACGAAACAGACTCGCTCAGGCTCCGTTTCAGGCTCCGGCTCCATTTCATGAATCCATTTTAAAATAACAGGTTTCAAAATAGAGACTTTTGACTGCGGTTTGGAAGTAGATGCTCTGGTTTGAAAAGGAAAGAGCTTCAGCTTCAATGAAAAACTAAAACCAGTATTTTCAGCATATGGATGTCAGAGCTGGAGCCTGAGCCTCATTCTGACCCTGAGCCTGATCCTCTGTTTCATAAACCACGTACCAAAGAAGTAAGCAAAACACAACTAAACCGAGACTAAGTGCATGACGGCCATGATACACGCCAAGGACAATGCCTCAATTTACCAAAGTCAAGTCCAAGTGCTCCCACGGCCACCTACAGGCCCACACAACTGGTATCCACTAGTAACGCTTCTTCACACAAACCTCCATCTCATTTGTGAGTTGGCGCACCATTCCCGAGGAGGTATTCAAGGTCAAGACGGTTTCCGACTCCTTCCCCGGTACCTTGTAGAATGTGTACCGGCCGAACAGCCAGGTGAAAAGAAGAAACAGTTCCTTCTTGGCAAAATCTTCGCCGAGGCAGACCCGACGTCCGGCGCCAAAGGGGAAATAATTCTCAGGCAGCTTGGAAATCAGCTGTCCATTTTCCTCTAGGAAACGCTCTGTTGGTCAAACAAAATTTCCTCATTGAAACCATTAGTTTATTTAGTGATTAGTTAAAAGTACTATCAAACTTTGGTAGCATATACCGAAATAGAAATCTGCACAGATTTACCTATAACTTACAGGGCATAAAGATGGTGATGGTAGAAACATACCCTTAAACTTTTTCTGCCTGAAATGCTGTATTTATCCGGAAAAAAATAAAACCGATGACCACAAAACAATTTTGATCTTCGAAAGATAAAAAATAACCGTGAAAAGATTTTAAAAATTACTGCGGGTGTTTTTCACTGTTTTCTAAAAAAGTGGGCACCATATGGATCTGGGGATTTCACAGATGACTGTTACTGTATCTTTCTAAATATTTTTGCCCATGAATCTTCATTTCTTTTATAACAAAAACCAAAGTACAAACCAATTCGGAAGTTGTATGAACAAAAAACAAACAAACAGCTGGATAATACTGATTCCGTGAAAATATTATCAAAGGATGAAAGTAATTTCTAGTATGAAAGTACCTTTAAAACAGGCAAATTACCCGGTAAGGCCATAAAAAAAAAATTGTTGTATTGGCGTTACCCGCCCGACCCAAAAATATGTCCCGACCGTAAACATTTTAAACCAAAAAAAATAAAAATAAAAAAATAACCAAATAAAAATCGGGAAAAAAATAAAATAAAAAAATCGCAAATTTGTATGCAGATTAAAAGCTTAAAAGGAGCAAAAGATGGAAACCAGACTGGTTAAAGTTGTTATGTCATTTCTTGTCTTTATTTGACACGTCAAATACTGTGATATACAGGGGAAAAGCATTTAATACCCCAGGAAAAATAAAATAAAAAAAATAAAAAATCCGCCTGCCCTACCCTATTTTCCAAACCTCCGTTACGCCAATACAACCATTTTTTTTATGGCCTAATTTTTGTCCCCATGCGGCGCCTAAAAAAACAATGTGGATCTTTCCAGAGATTAATTTAGACCGTTTTGTCTTTATTATGATTATTTACCTGGCTTCATCTTCTCAGGTTCGTCCCATTTCTCAGGGTCAAAGTGAAGGCCAATGAAGTTGATTATGACTGTGGTGCCTTTGGGAATGTTGTATCCAGCTGTGAACATAATGAAGACAGAGAATCCACAACATGATGCATGTTACAGCAAGATGACACTTGATAAACACTTTCATTTTGGAAGAACTACAAAATCAGGCCCAATCCATATGGAAATATAGTATATTATAAAGTAGAGCGCTAGTTCCGTGTTCTGGAGTGTGGAGATGCCGCTTTGAAGCCGTCCAGGTACTCCTGGCATGGGTGTAGCCATTTTGAATTTGTGTGCGTGTCTGTGGAACAATAAAACTTTGCCTGGAATGCCTTTCAAAATAAATGCAACGTGCAAGGTAAGTGCGTCGGATTTGGGGCGTATTGAGCTTCGATAACACACCTATATTTAACACAAATGCAGATATGCAAATAGACGTACAAAAGACGTGCTTTCCACAGGTTTGTACACAATCATGGATGCGGGCAGCATGCATGACTCTGTACACAAGTCAGCGCTCTAATAATTCAATTTAGCTCTTATTGGCCCAATCTAATCTTGCACACAAAATGTACATAATGTCTTCTCAAGATTTTAATCCACTAGTAAGTTGTAACTATAAGCATTGTGACATGTGACTCATTTTGGCAGAGCCAGTCATTGAGCACCACACCTACCAAGAGTTGTATCCACCATTGCAGAATGAGGGACACCGATCCCAGCTACCGTACCATAACGGTTAATCTCCAGCAGAGTGGCCTCTGTGTACGGCAGGGAGCCTCGGTCATCCAACGAGGGCAGTCTGTCACGGCCAATGATGTCATCAATCTCCATGGCAACCTTTTCCTGGATGTCTGGGTGTTCGGTCAGTAAACCAACAGCCCAGTGGAGGGTCTGAATGGTGGTATCAGTACCAGCTATTCAAAAAAGAAAGAAATATTATTAATAATTATAGATAAGTAAATGTATAATCAGCAATCTTATGCAAATAAGAATGCAAATTTTACTTTACCGCCAAATCATGTGGCAAAAAGACTGTTATGAATGAATGGGTGTTAGTCAAATTGCTGTAATGAAAACAGACCTTGTGCTAACCGTTTACTTTACAAGCCAGTACGTTTGGGGTGCAATGCATTTTGTATGTATTCATTGGACTCAATTTAGAGTTAATGCCACTGGAAATTGACTTAGCCTAGCTGCAGTAAAAGTCACTTGAACTAAGTAATGCAAAACGTAAAGTTTTTCTTTTCATAATTGTACTACAACAACTTACATTTATTCAATATCCAAAGCAGGTTAGAATTTTTTACCAGCCCAACCAGGCAACCAAGGAATTTAGTCTAGCTAGCCAGGAGCATTTCGGTATATGTTTGACTTTGTACGCCAGTGCCTAGTACTATTTCACAGTAAAATATAATACTGAATATTAAATGATTTTGGTCGGGAAATAGATAATATGCAACTAAGGCTTGCCATTCACCTCCATGTCGGTGAAGGGCAAGCCTAAGTTGCAAAATATAATATTCAGGAGGTTGCCGGTTCAACCTCCGGTTCGAATCCCGCTCCAGTCAATTTTTCTTTGTTCACTTTTCAATGACTTTAAACTCAGTCAGTTTCCCTTGTGGTTATTTCACGAATATATTAATTAAAAAAGCAGTATCCTCTTTGAGTGATCCCCCATGTACCGTTCCCAGGTTGCAGCTTTGTTGCGTGTATCATTGAAACGATCCCTGGGGTGTGGCGGTGTGTGGGTGGTTTCATGGCTTCTGACTGCCAAACGAACAAAGATAGTTGACTATTGGGGTCACCACCAGCGTAGGGCTGGATGGCTCAGTTGGTAGAGCGGCCTGTACGGTATGCAGGAGGTCGCCGGTTCAAATCCCGCTCCAGTCAATTTTTCTTTGTTCACTTTTCAAAATATAATATTGTTCAATAAACTATGTAAAAAGGCTCTCTTGGAGAACTCACCGCCAAATATATCCATGACGGTATGGGCAATGTGTGTATCAGTCAGATATTTGGCTTCTTCCTCCCCTGCTTCTAAGGCTTCCTTCTGAGTCAACAGAAGAGAGTCAATGAAGTCACGTACATTCTCTGAATGAAAACAACAAACACAGAAGAACATACACAAGTATTAGTATGTGACTTGGGTAGGACATCATAACCATTTAACCCCTTCAGCCTGGGATTATTTTCAGCCCTGCTTGTTCCGACCTCATTATCAGCCACCGGTCACAATAGAGGTCAGCTGGCCCGGCTTTGTGTGCAGTGCTCGGCGTAAACAATGTAGGCACGCATTGGTTGAATAGCACCGCACAAAAGATCGCATTCAAGGCGCGGACTCTAATCCGTTCACGCCCAGATGTTCGGAACTCAGAGATTGCTGTTCTCTTGAAAATGCAGATCTTTTCAAATGCAAATTATGGGGGTGAATGTACCACAATGAGCGGTTCTTTGTGGACAATAAAGGTTCAAAACCTCTTGTTCCAGACAATGCCCCCATTCAATGCATCTCAATGGAAATAACAAAGCAATCATGAATATTCTCATGCCATGACGGTGGACTGCTATGGATGTCCTCCGAGCTGAAGGGGTTAAGAGACTGGAGACCTGCCCCATGGACTCTCTCATATGTCGATAGCTACATGTCAAGGCTCAACGGACCACCTGCACCAATGTAGCAAGACAGACACACATACCTGGATCGAAGCTCTGCTGGTGAAGGGCAAGCTCGTCATAGTAAATCTTCTGTATTTCTTTTATCAGTTTGAACAACTTCCTCTCTGCAGGGATGAGAGTTGGTAGGTGCTTAAAGACAGGGAAGTAATCGGCCAGCATTCCGTTGCCAAACGACTTCAGGGTCTCAGCATTCAAATTAATAAACCTGACCAGCTCCGGTTGATCAAACGTGTACCTGTTCATTCAAGTACAAAGGGAGGATAAACTTTAATACTGGTCGGGCTCGTCAGCCACATTGCTGAGGCTCTGCAGCTTCTGTAATCGAACTTAAGTTGTGGGGAATACTACACTGTATCCATTTGAAGCTGATGAACAATAGCCACATCTTATAGACTTTGATGTGGGCAGGACTTCAGTTTGGGCAGGCCATCCAAGGGCCTGGCTTATGATTTTAATCAGCTCTACTCTATTTGCAATGAAATAGGAAGGAACAGGACTTCATGGAGTGGAACTCCACTATAACGAACACCGCAGCTATACCAAACATTTGGCTATACTGATGATCATCCTTGTTTCCCAATTTGTGTGTACAATACATAAATATGGTTCCTCAAATCACTATAACGAATGACCAATATGACCAATATAACTGTGTATCGTGTACGTTATAGCAGCGTTCTACTGTGCCTGTTTTTGATACTTACTGTTTGCCAAAGCACAATGTGGCAAGGATGTTGAACACAATCTGTCCAATTGTGTTTTTGGGAGCAAAAGGCTTCTCTCCCAATCCGTCAAGGACTTTGGCAATATTGGGAGTCACACTGAAGACCAGTTTCTCCAACTCATCCTTCTGAACAAAACGCCTGAAAAGAAATACATTCGTTGAGAGAAGATCAGAAATAGCACCCTAGCGTTTATTGCAAGTGACATTAGAATCTTAGACTTGTATCAAGTCCTTGCATTGAGTGTTTCCATCAATGTATCCCACGCCACTGACTACTGAATAGAGGGAGGACTGATGCATTTGAAAGGTGAAGAAAGAAAAATTGACTGGAGCGGGATTCGAACCGGTGACCTCCTGAACACCGTACAGGCACTCTACCAATTGAGCTATCCAACCCTACAAATAGATAATTGACTATTAGGGACACCACAACGTAAGGATGGATAGCTCAGAGTGCCTGTATGGTGTTCAGGAGGTCGCCGGTTCGAATCCTGCTCCAGTCAATTTTGTTCACCTTTCAATGACTTAAAAGTTCAGTCAGTTTCTCTTGTAGTTATTTGATGAAGATATTATGCAAGTAGATTTTGTATATAAACTATTGTGACCTTTACCAACTTGGAGTGGATTGCATTTAACACTGTCAAAGGGTATTACATAATGTATGAGTGTGTCCAACATGCAAACCTTATAGCAGTATGTCCGAGTTTGCGCTGGAAACGCCACTGCACACCATAGTCACTGAATATAATATCCTTATATCCCTCGGTGAACATTTCCACTGCAGAAACAAAGAAAGAATTACATTTATAATCATTATGAAAATCTGCACAAGTGAAAAAACAGGCTGGAAGCCATGCGGAATAAAGACGAATTATAATGAAATATGTCTAATCAAAGAATGGAGAGGGTTAAAAAGGTGGACAAAGAAAACTGCCTGGTTCAGCCTGGAGCAGGGTTCGAACCTGTGACATCAGAAATACATGTACCATAGTAGGTGGTGCTCTACTGATTGAGCTATCCAGTCCTATACAGAATGTCCCAAAACAACGTAACATTTTGTGTCGAGAACTATATATTACGAGTATATGAAAATTAAACTGTTTATCACTTCAAGAATAGATTCAGAGTGATACAGCCATGTCTTGGCTATCACCATGTAGAATTTGAGCAAAATAAGACTGAAATTGAGAGAGAAAACTAAGACTGAATCACCAAACCTCAAAACCCTTATATGTTTGTATTGAGTCTACTTATTCTGGAATACTGCAAACTTGTTTTTAAAGAATACTCATTCAATTGGTCATATTTCCTTCAATTTCAGCCCAATTTTGCCAAGATATTGTTGTATCATATAGGCCCTAGCTGAATCTTGAAGTGATAAACAGTTTAATTTTAACATAATGGTAATGGTTCCTGACAAAGTGTTGCATTTTTTGGAGGGACACGCTGTATAGGGGATGTCCCAAACTGGCAATAGCGCTCCGCACTTGCGCTAAAAATAGTAGCGGATCTCAGACAAACATTGCTACCATGTAAACAAGTGTGTGTGTGCCTGTGCATGTACACTACGTGTGAGACAATGTTTGTCTGACATCCGGGGATTTTGTGACGTCATTAGTGCGGAGCGCTATTATCTTTGCTCGTTTACCAGTCAGAGGCCAGTGAAACCATGTTATTTGCAGTGTTGTAGTTGGTTATTTGAGTTGGTTTCAATATGAGGAGGTGGTTGGAAGGTTTGCATGCACCTACTTGAGTATGCTTTAGCTCGTCCTGCAAATTCTGCCCCTCTTTTCTGCATGGCCTCCTTGACGACATCCATGGTATTCAGTACAACCACGTCTTGAGAGGCAAACTTCAAAGAGAAGACGTCTCCATATTTCTTGCGGAGATCCATGAAAACATGTCCGATGAGTTTCTCGGACATGAATACTGCCAGGGGACAGATGGCAATATGCATGGATAGATAAAACACAAAATAATTACAAAGACAGATTAGAAGACTCCATCTTATTTTAAAAATAAAATCTAGATCTAGAAGTTCACATCAAAGTTTGATAGTAATTTGGACCCCAAATTAGCTATCCTATTATCATTTGTGTACATAGGGCTCAGCTATTTTTCAGTAAACCTAGGCCTATAACTGGATTTACTAACACAGCAGCCAAAGGAAAACTTGCAAGACATAGGCCTTGCTTTTAATAACAAAGTTATGTTAATAATTCATTCCAAAATAAGGCCTGCTTCTTTATATTTCTCCATGGTTTAAGCAACCCTTCCTCTACTATAAGAATTTCCCGATAGTAAGCATTCTACCATGTCTACAGATGAAGTCAAAGGAAAAAGGGTTAAAGAGTTACCGGGGGAATTAGTGTCTTTTACGCCACCCATATTATTTTCAGTATTTATTTAGCTTCTTCTGTTCCAAAATGAGATTTGTTACTTAAAGCAAATTTATTCATGGGTCCTGTACTCCCTAAAATGAACATATTTTGGCAATATTTCAGTGAAAAAACAACCAGTTTTTTATCCAAATAAATACTGAAAATAAGATGGGTGGCGTAAATGACACTAATGGAGTAATGCCAGTTACCGGTACCTTCCTCCATGCCGGTACCTATAACACTGGGGTAGCATATCTGAAAAGTAAGTTTGACAGGGGTTTTTTCCTTCAAATTTATTGTGTACAAGCCTTGAGTCAGTGGAATTCTTCCCCAAGTTGGAAAAAAAAATAAGATTCGTAAATCCCTCCCAACTTTCCAAGAAATAAATGAGTAGCAAAACAAGCTGCAGTAGGCAAAGTAAAGTAGCCTAGTTTTGGAGTGAGTTATTTCTACCTTCATTGTTAATCTAATGGCTAAATATGCAAATGCTCAACTTACATGGGATGTTTCCCAGCAGCGGCAGTGGGAAGGGACCCGGTGGGAAACCCTTGGGTTTCCTGGTGGTTTTATACAAGGCATAAACAGCTAGAGTCACCAATGCAACCAACACGGTGCTCACATTCAAAGACAAGTCTCCCAAAATCGCCATATCTTCGTACAAACTTGGAGATCAAAATGCTCATAATCAGTGGGCCACACACTAACTATGCATTATACAGTATTTGCTGTGTCAGTGTAATGACAATTGAGATATCACCTATTGTATTGTATTGTGCAATGAAGCTGCCGTTTATTAATATCAAAGTGTGTGTGTGTTTTGACTGTGTGTGTGACCATGACTGGTTCAAAGTACGCTCAGCCCTGGGGCAAATTTAAAGGTACAGTCATACTTTGGTAAGAAGCCAAAACAGAATTGTTCACAGATTTACGTATAACTTACAGGGTATGAAGATGGTGGTGGAAGAAACATACCGTTAAAATGTTTCCGTCTGAAATGCTGTATTTATCCAGAAATTAGTAAAACAACGACCGAAAATCTTTTTGATCTTTTAAAAAGATCAAAAATAAAAGAGAAAAGACTTAAGAAATACTGTGGCTGTTTTTCACTGTTTTCTCAAAAAGTGGGCAACGTATGGGACTGAAATTTTCACCATGAATCTGTATTTCTTTGACAAAAACCAAAGTATGATATTACCTTTAAGCAAATTTTGGTGCTTAAGCAGCTCTATGAAATTGGCCCCTGGTAATTCTCAGTATGGGTTATGCTTAAAACAGGGTAACAACTCAGCCAGATAGAATGCCACTGATGCGAACTGCAAAGACTAGAGAAATAACCAGAAAAATGCCAGACTGAAATATCTTACAGAAATAAAATATCCTTTTTATTCATTCTATCAGAAATCACAAAAATAAACATCCATAAAAAGAACCAGCATGGACGTCTACAGCATTAACATCAACTACACGTACAAAAACAGTCATCTCTGTCAAAAATTATTATAATATTGTCCAGTAAACTCATTAAAATACAATTCACAGTGTACACATCTATGTCTACACATTCCATCAGATCAAGTATATGAAATCACTAGAATAATAGAAAAGTATTTAGCTTCCATGCACTACCTAAACATACACACTAACTGAAATTATTCCATGCAATTTAAGAGAAAGTTGGTAATTTCTGTGAAGGGATCATTCTTTTACGAGAGGAGAAACTAAATAGCACCATTAATTTATAGTGAAGTTCTCACATTGGGTTACTTAACTTGTTTATTTCCAAGACCAAGGGCCAGTTTGTTTAATGCACAGGATCACACATTCTACTGATCCGGATCCCATTTTAGCATACCCTGGGCCCTGTTTGTTTCGGACGAATCCTGCGGATCCGGATCCCATTTTAGCGTACCCTGCATAGGAGAAGGATCCCAAAATATTGGATCCTTTGCGTGAAACAAACAGGCCCCTACATACATGTAGGACGTGGATCCCCAAATCTGGGATCCTTTGCGTTAAACAAACAGGCCCTAAGAGTGCAAAACAATCATTTATCAATATCTGAAGTGATCCATGTCCCAAACACACACATTTGTGGAACAAAACAAAGTTTTGCGGAGCAAGCACTGGTCACCAATCCCAATTCAATTCAATGTGCATTGTGGGCAACTGACTCCCTGCAGAATCTTGATTATTATACCAATATACTGTACAACAAAACAGAATTTCTTGCTACATGTATGTATGTACATGTTAATGCACAAAGTTGCTAAGCACAACAAATGTTTGCTTAGAAATGACAGATTTGTCAGATTACCAACCAAAAAGTCTCAAAATGTGTATTGCTTGTGCTTGGAAAATTTTCCAGCCAAGTGATTCTAATGGGGCTGAGACCATTTGGTACCCAATAAACTTTTCATCAATTTATACACATTTCTCCAAGAGATAAATTCCACGTTATGTCAATCAATTTTGTTCACATTTTTTCTTGTAAACGTACAATTACAAGCTGTAATCTGGGATTCTAGCCTGTATTGTGTATACATCAGAAAAATCAAATTTCTAGCTTCATATAATAAACATTCTTTAAGAATAATACATATACATGCCATTGACAATTTGATCTGGGGCCAATTTCACGGCCCTGCTTAGCACAAAAATAAGCTAACGATGAAATATCTGTCTCAATAACCCAGGACTAACAAATAAATGTCTAATTGTCCATGTGTTGTGTATTACTTCTTTGATTACTTCTGTGATTGTTCTTTGGCTGTTGTTTACTGATCACGAATATCAAATGAAATCTTTAATGGTGGTTTGTTTTATTGAGCAAGATATTTTTGCGCTAAGCATTTTTTGGGGGGCTTAGCAGCTCCTTGAAATTGGCCCAGATTCTAAGAGCTTTTGTTGGGTGTTCATTATGTGAACTCTTTGGAACTCCCTGCCTAGTGCATGTTTCTCTTCAACCGACAATCTAAAAATCTAGGAATATCAACTCAATTTTGGGCCTCTTCTGTAGAGTGGCCCTCTTCTGTAGAGTGGCCTTGTTTGGGACAAACTTATTAAATAGAAAATGAAAGCTATAAAATCTAGGCTATGGTTGAAAACAAACATGGCAAACATGCATAGCATTACAAAAGGCAATGTTTAAGGTTTAGATGTGATTGTACATTATCTCCTCCTTTAAAAAGCGCCTCATTACTTCGCAAGACGGCAAGAGTCAACTTTGAATTTACTTAACCAAAATGAACCTGGAATTTTGTCCGGCTGAAATTTCAACATTTCAACCTTGCTACCAGACAACGTTAAATCACCATTCATTCAAGCTTCAAATTATATGCCACACAAGTTACCATTTCCCACATTCTAAGACAGTCCAACTGCATCATTTAGTATTCCGAATCAAACATTAAAAAAAATATTTGCTGCATAACAGAAAAACCCCAAACCAAACACCAAACAACTAATTTTCCTACCTATACTGTCTGTACCTACTAAAACAAGTTCCAGGCTATAATCACAAACAGACATTAGTTTGTGCTTGGCCTAATTGATGTCTCCACCCTTTGAAAGATCATCAGAACATTTTAACTTGTCTGTTTTTAACTCGTAAAGTTGTAACTTCAGCTATGAGTGATTGCAACATTGAGTTGGCATCTGGAATCAATCACTAGCTGTTGTTTTGCATAATTAATACAAATGATGAATATTCATGAATAAATAATCACTGTGCAGAAAGCAGACCCATTCAGCACACTACACACATGCAAACACTGTCTCCCTAAAAGTCTTGTCGTTTTAAACAATATGATTCCTATTTACAGACATTCAAATGATATGGTTTAGAGCTTAAATACAACATGTTGTCGACTAAATGAAATTGATAATATGATATTAACTGTATTTACAATTTCTATGTACATTGGAGGTAAAAAGTAAAAACATAAAAACCGTTTGTACATCTTATTGTAAAATTCGAAGTCCCGGATTAAAATCTCTCTTATTCTTAAAAAAAGAAAACAAAATTGTCAGCGAAGGTTTACAGCACATATCTATACAGCACAATCTAAAAGCATTGCTGAAGTTGTCAACTTGTCATTGGAGGTAAAATTGGTGTTTGCTGGAGAAGCAAGGCTGTTGTTTGCAAAACTATAAACATTTGGGAATTTGAAGATTTCTAATAGACATCATGGCCAAGACCTGCCCATTGAGGCCAAGAGCAGGCCACGACTGGGCCACTCAGGCCACCACTGGGCCACTCAGGCCAAAACCAGGCCACGACCGGGCAACTCTGGCCAGGGCCAGATCACCCAGGCCAAGACCAGGCCAAAACTGGGCCACTCAGGGTACGACCGGGCCACTCAGGCCACTCAGGCCAAGACCAGGCCACTCAGGCCACGACCGAGCCCCTCAGGCCACGACCGGGCCCCTCAGGCCACGACCGGGCCACTAAGGCCACAACTGGGCCACTCAGGCCAAGCCTGGCCCACTCAGGCCACTCCCGAGCCCCTCAGGCCACGACCGGGCCACTAAGGCCACAACTGGGCCACTCAGGCCAAGCCTGGCCCACTCAGGCCACGACCGGGCCACTCAGGCCACGACCGGGCCCCTCAGGCCACGACCGGGCCACTAAGGCCACAACTGGGCCACTCAGGCCACGACCTGGCCACTCAGGCCACGACCAAGACCAGGCCAAGACCAGGACCTAAAAATCTTCTGAGAACCTAACTTCTCAAGGAGAAGGAGTTGTACTTTTTTGAGTATAACTGACAGCAATCAGGTGAATTTCAAAGGTTACAAGAAGTTCAGCAAATCATAAACTTCAGCCTCTTGACTTAAGAATAATCAATATTTGATAAATAATTACTCCTTTTCAAAATTCAGACGCTGGCTCCAGGTCACTCAGGGCCACCACTGGGCCACTCAGGCCAAAACCAGGCCACGACCGGGCAACTCTGGCCAGGGCCAGATCACCCAGGCCAAGACCAGGCCAAAACTGGGCCACTCAGGGTACGACCGGGCCACTCAGGCCACTCAGGCCAAGACCAGGCCACTCAGGCCACGACCGAGCCCCTCAGGCCACGACCGGGCCCCTCAGGCCACGACCGGGCCCCTCAGGCCACGACCGGGCCACTAAGGCCACAACTGGGCCACTCAGGCCAAGCCTGGCCCACTCAGGCCACTCCCGAGCCCCTCAGGCCACGACCGGGCCACTAAGGCCACAACTGGGCCACTCAGGCCAAGCCTGGCCCACTCAGGCCACGACCGGGCCACTCAGGCCACGACCGGGCCCCTCAGGCCACGACCGGGCCACTAAGGCCACAACTGGGCCACTCAGGCCACGACCTGGCCACTCAGGCCACGACCAAGACCAGGCCAAGACCAGGACCTAAAAATCTTCTGAGAACCTAACTTCTCAAGGAGAAGGAGTTGTACTTTTTTGAGTATAACTGACAGCAATCAGGTGAATTTCAAAGGTTACAAGAAGTTCAGCAAATCATAAACTTCAGCCTCTTGACTTAAGAATAATCAATATTTGATAAATAATTACTCCTTTTCAAAATTCAGACGCTGGCTCCAGGTCAGGCTTTGTCTTCATAATTTAAAAGCTGAAGTACAAGCTGTGGTTTTTGTTCAAATTGAAGGTACATTTTCTTGTTCAATGTAGATGGAATTACTACACAACTCTAGCCAATAGTCTTGAGTTTGATATGTTTTCCCATAAAACGAATGCATTTATAACAAAGATCGTTTTGCAGAGAGCTGGGATATGGGAAATTTGTGAACAACAGTTTAGCCCCACTGCTACATTTTGGGCAAAGCCTAAAACGGTGGATTTTCCCGTCTGACCTATCAATGAAGCCCTACATGTATTTGGTGATTTTATTACGTATGCTCAAGTTTGATACAAAACAAAATACTCATGCATTATACCTGATTGAATAGAAAAAAAAACTTTTGTTGTCAGACAGTTTGAAACTTACCTAAAGTCAACCGAACATGGTAACATGGCCTTCCCAGAATGCAGAGCAGCATTTTCTGTAACCGATAAAGAGGTGCGAGTGTTTGTGTCATCATCCAGAGGGGTGTCGCTCAAGGCTGAGCTGCCCACTGCCTGGCGGTCATTGCGGATGGAATCAGATGGAGTGAGGGCGGCGTGGCTGGAGTTCCACCCAGAAGGCACTGCGGAGGTCTCTGGTTCCAATCTCACCTCCTTGTCGAGGACACCACCTGGTGAAGCTCCACCTCCGTCTGTGGATTCTGCGTGATGGGATGCCTCATCGTCATCGTGGTGGTCGTCGTGGTGAATGAAGATGTCATCTTGGTCGGTGTCGGTGTCAAGCCGGGCAGTTTTGGGGCTCTCTGGCCTGGAAGGAGGGAAGACTTCGGCTCCGTGGAAGATGTAGCGATTGGGAGGTACAAACAGGTAGGAAGAGGCTGCATTATACAATATCAAAAAGAAAATAAAACTGAATGAACAAAAACTACATTTTTGAATTTGTGCAAAATTCAGATGGGACAAGTGACTAGGGCCTACGTGTTTTATTATGAAACTTACAGTTGAGATACAAGGCAATGCTGTTCCGACGCTTCCTCTTGGGTCTTGGGCCTATGCTTGCTTCATCCTGTGTCTTCAAGACCTGATTCGTGCCAGCTTCTGCTCTCTCTTTGTTGTTCAATGTTTCTTCTCCTGAAGGGCATCCGTCACGGATGCTGTCCCCAACAAACTCAGCCTCGTTGCTTGGCGTGGAGGTTGCTGTCTCAGGTTCCATCTGAGGACATGATTCCTGCTCTACTGGACTGGCGGTGACGTCTGTCAGAGCAGAGGCTGGATTTGCTTTGTCGATGCGTTCTATGTCGTCTTCCCGGATGGTGCTTGAAATGTCCCAGTTCTGGGTCCCATTGGTTTTCTGCCCTTTGGGCCTGTCTGGATGATCTTGCAAGGGCTCGGTGTCTTGACCGTGTGGTCCATTTGCAGGTTGAAGCTGAGCAGGCACTTCTTTGTGGGAGGAGCTGTCACTGTGACACGTCTCTTTTGTCTTGTCTATGGCTGTGGGGCTGAGCGTCCCACCCAGATTCCCTGATGATGAAGGTAGCTTGCCTTCAACAAACTCTTCATCCGTGATTCCCATGTTATTTGATTCTCCCGTTTTGGCTGAGTTGCTGGAGTCGGACCCAGGCACTGCAAGAGCCGCCTCTGATGTAACAAAAGCCTCATCTTCCACTTTTGGGAGATCAGAGTTGCTTGCTTGCTGAGAATCGTCTCCGTGATTAATCACAGGTTCATGTCTACCACTTGGAGAGTGCTGGGATTCATGGACCCAGCTGGTGCTGTCGGCGGCTTCAATGCCCTGCTCCAAATCATCGGGCGCCGGCGAGGAGTCACCATCGTTAGAATCAGACTCTGACGGCTTAGGTATATCCGGCATTTCCGAGGTCTCCACCAGGCTTTCCCCCTGGCAGATGTGGTCCCAGCCCTCACCGAGACGACGGCATATCTCGTTGACGATGACGTCGCCATCACCCAGGAGCTCAATGTCAAAGGTCATGTGGTTCAGGGGCTCTCGGTTGATAAGGATTTGAGGAATGTTGCCCGGTAAAGCATCTGTCATAAACAAAAGTGGATAAAACATGTCTTAAAAATGTCCCGCAAAATCAGGATAAAAGTTACAACATAACTTCCACATGACTAAACAATAAAAGTCTTCTTGCAATTGACAATTCAGTCCCAAATAACCTACAAATTTATCTGTAAGACTCGGAGTGTGGTGCAACGGATTGCTTGACTATTGGACACTCTGTTAACTGGACAAAGCATCAGGGACTTCTTAATCTGACTTACTTGGGATGGTGGCAACTGGCTGGACCTTCAGCGAGGACCCGATGACAATGAGGAGGTCAGCCTGGTCCTTGTCCTCGTCCAGCCGGTGGTAGAAATCCTTGGGCAGTCCCTCGCCAAAGAAGACAATGTCCGGCTTCATGACAGCCAGGACGTCCGGGTCTGGCGGGCAACGGGGACACAGCGGCACCACCTGGTTGAAGATGTCTGGGCGGATGGTGTCACAGTCCACCTGGTAGTTGCAGTTGGTGCAGTGGGCCGTCGCAAAGGAACCTTGAAAATATAAGAGAGATGAGACAGATGTAACTAGTTAATCAATTTCTGCCTGTCAGGGCATGTAGGCAAAACATTCCCAAAATTGTCAGGATAACAAATTAATGGGAATGGGATGGAAAATTGGAATCCCTCTTCCAAATACAAGCTGCAAAATGCCAAGTTTCATATATTCCTGTGCAGTAAGGGTTAAAAATTGTGGATGACAAAGAAATTCCTAATAGGTGACCTCCCGGGAGCCTGAAAGATGGCCAGGGAGGAAAGGTGAAGACTCACCGTGGCACTGCAGGACCTTGGTGATGCCAGCGACCTGCTCCAGGGTGTCGATATTCTGAGAGAAGTTCCTCAGGAGCTTGCCGTGCTGCTCCAGCAGAGAGATGAACTTGTGGCAGGGGGAAGGCCGGAATTCACCTGGGTAGATCTCCTGGGATGATAGAGAAAAAAAAAAAGCTTAAGAGGTTTGACTAGAAACAGTTTACCCGGTAGATGTTTATTAGTTAAAGTATGTGAACAGTCTGACATTTTGGGCTAAAACTTTGTACTTTGTACACAAAATCCCATTGGCTGCTGACCTGCGAATTGGTCTTTGGAATTCCTGCATACTGAAGATGCGCTGTATACCAGGCCCAATTTCATGGAATCCATTACCATAAGCAAAAATTCCTCGCTTACGGTACCTGACTTTTTTTGCTTACGGTTAACGTATTTCACGGGAGAGTTTTCTTTTTGGTAACGGCAAACAAGGACATTCTGCAAAATGCATATGACAATGCGTCAGCAGAAAAAAAATCAAGGTTAGCCTAGAAATTCTTTGCTAACTGAAAGTCTTGCTTATGGATTCCATGAAATAGATTTCATGAGTAGCAGTGCCCGTAAGCACAAAAAAAGGCCGTAATGGATTCCATGAAATTGGGCCAAGGTAAAACCATGTTGTGTACCAAAACATTGTTTCACAGACACAAGGAATATCCACGATTATCATCACTGCTCCTTATTTTTACCTTGGCAAATTTGAAGAAGGGTCTGGGGTTCCGTCGGAAGTAGTGGATGTCAAAGATGGCCTGGGGGTCAGGTAGGTCGGGGAAGTCCACGGCAAGACGGGCGTAGACGCCGTCCCTGGACCGGAAATCGGGAATTCCGCAGGACACAGATACCTGAAAAAAAAAAGGTTGATCTCATTAGCATGCTGGCTGTACTGCTAACAGCTCCATGGCCAAGATTCTGACCCTCTGGCATTTATAGTATGGCAAGCCTCATACTGTACAAATTGACCAAAACAGGTGACACTACAACTGCAGTAACAATGTTTCATAAGCAGGCTTTACAGTTTGAACAGGCCTGAAACTTTACCATAATCTTAACCATACTTTGTACAGTGTTTTCACTTTTCAATGGCAAAAGAGTGAAGAGAAAAAAGAGGAAATCAGCTGATCCGAGGAAAAGTTGCATGCCTGTTTGAAAACCTTTGGTCTGATTTGGTTACAGCTTAAAATAATTGAATTCTCAGCTTTCATTAGGGCTGTAAGTTTACGAATAATGTAATGTATAAACCGGTTACCTGTCTGTAATTTGGTTACGGTTACCCGTATAACAAAGAGAACAAAGAAAAGGAAAGAAATCGAAAATTTGAGTCTTTTAGGAAATTAGTTGACAGCATTTGGCACGACATTTGGCAGTGGTACATATAGCAAAATGTCTGGCATTTGTTTTGTATAAGCCAATCTTCAAAAGATCGTCATTTTGTGCTCAACGAAATAACTTGAAATTTTCTTCTTTGTGGATTCTAGAAGTACAAGAAAAGGCCCTTTCGATTAACCTAACTGGGAAAATGTACCCGGGTACTCGCTTGAATGGTCGCGAAATGGGGTAACTGGATACAAACTGCAGCCTTAGCTTTGATTACCTCAAACACCAGAGATGAGATAATATAAACAAATATAATTTATATTCGTGAAATGACCACAAGGGAAACTGACTGTCAGTCAGTTTCCCTTGTGGTCATTTCACGAATATAATAATTAAAAAGCCGTATCCTCTTTGAGTGATCCCCCATGTACCGTTCCCAGGTTGCAGCATTGTTGCGTGTATCATTGAAACGATCCCTGGGGTATGGCGGTGTGTGCGTGGTTTCATGGCTTCTGACTGCCTAACGAACAAGGATAGTTGACTATTGGGGTCGCCACCAACGTAGGGCTGGATGGCTCAGTTGGTAGAGCGCCTGTACGGTATTCAGGAGGTCGCCGGTTCGAATCCCGCTCCAGTCAATTTTTCTTTGTTCACTTTTCAATGACTTCAAATATAATTTAGGTGGAAGGCAGGGGCTTAACCCCCTAGGTGATATGACAGTCCTAGTCGATATTCTATACTCACTCCTGCTCCAGTCAGCACCATTATCCTCTTGGAGCTTCTGAGGAGATTCAGGGCATCGTCAAAGGTGTTGAAGTCCGGCAGCTTCTTCCTCCTGGGAGGTTCCCGCAGCATCTGGAAGTAGTCGGCGATGATGGACCACACCTCAAACTCATCCAGGTCCTCGGGTAATGAGGAGGAGGCCCTGGGGAGCAGCCGGGCCAGGATAGAGCGGGGATGGACCCCTGACATCATCTGGCGCTGGAGCCACTGCATCGGACCTGATTGAGGCAAGAAAAGGAATGTTGGATGAGCTAGGTGGAGTCCTTGGCGAGTAGCCAATCCAAAAAAGGAGCAATGCGAGACTTTGGATCCAGGGTCTTCAATTTGAAAGAGCACGTGCCCAATAATGCGCGCATGCTCACACTTGTGCGCGCATGCTCAAAGCTAGCAAAAACGAGACTTCAGTCTGCTGCCGCCAACGTCTCACAAGTCTCCCATTATAACATGTGAATATCACATAGCACTGCAGCAATTCCAATGGGCCTGGTAGAAAATTTAAGAAAAAAAATTGTTATTGAGTGAGGTGAGGAACTTGGCACGCAGTGAGTCTAAGCTATTGCATGGGGCCTCATCAAGGAATTGTAAGCGTAAAGGAGACTTACCGACAGGTTGCTCAAGCTCACACTCTCCCAAGCCCAAGTCCAGGTCATCCTCGTCGAGAGACTCTATGCTTCCTTCATCACTTCCTGAGCTGTTTTCTTCGTCATTGTCTGCATCCGAGACCTCATGGTCGACGGAGGCATTGGCTTCTGAGGTTGTTGGGCTGCTGGAAGACGCTGGACAGGGAAGGCAGTGGTCCTGTTCACCTATGAACAGAGAAAACGATATGACCATTTGAAATAAATTTTTAATGCAAACTCTTTTGGTCACAGATCCTAGCTTTTTCGTGGCCTGAGGTCATTGAACAATGCTTGACAATGTGGCTGGAGTGGAAACAGACATACGTAACGCAACGCGCTGGCGTGTGCTTACACTGTGCTTACACAGGAAGTGACGTATCACCGACGTCATGTGTAACGTTAGGCCTCAATGGCATTTTCCGAAATTACTGTTTATCAACAAGCGATGAGTAAAACTCTGACGAAAAATCGTGACTTCAACTTCAAGCATAACAAAAATGTGAAAATAGGCCATTTTAAGAACTTCTACTGAGGTTATATCCATTCGATATTTGCAAGGAACTTTATTTGGGAAGGTATTACAAAAAAAAATTCTTTTGATTTTTAAGATGATTCGCAAAATTGCGCCCTCTACCGGCAGAGTAAAATAATTTACTGCACAAAACAAATCAGGACATAAAAAGTAAACTCATTAAACCGTGTCCACAAAAACATCTGAACATTTTCCAAGCACAACGTCAAAGAAATTCGTATCTTACGTGAATCACTTTGCTCTGAAAGGAAATCATTATCAAAATGAGTCGGCACACTGTCGTCGAGATTGGCTGCTTCCGACGACGAAGGGTCGTGTTCGAATCCAGCGCCAGATCCGGGGTCGAAGTTGAGCGAATGTTTGCCTTCCAACAGCTGATCTTCGGCTGGGTGCAGACAATTTATTTCACTACTCGTCGGTAGATGAGTCGTTTCCCTACCGACTGGACAAGTAAAAATACTATTTGTCTCTTCGCCTTCGAGCCGAAGACGTTTTTTGGGCGATTCCAGAGAACTTATTCCATCAAAGTCGGCCATCTTGAACTTGGAATGACCCCTAATTTCTTACCTCTATGAAAATAGTGAAAAAACATAACAGCAAATTAATCATAAAATCGAATCATTTGTATAAAAAATTATACTTAATAAATATAAATTATTTAAAAATATTTCAAAAAGTTAGATTTTTTTAGTTTAGAGGATTTTTATTCCTATTTTATAATTTTACTTTTTGAAAATTACTGATTTTGGTTCCGCTCTGTCCTTGCCATTATATTTCCAGAGGGGTCGTCGGGTTATTTATTATTGTTGTGTTCGGGATTTCCAAAAGGGAGTTTCCCTGAAATGGAGAGTTTTAATCCAGATGTAGAATTTGACAAGTACCATTTACAATTTATGCCGTAATTGATGTAATTTATTAGGGGTGGAGTTGCTGTAATATGTCTTATTCTTTACTGATTCATTCGTTGTTTTGTCACTTTCAGATCCTGTATTAAATCAGTTAATTATTAAAACGACATTTTAATGAAGCTTGCATTGGCCATTGCAAATTTGTATAAGATTAATGTTTAACTGAAGTGATTGATAAAGAAATTCATCCCTGAATTTGAACATGTATCATACATTGTCAACTGTCCAGTAAATCATTGATAGAATTAGCAGAAGCATAATATAATAATAGGAACACTGTACATGACTTTAATTTGTGGGTATAAGAAAGTTTGGGAAATATCAGGAGAAGTATTAAAATGGAGGAGATTTTGGGTGCTCAGATGAAAGATGATGATTTGTACCAGCTGCTGGGATGTGATGAGTTATCATCGGTAAGCTACATGCTGTGACAATATTTCTGCCAACTGAAAAATAATATGATTTCCATAATGACTCTGAAGAAACATTGATCTTAATTTTTAGAGGAAATAATCCTTTTCTAAGTGTAAGTTGAGAAGTGACACCATGCACCATGTATTTATCTCTTTTTTGAGATGCGTATATAATGTATAGAGCAGTTTTTGAAGGCTCAATTGCTGATAGCCCCGCCACTCACCTCTCCCTCATTGCCGTGTACAATGTCGTTCTTGACCACTCATATGTTTATGCACAGAATTTTGTAGTACGTGGCGGGGTATTCTGCAATTACTCTGTTTTGAATACTCAAACACTGTCTGTGTTTCTAATGGATGAGGGGAACTAGTTTTACAGCAACTTTAAATTAACTGATTTGTTATATTATTTCTTCTACTTTTTAAACACTAGAATCATCATCATGTTAATGTGATAATTACTTCCTTGTTTTCATTTATGTATACGTATCTTGCAATGCAGACGGAGCAAATAAATACCGAGTTTAAGCTGAAGGCACTAGACGTCCACCCGGACAAAAACCCTGATGATCCGACCGCCGCACAAAGATTTGCCAAGCTGCAACGAGCTCGGGATATTCTGACTGATGATAGGCGTCGCAATGACTACGACTTCTGGAGACGGAGTGGCCTGACCATACCATATGACACATGGTTAACGATGAAAGATTCAGTGCATATGGTATGACTGTTGTTTTCAATGTAATTTATCATTTCACACTACTGCATGGGCCAAAAGGCCAATTTCTTGTCAAATTACAATTAATAATACAAGGAATAAACTTGTAAAGTGATCAACATGCTCATCACAAGGGAAACTGACTGAATTTTAAGTCATTGAAAGGTGAACAAATAAAAAATGACTGGAGCGGGATTCAAACCAGCGACGTCCTGAAAATTGGTGTACAGGCACTCTAATCAAAGTCCAGACCTACGTTGGTGGTGTCCTTAATACTCGTCAATTATCTTTGTTGTACTATAATAAAGCTGTATCCTCTTAGATTGATCTCCTATGTACTGTTTCTTATGTTGCAGCATTGCTGCGAGTATCGACAATGATCCCTGGGATATGGCGGTGTGTGCATGGTTTCATGACTTCTGACTGCCAAACGAATAAAGATAATTGACTATTTGGGACACCACCAATAGTTCAGTTGGTAGAGCACCTGTACGGTATTCAGGAGGTCACTGGTTTGAATCCTGTTCGAGTCAATTTTTCCTTGTTCATCACCTTTTCATGACTGAAATATATTGATGTTTCGGTTCTTTTTTGAAAAAAAAAAATTATATCTCTTCTTTTGTGAGCAATGTATGCTTCTGAAAAGAACAGGATTAACTTGAATGGTCTCTTTGTTTGTGTGTAAGGATAAGTTCTTCTGGTTTGTTTTAGAACCACAGACACTTTCAAATGGTGCTACAAGTCTCACATTACTAACCTCTCATATTTATTTTGTGTTGCAGTCCATGCACTGGGCAGTGAAGAAGAAGAAAGATCTCATGCTGGAAGGAGATTCAGAGACGGGCCTCGACTCGGACAACATTAATCAGACTGATTCACCTAGATGTACCCAGAGGGTTACACCATCTCCAAGCTATGGTAACTATTAGTGCTGGGATGTTTATCCGGTAATAGATTAACCAACCGGGATTTAAGATGTCATGGTATCATGGTATCAGATGTCATGTCCTATACTTGCTAACACTGGGACAGTTACAGATTCAAACTTTTAAATGTCTGATAATCTACCAGACCTTGATTTCTCAACGAATGATGAAATTTTATTTAGACTCCCAAATTACGAGACCTTAAGTGCTTTTTAAGAGCCTCATATCTGACTTAGTTTTAAAATTGACAAGTTTTCTTTGTTGAATGTTATTTCAACACTGGCCGCAATGACTTTCTCTGAAATTGAAGTTAAATTTGTTTGAGCTTGCCAAATGTTTTCCTGTTAACGAGCAACACTTCTAAAAGCAGAGACTTTGTTTTGGTATTGGCAAGTTTTCTTTGTTAAGCAAACCAACATTAGTTCCACAATAACCACAATGACTTGCAGTCCAATTGAAGTATTGCTGCCCCAACCAATATAGTCCAGTACCCTTCAGAAAGCCTTAGAGTGCCAAATTATTCGGTTACTGAATGCCTCCCTTTATACAAACCAAATTTGCAAGCACCTTCTTTAATACCCAACAGTTGAAGAAGTGTTTTCTTGTTAATGAATTGTTCAAGATGGAGGCTTTTGGATATGGTTAGGAAGTATGATGAGAACTTATGGAACATAAAGGACCTCCTCATCAGAGAATATGTCATCTTGTTGGGCTGACTTAGTATGTGTCTTTGTCCATCTTTCAGGTCAGTCTAGATCGTTTAGTCCAGCTGGTTGGTCAAGGGAAACGGGCAATGACATGCTTCAGAAGTTCCGGAACTACAACATCTGATGGTTCTTCCATGATGAACTTTTCCTCAGCGTTCTGAATTTCTGATTGAAGGATAGACTAAGTCTTCCCTAAATGTTCCAACACTGAATCCTTTCATACAAATTGTAAAGTGCAATGGACGAGTTGTGTGGTGTCTCAAACTTAATATCTTTAGGGCTTTTCACACTATCCAAAATCTCAGGATTGGAACTGGATCGAACCCAGAGATTTGTTTCAACCCTTTTCACACTTGAAAAGTTTCAACCCCGAACCCCGAAAGTCTAAAACCTCGAAATCAACCCTGGTAGGGGCTACCGGGGTTGAAAATCTGAACCCGGTTCCAAACTGCATTTTTTTGCTGTGATGCGTGCCATATGAATCGGTTCACCAAAAATGTAGTGTGAATGTTGCGTGTCTCCGATCTGGTTCAAAAACTTGCGTGGATGAACCAGGGCGGATCCGGGTTGGTTTCAACACGGATTGAAAAGGTGATAGTGTGAAAAGGCCTTTTGTGCTTGGAGTTAGGAGGGCCTGATGTTTCGATCCTAGCAGGATCTTTATTGAAGGCTAAATGACAAGAGGACAAGAGGATCAAAACAAAGGGTGACAAAGTGACCAGGGAAACAAGGAAAGCATGCATGTCCTCTTGTCATTTAGCCATTGAGATAAGATTCTGCTAGGATCGAAATGTCAGGCTCTAAACTCCAAGCATTTCAATATTTCAGGTCGTTATTCTGGCTGGTGAGCAGTTTGCAGCAGTTTATTACTTGTTCTGATATCTTTGCGGTGAATTCCACTGGTTGTGGTTTCAAGCCTAGCTGTTATTAATAATATTAACTCAGGATCCTGCTGCTTGTGCCATTGTTTAAGAAACTTGCAATACCAGTAATATTAACAGATTGTCTTCTTGCCCACTTCCAAATCTTGCTTACCAGATTGAAAACAAAACACCTTTTTAACCATGTAATTGATATTGAGTTTTCTTGACTCAGCACATTTTTGTAAAAAGTGTGTATAATAATTATTATGATATGGGGAAAATGTGATGAAATATGGAGTGTGTGATGTGGCAGTAAAGTACAACAGAATAAACTGGAATTTCAATCAATGCCGTCCGTGTTAAACGTACTCTCATTACGTTTAACATTACACGTATAAATAGATTATGGATATAAATTTGTGCACAGAGACAAAAATAAACAAACTAACAACATAAATGGTCTATTTGTTCAGTTTGTAACTTTTTATTTACATGGATGACATGATGGCGTATTAAAGATAAACCTGAATGTAATTCAAGTAGATCCAGATTATTATCACAAATTTCTGGTCATTTTATAATGGCCTTAATCAGTGCATTGCAGTGATAACTTCTAGGATCCTGAAAATCTGGGATTGTTGGGGTTGCATATTTAGGGAATGCAATATTAACCACATTTGATACAAGTACATGTAAATGTATAGTTTGCGGAATTGTTAAAACTAGGGACAATACAGCCAGGCACTTCCACTCCATATGGTGTACGCTGGCTCACCTTGATCCAAGTAAGGCATGTGCCAAACGAATACTGGTTCCCAGCCAAAATGCCATGGGGTCTGGGTTAAATGATGTGACATTGAGATACTGCACGGTGTTGGACTTGGGCAGATCCTGGAAGATTTCTTGCCAAAATGCCCACAGATTTCAGGTTCAAGATAAAGCCACAGCCTGAACGGAAATGTGTTTTGCATGAGGTCCAGTGTGTTTAGCGCCACCAAGAGGCTCCAATTGGTACAATCACAAACCCTTTTCAAGACCTTGGGCCCTTTTCCAAACCTCGGCTCCGGCGCTGTCATCCATATACTGATAATATAGGTTGTGGTTTTTCATTGAAGCTCAATCTCTGTTTTCTTGTTCAAAATAGAGTATCTACTTCCAAACTGTTGCCAAAAGCCTCTATGTTGATACCCGTTATTTTAGAATGGATTCATGAAAAGGAGCCAGAGCTGAGCCGGAGCGGAGGTTTGGAAAAGGGCCTTGGCTTCACCTCTGTCTCAAGCTTGGGCTTCCTCTTAATAGCCATGATGAAGCTATCAATACAATACACATTGCGCTTTTTCACTGAAGTTAAAGCTCCATTTTCTTGTTCAAATCAAAACAGAGCAACTATCACTAACCATAGCCACAATGTTGTTAACAGTTATGACCAGTAGTCAAAAAGGTGGTAAGAAATGGAGCTGGCGCGTGAGCGTAGTTCAGGGTTGAACAAAGTTCCACGGGATGATTTACCAAATGGCATGGTTGCTCTTCAATGTCAAAGTGAGACCTTTTCCTGGTTTGAGCTCAAGGAATCTGATTCACCGTCAGATTTAGGGAGATACTTCTCAAAGTCCACCTGTACACCATCTAGCAGGAAGGCATTCAGCGTGAGCTTGGTGATAAATGGTCCTGTCAAGAAAAACAAAAGGGAAATAATTCAAGGTAAACAAACTTGTAAATTTGGTTTCATATACAATTCCTACAAAATATACAAGCAAGCCAAACCTTTAACTATTGCTACTTATACGCACTTTCAAAACTCGCCTACTGGATAGTAAGAAACATTTTTAAAGGCACAGTACAGGATTGATAACATGATACTCAAACAGCAATGTTCACAGATTTATGTATAACTTTCAGGGTATGGAGATGGTGCTGGTAGAAACATGCCATTAAAAATTATAACCACCTGAAATGGTGGTTATAAAACAAAGACTGAAAACAGTTTTGATCTTGTGTAATATCAAAACCATTCTTCATGTTTTATAAGAAAAATTTGAGTCTGGGTTTCGCTATTTTCTTGTGACTCAGATGTATGACTGAGCTCAAATTTTCATGAACATGCTGGATCAGACAAAGTGGGAGTGCTTAATTCTGTGACCTTTACCAATCATGTATTATACCTTTAAAGAAGGAAGAATGATGAAGAACTAAGATCATGAATTTTAATTTGTTCACTGCTTTCACCGGTTACTTAGCAATTGCGCATAAGCATATAGAGCTTTTGATGACAGAAGTACCAGAGTTTAAGATATGTGAGGAAATCTAGCTTACCAAAATCCAACGGCTTGTGCTTGCAGATGTCAGTGATAATGTACTGCATGTTCTCCTCTATCTGCTCATTGGTCAGACTCAACTGCAAAGGTCAAAGATCAAAGGTTACATTATAATCAAGGTCATAACCAGTATTCAGCAAACATCCTTTCTCAATTTACATTTTAGTGTTGACAAGTTTTCTTTGTTGAATGTGTTATTGCCAATCTAACCGCACAACTTTAACTCTCAGTGAAGCTTTGCTGCTTGGAACAAAGATAATGTGTTGCTTCAGTAAGGAGAAAGAGAATGTTAATTCTGTTTGTTGAAAATTCTTTTAACTATCTGCTCCTGAATTACCATTCTCTTTGCTACCATCATGGTATAAGAACCAAACAGCAATTGCTGACTATGATATGGTGTATGAGTTCTGCACATCTCATCTTTTGCCATCTCATTGGGTACTGTATGTCTGTGAACAAGCCTTGAATTTAATGGAGATCACAGAGGCCATGGCATTCGTTGCCCTGGTTTTTGGCCTTTGTGTCCCCTTCAAATGTTTCCATAGACATTATGATTTTCCCAATGGAAGTGCCCCTTGCAATGGAAAAGTGACCTTGCCCTTTTCAGAACCAAATTCAAGGCCTGTATGAATGTACCAATATACAGGGTATCCAAGAAAAAATGCAATGCTTTGTCAGGAACCATTATGTTAAATTTAACTGTGTATCACTTCAAGATTCAGCTATATGATACAGACATGTCTTGGCTATCACCATGTAGAATTTAAGCAAAATCTGGCTTAAATTGGCGAAAATATGACCAATTGAAAGAGTACTCTTTAAAAACAAATTTGCAGTATTCCAGAATAAGTGGTCAATGCACACATAATGTGTATAGAAAGAAAGATGAAAATCGGGTTTTGAGGTTGGGTAATTCAGACTTAGTTATTTCACTCAAATTCAGTCCCATTTCACTCAAATTCTACATGGTGATAGCCAAGACATGGTTGTATCACATATCTGAATCTTGAAGTGGTAAACAGTTTAATTTTAATATAATAGTTCTCAACACAAAGCGTTGCGTTTTTTTTAAGGGACAGTACACCATGTATACAAATTTCAATGTCCCGCCTACTGACAGCGTCAAACACCTATGAGCAACAGCTGGGCCAAATGATTAACTTACCTTTCCGACTGAAACGTTGACATGATTAGCCTTCGCCTGACATTTGTACTCCTGACCCTTCTTGTATCTGCGGATGATGCTAGTAAGATCCTGGCCCGCTGACCCTGTGGTGTAAAACAACATACATATCAATGACCATTATTACTTTCTTTTGTGGATTTGTAAATCTGATGCACATTGAGTGTGCAATGGTTAACCGTTGCATGCTTGGTAAATGCCCAAATGTGCAATAGACCCACAATGGTTGTTGCACCAACTTGCTCAAGGGTAAAATTACGGCCACTTGCCTCTCTTTGAGTTGGGGAACCGTTTCCGCAGCAACCTCTTCAGTGAGGTCAGTGCGGGCATCATGTCGGGCGTGGAAACGCAAAAGTCAAAGTCCTTCACTTCCTTGGACAGCACCTTGGGGACGACCTCCTCGTCGCCGATGATGTCTGCCCCAGCGTCGAGGGCAATTTGCCGGTCCGAGCCCTGTTATGCAGAGGAGAGCCATTTGGAAGTTCAAGGTCAACTGCCGGAATTCTATCTTTATTCAGAGAGCAAATTCCTTGGACATGAATCACGATGGGCCTGTAAATTAAGCTGAAGCCTGAGTTGAGGTTTTAAAAAGCACCATAATTAAGTTTTTGAAGGTGGTTTACAGTTTTCATTTCAATTTTAACGACAGAGACCCGTAAATCTTTTGAGCATAAACTCACCCTTGCAAAACACAAAACCCTATTGTCATCTTTGAATGGGTGTGGCAGAATCAGCATATTTTGAAAAGGATCCACTCGTTTCTGAAAAAACAAATGCCAAGCAAACCAGTAACAATGAGACAAGCATTATAGATTCACAAAGAAAGTAAAAAAAAGAAAACCAAAGAAAATGGCATAGACACAGAAAAAACACTCCAAAAACAGAGAGAAGCACTAAACCTCCAGAGCAATTACGAATGTCTTTGCTTAGAATGACAGTTGGAAGCCATGCACGTATGCAACATGTAACAAGCTATTATGGCATTTAAACAAAGTTTACTACATTGATAGCACTGAAATCAGTACATTAGTGAATGTTAACAATAAACCTTTCCAAGCAGGCCTCTAATGAATGAACTAATTTGCAACCTTTCTTGGAAAGATTTCACTGTGACACGTGACAAGTACCTTTTTCTGAAGGGCCATATCGAGGTTAACTGATATCGTCACAGTGCGGTCGGCATGTCTCTCGGGTCTACGGCAGAACATCCATTTGTCCTGATGTCTCAATATCTCCATGGCCTCATCGAATGATCTCTTCTGAGGTGGATAGTGACAGCGCATGTACACATCATCCACAGGTTTCCAGGCCATGTAACCTTTGGGCTTCTCTTGTATCACCAGACTGGCCTCGGACAGCTGATCGGCCTCGGACAGCTGATCGGCTTCGGACAACTGACCGGCTACATCCTCGTTGAGCTGGGGTGCACCACTCGAGAAACTGCAAAGTCAGACCAACACTGAAGAATCAGTCTGTTCTGGTATTTCTATAAATTATTTTAGGGTTACATAATACAAAGAGACTAAAGCAGGATTTGAACCTGGTACATCCAGTTAAAACTTCATCAGCTCTCTACCAACTGAGCTATCTGCCCTGTGTAAATAGTGCCTCAGTTTTTCTTATTGGTTTATTCCACCAAGTTGGGGCATGATTTGTGACGGTTTCCTTTTCCCACTTGACCAATCTTGAGGGTGGCCCAGAGCGACGCAGGGGTGAAATTAATCTACGAATCCCACTTGAAGTTAAACAGTCACCCCTTCGTCACCCCTGAGCCACTCCCAAGATTCGGGGGTGAGTCAACCTTGCTTGGGACCAGCGTTGAAATTGTTCATCCTGGGGTGGCCCCAAGGTGATTTAGCCCCGGGGATGAGAGCTTTAGAGGGAAAAGGCCTTTAGGGCTGAGTAAGGATCCACTAAACCTAAGAGGGAAGAAGAAAATGATAAACAATTCCACAGGTCTCAAGTTCAAATTTGACTCAGTCAAAGTTTCTTTATAAATTTATTGAAAGGAACAAAAAATAGTTAGTTTCCTTTCTTTTAGAATGTAAAAATTTAGGTAGAACTTAAAGACTAAATATAAAGTGCTACATAAATTTCCAACATTGCTTTGATAGACTAGCATGGCTACCCATGATAGGGCCTGTTTGTTTAACGCACAGGATCACGGATTCTGCAGATCCAGATCCTATTTTAGCGTACCCTGCATAGGACGTGGATCCCAAAATCTGGGCATTATAAAACAAACAGTCCCCTAGATTCATTTGAAAGCACGCCTCACCTTTTGTTGTAATGAGAGTGTCTTTGGCTGTGTACCCTAGAGATCTGTGTAGTGGGGATCTGTGTTGTTTGGCACCTGCTCAGATGAAGATATCTTAAGAGTGCAACCCGTTGAACTCTCAGGTACAACTGGTTGCTGTGCAATGCTACCAAATGGAAAAGAGGAAATAAGTCAGTTAATGGCATAATGACATTGGTTCACAATAGCACCCCATTTTTTTTTTAACTTGGATTCTGGGGCCTGATGAACATGATGAAAGTTCAAATACGACCGCAGAGTCCGCGAGTTCTCAAACCTCGGGTGATACCACAAAATATTGTCAAACCGTCAAAAAGTCGAAGGAAGGTCGATATTTGTACGTATTTGCCTTTTTTTTGGTACCATCATTCGAAAGATTGTGGCAATCACAGTCGAAACGACAATGATTCAAGTGGGCGTTACCGAGTACATTTTTCTGCGGGTCAGTTTCATTCATGAAAACTGCCATTTTTGGTAAGTGCGATGACGTCACATAGGGTGCATTCGTTTAGCTCCCCCGGGTCAGCCCTTTCTGGGAATGGTCGTGTTTTACTGCACAAAACAAGCGAGAGAATGGGGACGAGGTTGACTGGTGTCGACCCGGGGGAGCTGCAGCTAAACGAATGCACCCATAATTAGATGATCTTGACGCCCTCTTGCGGCCGTTTCGTGCCAATTTGTGTAAGGAATTTTTCACTGGAAGTGGAAATGCAATATTTTTTACACTTTAACACTAACAGGTATGAGGTAGGCTACAGACTTTCAACAAATTCTAGATCTAACGTTAGGCCTATAACTGGTTTAAGTGAAGAACGACTTTGTTCAATTTCAAATTAGTGCAAAAATGATAAAAACAACTTTCGAACCTCTAACCGCAGCGAACGGTAAGGTGCACATGGAGGCGGCCATCTTGGATCGTAATGTAACATCGGCTATTCGCAGTCAGTGCGCAGCGTGCTCGATAATGAGGCACTCAGCGAAGTTTTATTTGCAGCGAGTCTACGGTCTCGGACCGTTCGAGAATCAACGAGATTTTACGAGTGTTCGGCACAACCCCTGAGAAAATCGTTGGGAAACCCCTTTCTTAGCAGTGTTGGGCCAAGATGGAGTGGTAAGTGAAAATAGACGAATTTCTGCGTCGAATGATACCTAATTTGTATGATTATTTTGATTTAAAAGTTATTTATCAGTCTGGTGAAGTTTACTATGAAATATCCAGAATGTTTACATTACCTTTACGTTTTTGGTGATCCTGACTGTTTTGGAATATTTGGTGACAAATGTCGTCATGTTTTGGGCTCATGAAGAGTTATGCTTGCCAATCGTATAATTCCGACCTGTGGCCGATACCTTGGAACATTTTTATTTCGATCCGAATTGTGGGGAAAAATTGCACAATTTACGTGCATCGGAGTACATGTATGACGTCACCTTTTTTTCCGTGTGTACGTTACGTAGACTTTGCAGCGACTACATGTATCATGCATATGTATGTGTACAGCCTACAAAAAGTGAAATTCTGATAATAAATCTTGTCTGTCTGCACGGAAGTCTGCATTATTTTAATGGCAAATGGCTTGGATTTTTTGTGAAGTTTTGGAATTATTGTGAACAAAATTCAGACAAATAGGCTCTATTGATTTTCAGGCTAGGGTATAGGCTTTTTCACTTTATGAACACTGTTGGTGCTTTCGGTTTCATTTTTTTTTTTTTTTCATTTCATTTTTCTTACAGGCCCACCACTCACAGTGACCTTCCCTTCTTCAGAGTGCAGATTATTGGAGATTCCATCACCAGGCATCTTCCCATATACTTCAAACTTTCGAGAGAGCAACCGGTATTTTTTCCGTGTATCGGCACTTTTACTTAAACTAAGATGACTCTTTATGATCAACCACAATGTACATCAACTTTTTTGTTTTTTGGTCAAACTATGGGGACTATTCTCTTCGTCTGTTTCTCAACGGTGACATGTTTGATTCTGCTCTTCTCCTTACACACAAATGTGATATTTTTTTATCTCAGGATATTTGCCTATATTTGGTTATGACTTAATTAATTTTTTTTTTAATTATGAAGCAAACAGGCAAATCTTAAATTTTCATTGACCATTTCCAACTGTGTAAGAGTAAGATGTTGGTGTATTGTGTTAGCATTAGCATTTAATAGTTGTCAGTATTTTGTAATTCTGTGCACTAATATTCAACATTCCACAGCACTTGCCTGTATTAAAGCATGAAGATGGTCGTGGTAGGAACATACCGTTAAAATTGTTCTGCATGAAATGGTATATTTTCCAGAAATTAGAAAAACAACGACCGAAAATCTTTTTGATCTTTTAAAAGATCAAAAATAAAAGAAAAAAGAGTTAAGAAATACTGTGGCCGTTTTTCACTGTTTTCTCAAAAAGTGGCCTGGGCACCGTATGGGACTGAAATTTTCACAGATGACTATTATTGTATATTCCTTGATATTTTTGCCCATAAATCTGTATTTCTTTGACAAAAACCAATGTATGATATAACCTTTAATCTTCAAAATTAGTAGTCATTATGGTATGCAATTACTAGTTTTTGCCATTCTATTGCACTTGCCTGTAAGTGTAGAGATTTATTTATCTCTACCAACATATTTTATTTACTGGCCCATGTTCTTTAAAGAGTGTTTATTGAATAGTTGATGTTTATGTCAGGTTGTATATTCCTAATTTTCTTTGTGCAAAATATGAATAACTTGTGTACCGCAATAGGTTTTTCACCTTGCCAATCTTCTGAAGAAGGTGTTATTTTTATAAAGTTACTGTACTATGATGTAACTCAACCCCAATGTGCTATACTGCATCAGGTATTTATATTGAAAACTACATGTAAATGATATTGAATACTACATGTGATAAAAGTAAATGTAAGTGATATTTAAAACCACATGTAAGTGATATTGAAAACAAAAAAATACTTAAAACTACATTGCTTTAGCTTTGTTGAAATTCATACATGTTACCGCAATCTTCCAACTCTTCCAACTCGAATTCCAACAATGGTACAATGCGGTGTACCTTTTTTATTCATGGCAATGACAAAAAGTTATATTGTTTAACTTTATTATTAGTATTATATTTATTGGATGCGGGTGTTAATGACAAACAACAATATATTGACTATGCAGCCTGGTATTTATGTCATTTTACAATTTTCAGTATGCAGCTGGTGTAATGCAACTATGCAATTTTCAGTATTGTTTATTTTGTTAATAAATTTTGAAATAAAATTTTTTCGTGTTTTACGATGAAACAAAGTGATAACTGTCAGTGTCGTAATTAATTTTGATTTCCCATTATTATTTAAAAAGATACTACTTCCTAAAATGAACAACAATAATCTGAAATCATTAATTAAACCAATGAAGGTAGCCGACTTAGTTAAAGAAAGAAAACAGTTGGGACAGACATTGGTAATTATTTAAGTATGTTTGTCTTTGCTCACGAAGGAACATTACTTAAATTACAAAAATCTTCCTGATACCAATTGCGAAAACACATAAGACAGATCGCCAGTTTATTTATAGTCGGGAGCCTATTTTTCTTCTATTTAACCATATGCAAGTCCTTGCTGAACAGGGTACCCGACACAACACAGACCCCTACGCGGGACTGACATAATACGTGATTGGTCAGTACGTGACTATGATTGGGGTTTTACCCAATGAGGAATGCACACTCGTGTATTACACGTGCTTCCACGGATGCCTTATGTTCGTGACTTTGCTATCCGGAATGGTCGTGTTTTTTCAGTGATCCTGACTGTTTTGGGCTATCAATGGAGCAGTTCGTTACAGAAATAGGTAGTTTAGTACTTGTACTTTTCACTAAATCGTCTACTTATGGTGGCCAAGTTTGTTTGATATTGAAAAATAGCAGTTTTCTTCGACCTTAAATTCACGACAAAAACAGTAATATTATCGTCCCGATATTTCTCAAACTTAATCATTAGAAATTTGATAAAACCTGATCAGCAATAAAACTATGGTACCTGCAATCTTTCGGTTGAGTAAAATTTGACTTTTGAACATACGTTCACGTGAAAATCAATTTCGAAAACGCTGTCATCAATCTCATGAATATTCATTTCCTGGCCCAGTTCATGCATACGTAGCAAATAAACAAGAGCGCTTATCTATACACTGCGCACTGACTGTTCGGGTATTTTCCGAAGCAGGGCATTGAACTTAGCGGTTCGGCTCGTCTGTAGTGTGTTTATATGGTTGGTTCGTTTCATTTCGACAGATGGAACAACAATTTTGAGAGGGACCATCACAAGGCAATTCAGCGGTTGTCCATCATTAGTAGCAATTTAATCAGAGAAATATTCACATTTTTATGCTTCATATAATTGTCATACACCTTTTCTAATGCCTTTTTGAGTCATTTTAATCTCAGAATTTACATAAATGAATTGGACAAAAATGTTCATAGCTGTAAACAACTTTGACCGACACCTCTGTAAATAATGGTTCGGTCCAAAGATTACACACTCTAAAAATGCGCACGCGCACATAATTAATTACCTTCGATTGCCTGCCATCTTGGATTTCGGAAGTAAAATTTGTGCGAAATTACGTCCAAAACAAATGAGTATTTAGGCAGATAATTCGTTCTTTACAGCACAAATTATCCAATGAAGGTAAGGTTGACGTGTTTGTTCTTCATTTAAATGTGAAAAAGGAGCAAAATATAGTTTTAGAAATGTGAACGCGACGTTGTTTTATCTGAGTTGCCGTGGAATTGTATCATCATCAAGTTACATCAACATCAAGTGGCCTTGCCAGAAAATCAACTCCATTGTTCTATCGCATTTTTCGATTATTATCGTTTGTTAGAAAATGTTACGCTTCACTGCACCTACTTGAGTGAAGTTGCCTTATTTAAATGTAAGCCTTCAGTTTGGAAGCTTTTATGTAAGACTGTATACAAGGAGTCATGGAAACCGAATATGATTATAAATGGAAGGAATTTGAACTAAAAAAGTGTGCATCTAAATTTCACTCATGCACCATAATTTGGTTGTTTTATTTTACTTTTAAGTTAATGGGTCTGGTTTGCATCACCTTGCTAATTAAAAGACAGTCCACATTAAATCATTAATGCTATTAGTGTAAGATTTAACGATTTTATTTCTCAGGAAAGTAAGGCCTATTTAACTTTTGAGAAAAATCGTACAAAAGAAAATTATTATTATTAAAATAAAGGTCTAGGTAGGCCCCTAAAGTTGAATGATTAAAGAAAATGAATGAATGACAGATATAATGTTGTTGTATCTTATTTTTTTGCGGAGAATATAGTTTTTGCAAAGACTACAGGTGTGAAACAATGTATGCTGTTTGTATTTTTATGCACTTTATAAAAATACTTATTATTGTCTTTATTATAAAATGTATGTATCATTCTCATGGTATTTTGTTGTCCCTTTAGAAAAAACCTCCAGGATGCCTAAGGACCGATATGACACGCAAAACAACCATAACAACCATCGGCGGCAGTACCGCATCATGTCCCCCGATGACATCGTCTCGGGCAAGAAGCCCCACTGGGAGCAGCTGGAGATTGTAGGCACCATACGCAACCTGAGCCCCCAGCTCTGGAGCCTGCAGTTCCTGACGGCGCTCTACCTGAATGACAACAACCTGACAAGGGTGCCCTCGGAGATCTGCAAGCTGACGTCGCTGACCCACTTGGACCTGTCGGCCAACAAGCTGCGGAGTCTGCCCGTGGAACTCGGAGACCTTGTCACGCTCAGGTAATCAACTTTGTACTATGATCATTCTGTGTCATGACATGAAATTTTCTGTGTACCTCCAGATCATATCAAGTTTCCATGGCATTGCTAATGCTATGTGTTTTATAAGACGTTACCCTCTAGATGGCCAACTGTCAAAAATGTAGATCATTCTTTTCTCCATGAACTTCAATCCTTACGCGTATCGATCCTAGCAGGATCTTTCTCAAAGGCTATAGTCTTTGAGAATGATCCTGCTAGGATCGATACGTGTCAGGCCCTCCTAACTTACAGCATTTGATATTTTTCAAGTCATTTTGGCTGATGAGCAGTTTGCAGCAGTTTATTACTTGTATTGAACTTCAATCCTTAGATTTTAGATCCATGTTTCAGACGAGTGGTTACTGCTGCCATTTTAACCTTTTATGAGATCAGGGGCTGATTTCATAAAACTTACGACGCGTCGCAGAGATGCATCCTTTCTCTATGGACTCACCGCATACAAAATCGAGTTGCGACGCGTCGCAGAGCTTTATGAAATCGTCCCCAGGGGTCCATTTCACCAAACTCATCGTAACTTACTACCAATTAAAGGACTTATATGATGCATTGCAGCCCTACGGAGGCTATGATGGTTTTATAATCCATTCCTTCGTAACTTGAATTATGATCGATCGCAGGGATTCATGAAATCGACCCCAGATCAGACTTTGCTTAGATATTTGTGACTGTTACAGATTTAAATATCGCTATTGTCCTCTTGTGAAATTGAGAGAGTCTTGTTGGGTCACTGGAGATTTGGGAATTGGTAACATTTTGGTTGCCATTAGCAACAGGCTGCCGGGACTGTCCCTTATTTCGAACTTGAGTTGAGTTGTTTTTCCTGACTTCATTATGAGAATGTGTGGATCGGTTTGCGGAAACACCCTGTAAGAATTGTTTGTACTTTCTCACTTTTCGTAAGGTCTCTCTAAAGTGCAACGAATTAGGAAGTGCGAAAGTACACGTACAAGTTACGATTCTTACATGGTGTTTCCGCAAACCGATCCACACACCAATTGTCACCATGCAAAGCCTCAAATCTGTCTTCATTATGAATATAAACAAGGCGTTTGAGATGCAGTTTGTATTTTAGGGTAGAAATAGTTCATTTTTGGAATATTTTCCAATTCCTGAGCATATATTTCAGAATCACTGAGTGGAAAAGTTGTGTCCATAGAAAATGAAACTGCTAAGAATTGGGAAGGCCTGATGTCTTACTCAGAGAAATAAACATACATGTTTGGTAGCAAAACATAATGTCTAATATAAAGTACTTAAAATAAAGGCATGGATTAGTAAATGCCAAAGAAAAGTGTGTGTACTTTGATTTAACATGTATGCATTACTAGTTAACTTAACACATCTGTGAGCATTTTATTTCAGTTCGTCTATTCCGTCAATCAAATTATCAGTAAATTTGTAAAAAAAACCATTTTTTTTAATTTGGTTTTAAGTAATTTTGTACGTATAAAATACATATAAATCACAATGTAATGGGCTTTTTTTTTTTTATCTCCCTGAGATGCAAAATAATTTTTTTAGTCTTTTCTCAACAAGAACAATTATGGGTAGGTGGAAGTATTTTTACAGAATGTATTAGGTATAACCTCAATGCATACATGTAGATCTGCGTTTTCTTATCCAACCAAAGTGGCAAGCCTGGAAATAAACGGAGGCCACAGAGGCCATGGCCTTCGTTGCCCTGGTTCTTGGCCTTGGTGCCCCTTCAAATGTTTCCATAGACATTATGATTTTGCAATGGAAGTGCCCCTTGCAATGGAAAATTGGCCTTGCCCTCACCAAACCTTATTTCCAGCCCTGCTTAAAGTGGTGTTATCATTTAGCATTTTTAGTATGAACAATGAACATGACTTGAAATTTGACAAAGTGGCAGGTTTAGCAATGTCACCCCATTACTGACTGAAATAGATAATGGATGATGATAAGTTGATGGATGAAAAGGAAACAGAAACGTTGCTCAAAGTTTTAAAGGCCGTCGGCTGTTCAGTGGGCATTCATTTGAAATAATGGTTCTCCAAACTATCATTCACCATTATTATGCAAAAGTTGACATTTGCCAAACAAAAAGAAACAATATATTTTTAGTCATCTGTTATAATGACATAGTCTCTGCAGTCACAATAACCATTACTGATGTTTTTTTCTGTTGGGAATTAATGAGACTCTGGTACATTAGTACAAATTGGATTCATGCCAAACTGCTGAAATGGCTGCAGTGTACGTGTTATGTGCTCTTCACTTATCTCAGAGGCTGTACACATACACACTGTATACACATTTGTAAGTTAATCCTGACACTCTGCAAATCCTACACAAGACAAGCATGACAAGAGCTGCTTACCACACATTACCACCATATTCTCCACAGGGGGAACTGGATCTGTGGATCATAAACCTTATATTAGGTAGGCCTTGATACCATTGAGCTATGTCCTTTCTATAATTATAGCTCCATGTTGATACTATATTTTTTTTCCTGGCAAGCCTTCTGGGCCAGCTTACGTCAGATTTTACTAGCCCGTTTAGATGTTTACTAGCCCATACATGTTGATCCATAGGCTCTACCTATATTAGAGCCTAGAAGGCAAGGTTTTTTTTTTTTAACTAGCCCACCGGGCAACCAAGGAAGTGAGTCTGGCTAGCCCGGAGCGGTTTTTGCTAGACATTATACATGTACGCCGGGCTAGTACTATTTTGAGCCCTGCATTCGGCCTACCACACAAACCACACTGTGGTGTGTTGTGGTATTCAGGATCAGGGTTCTAGCCACGGTGAGCAGCGCTGGGCGGGCCAGCCCGGCACTGGAAATTTGCGCCCGGAACGTAGGTTTGAAATAAACTCAACCGCCCAGCACGAATTTCCGCAGAGTGAATAAAAGAATTGCCAATATCGTGAATTTTGATCACATTCTTGAATAAAAGTTCACTCTTTTCTGTGTTTTGAAATGTGAAGCACTGATTCTCAATGGAATATCCAATTTTTAGCGTAGGCCTACTGTATATCTGTACATGTAGCGAACTAGGGCTCAACTTCATTTCTAGAGCCCACCACTAAAATTGGTCTGGCTAGAACCCTGTTCAGGATACCACATGTACCAGAGGAGAACCCACGTGTGGTAAACTGTGGTATCAAGGTGGATTAGGGTTAAACTTGTAGATGTCTTGTTCTGTATTAAAATGCTTCCACCTTTTACTGTCATCCCAGTGCATTTTGATTTTGATAGATTCAAGTAAATTCATTACATTGCGTGTCCTTCAGAGTTAAATTCTCCTGAGGAAAATAAATTAAATGTATGGTTAACACATACGGTTAGAAAATCTATAATTTAGAGAGTTTCCAGATGTTAAAATTCAATTCAGTCGTGCAGTACATGTACGTGCACATGTGTGTTCATGTTTGCATAATGTAACAGTTGAGACTATCAACCCAACAGACTAACAACCCAACCCCAAAACATCTGCCCTTCAGTCATACCAATACATGACCTTTTTTTGTCGGCACGAGAGCATGACATGCAAATGTAAATATCTTACTACTATTCACATTTAACAATTGAATCATGGGTCAATATTTGTACGACACGTACAATGTATACGTATGTAGCCGTGTAGTACAAAATGTACGTACATGTAGTACTGAACAATTGCAATTTTGCATTCACTAGCAATGGTTTTGTGTGTCATTGTTGCACATGTACTGTACATATACGTTTTAACAATGGTCTTGATCGTTTTGAAATGGATACATGTATGGGACCTGGATATTATGGATATTATGGTTCAAGTGTTATATTAGAGAGTATAAAATATCTCTCAGCATTTAATTTACCACTTACAAGGACATCAACTACTTCACAGATGTTTGTTTTTTTAAGCTTCCATGCTTCATGCGTGGTAATTGTTTTTTTAATATTTGGAAGAAAGATTTTTTTCTGAAACAATGGTTGCCACTGTCAACAAAGGGATAATGACAAAGGCTATCAAAGAAATGGTTGGAATGTCTTGTTCTTTGTCAGAAAATGTGATTTACCATCAGCATGAAATGCCACACTTTGTATGCTGAATTGGCTCCATGAAGACGGCCATACATTTTCATTTTGGTTCAGCTGTTTTCCAGTCAGCTTTCATCGTTCTCCATAACCAGATAACATAAATCTTTTCCATGAATGGTACAGTACCTCTAAATTTTTTTTTTTTGTAATCAGATCCTGCATACCAATACATGTACATGTACATGCTTAGTGTTATTATTGTAACGAGGTGCATATAGATGCCTGGCTGGGATACAGTCCACGAGGATGGAACATGCTGATTCACAACTACATGTAGGCGATCCATCATGTGATTCAAACAAGATAACATCTAGACACCTCACTATAGTTTTATGTTTCTTTTGCAACATCACATCCCTGAGTTTTGGCCAACCAAATTGGCTTAAACTAGAAAACTATGGGGAGTCATCTATGCAACACAAAAACACATAACCCCAATTTGTACAGAATGATCTGTAAACATTCAAAGATTGTATTGAACATGTTGAATGTAATTGGAAACAAATCAAGCAATGATCATGAATGATGAGATGTTCATGTACAGTGTATTTTGTAAGTTTGTATCTAGCTGCAAAATTGTTTAATTTTGTCACATTGTCTGTCAATAACATGGGATATTTTGCAACATTTGGCCACCCATGCCAACCACCGTCACGAATGGTTGCTTGTAAATGAAAAAGGTCTATTGATAGTTTAATTAAAGGTATTAATACAGGATTGGTAAATGTGATTGAACAGCAGCTGCAGACTGTTCATAATTTGATTTGTCAAAACAAACCTTTGGAATTTTCAGCTCATGTTATAATAGTAATGTTAGAAAACAGTTAAAGATGCTCATGCTATTTTCAAACCCATTCACAGGAGTTTTGATCAAATATGTTTTTAAAGAAAATGAGATCAAAACTGTTGTTCCGTGTTTTTTTTTTTTTTTTTTTTTCTGGATAAATACAGCATTTCAGCAAGAAATATTCATATCGTGAAAGTTTTATATACGTAAATCTGTGAACATTTCTGTTTGGGTATATTATCATTCCTGCTCTATAGTCTGTACTTTAATGTTGGATGGTGAGTACCTTATCAGCAAATGCACACCTTATAATTATTCTTATCATCTTTGCTATGCAGGGAACTTTTACTGAACAACAACTACCTGCGGAACCTTCCCTTTGAGATGGGTCGGCTCTTCCAGTTGCAGGTCCTGGGCCTGAAAGGGAACCCACTCAACCCAGACATGTTGGGTCTGTATAACGAGCACAACGGTGTGCCTAGGCTCCTGTCCTACATGCTCGACAACATCAGTCGTAAGTCGCAGTTCATGTTAAGTTTCTTAAATTTTGATGAATCGTTTAAAATTATGTGGTTTCATGGCTTCTGACTGCCAAACGAACAAAGATAACTGCTCAGTTGATAGAGCACTGAGTATGGTCGTCAGTTTCCCATGTGGAATATTTGATACAATTGTAGGAATTCAAATTGATTTTGTACATATGATTATTATTTTGAAGCTTTTGAATTTATACAATGTACAAAGGGCTGACGTTTGGATCTGAGCAAGATCTTTCTTTAAAGGCTTCATGCTAAATGATCCTTTTGTTTCTGTTATATATAAAAACACTTTATGAAAAGCAAAATGCTGTTTGTTATACTTGTATTATCAAGCCCTCCTTACTTTGTGCATCATATTTTACATACATGTATCTGTGTTGATGAACAGCTTGCAGCAGATTGTTACTTTCTTTTTTATGCCATATGACATGGCACTTCATGTATTATTTTTGGCTCTCTCCCAAAAAGTACCAAACTTGTTCCATCTCTGCATCAAGGATTTGTAATGGTCAAAGAAACAACTGTTTAGTTTTGTTCGTAAAGCTGGCACAGTTTTTTTGTGAAATAGTTCCTTCTAAAAATTATGCCATTGTTGTTTTTGTTTCAGCCCCAACAACATTGCCACCAACAAGACCATGGATCCACATAAAGGACCAGGACAGATCACGACCAGCTGGTGAGTAAATTTCAACCTTTTGACCCCTTAACCCTAAGTCCCTAACCCTGCTGAGTATGCTGTGGACAGCAGTAAGGAAGTTGGCGCAGGTCGTTGCAATAAGCAGGCTTGGCTGTTGGTTTATATCTATACCATTGGACCAGTTCCACAAGGACATTGTACTTGGGGCCTTGCTCAAAGCTTGGCCTGGGCTCCATTTCGTGAATCCATTTTAAAACTATGGGTATCAAAATAGAGACTTTTGGCTACGGTTCGGAAGAAGATAATACATGACTGGCAAAAGGTCACAGAACAGCGCTCACACTTTGTTTAATCCAGCATGTGCATGAAATAATGAGCCTGTGAAAATTTGAGCTCAATTGGACATCTGAGTCACGGGATAATAGCGTAAAACTGACTCAATTGTTCTTATAAAACACAAAGAATGGTTTTGATCTTACCCCGAGATCAAAATTACCCCGAGACTAATTTCTGGATAAATAGGGCCTACACCATTGGTGTAAATATTTTAATGGTGTGTGTCTACCAGCACCATCTTCATACTGTGAAAGTTATACATAAATCTGTGAACATTTCTGTTTGGGTATGTTACCAATCCTGTACTGTACCTTTTAAGCTGTAGTGGCAAGACACATGTAATGAAGCTTTGTTCACACAGTGCTCGCAATATGCAGTCATTCACAAATGCAGGACTGCACGTCATTGATAACGCTGGGTTAATGAGGCACGTTTAATTAATTATGGGAACGTGCAGCTTCATTTCACGTCACCTTTGTTATTCTTGGCTGCCATGACGACAGTCAGCCTCATCAAAACCGCATTTGTGTGCTGATACATTGAGTGTGTTTGTTGTATTGAAATAGACTTTATCATTATATTATGTTCGTATCCTGTGTTTATTTAAATGCCAATCATAAATGCCATACAAGACTCTCAAATTGTGGAGATTGTGGTTGCAGGAAGTAGAATGTATTCCTGTAGTAGAAACAGCAACTACACACAGCACACTGTTGATTGAGTGTTACGTGTGACACTACACGTATGTACATACACATATTTATTCATAGTGTGCTGTACATTTTATACAGAAGCTCAGGCTTTAACTGATTTGCATTGCATAATGGCAGAGCAGGCGGTATTGACACAACAGAGCAATGCATAATTAACATCATCCCGAGTCACACATTTAATAACAGTATTAACACATGTTGAAAGCAATTCCTGGTACTTTTGTAGCAGTTCTGTTAAATGTCAAATCGAACTCATGTCACCTGTATGTATAATTGTACTAGTGTTGACATTTTAACCACTTTCTGGAGATATTTTCTGTACATGAAAATGTACTTATACATGTTTGTTAAATATTTATGTATCATGTTAATTGGTCGTGTATGTTAAAATGTACACATGTACATGTATGATGTATATCACATGTACTGTACATAATCGTAGCCTTTTGCTGTAAATGCAATTTTGATGACTTCAACCTGTGCAACAGACCCCCCCCCCTCCCCGCCCCCGAGGCAAATTGTGTCTCATCCACTGCCGTTTCGCAATCCTCCTAAATTGCTTCTATAGACCTTTCTGTTTTTTTTTTCTTCTTCTCTGTGTGCACGTAATTAAATTCAAATCAGCGGGGAGATTGAAATGTCAATTTTGTTCCATCTCGTTATCCAGCAAAGGCTATGGATTTTCCTACTTCATGCATTATGAATCTATAGATATGTATGCTCTGCTATGCAGAGACGTATAGACCCATGCGAGTGGTACATGTAAATACGGAAATACGTAAAAAGTGAAGTGTCTCATAAACATGCATGTGTTCGGTGGATGTTTGTTTCAAAGATGATTATAAATTGAAAGTACATGCACTTTAGGCTTATAGGCTTCTTAAATGTCACCAGTGGTCATTTGCCTTGGTTCGTCTTGTCATTGCTTTCGTGCAACAGCTGTTTAATGCACACGTATGCAGCTGTTATTCAAACCATTATGAGATGTTCGAGTTTGAGACTTTGATGGATCTTCCCTAATCCAACAATGCTCAGATACCTGGTGAGATATCCTTTAGACTTGAATACTGCAATGTCAGATAGTAAGCTCCACGTAGCATAGGGATGTGAAACTTCAGAAATAAATCTGAATTTTGAATTTTGTTTTAGATTTTAACTCAAAATTGTCAACTTTTTTTTTTACTCCTGCTCTGTACAAAATAATGATAATAATTGTTAAATTTATAAAGCGCTTCTTACTAAATAATGACTTGTGCATGCATGCTTATTTTGTTTGTGTAGGCGCCTTGATCGGTTCTTCCAGATAAGTGCGCTATATAAATCTATATTATTATTATTTTTATTATTAAATTGTATAGGGACTCGCACCTCTGGTAGCATTATAAGTGAAAGATTTAGACTCCATCAGTCCGAGTCAAACAAATCTGGGGCCAATTTCATAAAACTGTTAAGCACAAAAATTTGCTAAGCATGATATTTCTGTCTTAATAAAAACATGGTTAACAACCAAATTTCCACGTCTTGTGTATCACTTGTGATAGTTCTTTGGCTGTTGTTCGCTGACCATGAATATCAAATGGAATTTTCAATGGTTGTTTGTTTTATTGGGCGTGACATTTTTGTGCTAAGCAAATTTTAGTGCTTAACAGTTTTATGAAATTGACCCCTGTTGAATTTATTTTGGAGCTAATGTAAGACCTTGAGTTGGGGTCACTCTGTGTTTTATGTGTGACCTAAGCCAAGTCCATCCTTTGGTCATTGCAGCAATATTCTCGGTCATGTCCTACAATGTCCTGTGCGACAAGTACGCCACCAAGCAGCTCTATGGCTACTGCCCGACCTGGGCCCTCAGCTGGGACTACCGGCGCAAGGGCATCATGGACGAGATCGTCCACGCCAGCGCCGACATCATCTGTCTGCAGGAGGTGGAGACAGACCAGTTCTTCAACTTCTTCTACCCGTCGCTGAACAAGCACGGCTACGACGGCGTCTTCAGCCCCAAGTCCCGTGCCAAGACCATGTCGGAGCACGAGAGGAAGTATGTGGACGGCTGCGCCATCTTCTTCAGGATGAGCAAGTGAGTTGTCCACTTTTTTATGACGTACAAACCTTCATCTATTGGGTCAGCCATTTCGGTGTTAACTGTGTGATTTCCATTTAATAGGTCTGCCTACTGTAGCCACAGGAAAAGGTATGCCAATCCTCCAGCAATTAATTAACATTACAAAAATGTGTCAAATGTGAATTATGCTTAAAGGTAATATCATACTTTAAGAAATGTGGATTCATGGGCAAAAATATCAAGGAAGATACAGTCATCTGTGAAATTTTCAGTCCCATACGGTGCCCACTTTTGAGAAAACATTGGAAAACGCCCACAGTATTTTCAAATCTTTTCACTTTTATTTTTTATCTTCAAAAATGTTTTGGTTTATCTCTTTTCTGGATAAAGACTGCATTTCAGGCAGAAACGTTTTAAGGGTATGTTTCTACCATCACCATTTTTATACCCTGTAAGTTATATGTAAATCAGTGAAGATTTCTGTTTTGATATGCTACCAAAGTATGATAGACCTTTAATAAGAGCAATGACCTGTCATTTGTATCTTGTGCCAATGGCTCTTTTCTAACCCGGCATGTGTGTTTGTTGTCATTTGTTGTCTCAAGGTTTGCCTTGGTGAAGGAGCATCTGGTGGAGTTTAATCAGCTGGCCATGGCCAATGCTGATGGTAATGAAGACATGCTGAACAGAGTCATGCCCAAGGACAACATCGGTCTGGCAGTCCTACTGGAGACGAGGCAAGGATGCTACGAGAACTCAGGTAAAAGAACAGAGAGTCTTAAATACTGGTCAAGATGTGGATCGGTTTGCAGAAACACCATGTAAGAATCGTTTGTACTTTCGCACTTATATTTTGTTCACACTTCTCTTAAGGTCTCAACGTTTTGGCTAGCCTGCTCTAGCCTGCTCTAGTCCTCATCAGAAGTTGTGATGAGGACATAGAGCAGGCTAGTCGAAAAGTTGAGACCTTTAATACAAGAAGTGCAAACGAAATAGAAGTGCGAAAGTACAAACGATTCTTACATGGTGTTTCTGCAAACCGATCCACATACCAATTGTCACCATGCAAAGCCTCAAATCTTTACTGGTCGAGACTTTTCAAAAAGCTTGGTCTGACCAGTATTAAATTTTCTTTCCCTAAAGGTGTGTGATGCTGAGTGTTTTGATAATAGACCATAGTATGATGATTACATAATTTTGTGATGTTGGGTTTTGATTGTGTGATCTACAGTGCCCGCCTTGGACAATGCCCGGCAACTCATGCTGGTGGCTAACGTGCACATCCACTGGGACCCAGAGTACAGCGACGTCAAGCTGATCCAGACCATCATGTTCATGAACGAACTCAAGAAGATCGTGGACGAGGAGTCCATGAGCTTCAGGCCGGGCGGGACGTCCCGCACCCAGGAGAACACGCCCATTCCGCTGGTCCTGTGCGGGGATTTGAACTCGTTGCCAGACTCAGGTATTTGAAAATGAGATTGAAATTCCTTCCACCTACCTTTGAAGCCACTCCCCCCTCCCTCCCAACAACCTTTGTATCCTTACCCAGCAGATCACCCAATTTTCAAACTAAGCCCCACAAAATCACTCTAATAGCTGAGGCCATTTTCATGGATCTGTTAAGCACAATAAAATTGCTTAGCAGAAAATGTCTTGCTCAATAAAACAAATCACCATTAAAAATTCCATTCGATATTCATGGTCAGCGAAAAACAGCCAATGAACAATCACAAGTGAGACACATTACATGGAAATGTGGTTGTTAATCCTGTTTTTTTTTATTAAGACAGAAATTTCATGGTTAGTAAATTTTTGTGCTAAGCAGGGCCCTGACATTGGCCCCTGGTTTTAAAGTTCATTTCTAGCCCTGGATGCTGTTTCATCAAACTTGATTTTAACAAGTTTCTCTATCCACTGGTTGTCTTTGCCTTCCTGCACCTCTAACAGGCGTGCTGGAATATCTTGAGAATGGTAAGGTCTCCGTCCACCATGAGGACTTCAAGGCCATCCACTACAAGGCCCTGAACAACTTCTCTAGCAGCAACGAGTCCAACGGTCACATCAGCCATCCCTTTTCACTCCGCCGGGCCTACCACAATCAGCCCGTGCAATACACCAACTACACCTACGACTTCAAGGGAGTCATCGACTACATCTTCACCTCGCAGAACTTCATGTCCACGCTGGGAGTGCTCGGCCCCGTGGAACAGGAGTGGTTAGACCAGGTAATGACCATCTCAGTAGCTCTTCATTGCCCCTGTCTCCCATGCCCATCACCTTTTGCTGTTCCCCTAAACTCTCATCACATTACCTATTGATCCCCTTATAACTTGCACCTCCTGCCTCCGTACTTGATTTGTTCCAAACGCATAGTAGGTTTGAGGTCTTGAATTGAAGTGACTTTGTAAAACTGGAAAATTTTTCAAACCCCTTGAATAGAGTGGAAATTAACGCGCTCTCTTATTTGTGTTTGTCTTTCACCAGTCGAAGATAGTCGGTTGTCCGCACACCAGCGTACCTTCAGACCACTTCTCGTTGTTGACCGAGTTTGAGATGCCTTACAATACACCGGGTAGCTCTGCCGCTCCCAGCAGCAGTTCATCCAGTAGTTTCCATCACCTCAGGCGGTAGTAGCAACGACAAGTCAACACGGCAAACCTGCACATCAGCAAGGGCAATGTGAATATTGTTTGTTATTTCCTTTTGGTTTATCGACCGGGTCATTTTCAGAAGGCCCGGGCTGTGCCCTTGTTGTTGTCCACCGTTCCCCCGGCTTTTTTCTCCTTCCTTGGTCTACAATTTTTAGGTGTAATCTGATTTGTACTTGTACAGGCTTGTAAAAAAAAGGGGAAAATTTCGAAAAACTGAGAAACCGGGAGAAATAGAGGAAAAGAAAGGATTTAACATTTAACTGACTGAAGATATTTTAATGCTAATTGTTTTTGGGGGTATTTTTTGTGGGGGGTCCGTTTGGTCAAGTTTGAGATTATGAACATTTGCTTTTCAATGGATGAGGCATCATTCATTTCATTCAGCTTGCTGGTAGCTTTTGGAGGTTATTCAAATCCGAAACGACCCTTCAATCAAATATCCTACTGAGGGCGCCCTTCGACTTAAATGATGGCTTGCGTTCACAACCATCTACATGTACATGCCTAGTGGAAGAGAATAAAATGCTAAATGCGTCTGTATAGTTTCTCACTTTGGATAGCTGTAGGAAAATGTTTACTTTTTTACAAATTTCATAGTAGATCCAACCAATGAGAATTATCCACTCGGAGAATTATTCTTCAGAAACGTTTGCGGTAGCTGGGTAACGCTGTCAACCATCATTTGATGGATTTTGCTGCCATAAACTTGTCGGTTGAAAGCTCTGACCGCTTAGAATCTCCAAGCAAGGAAATCATTTGAAAAATTAATATTTTGCTTGGAGTTGGAGGGCCTGACGCGTTTCTATCCTAGCAGGATCTTTATTGTAAAAAAAAAGAATTATTTTGTGACATTTCTTGGGAAAACGTGGGGATGGTACAATTGACCCATCATGCCCCTGCGGCCAGCTGACCAGTAGTGGACAAGAAATATTAGTTTTGTGTAGATACCATGTGCAATCAACAAAAACAACAACAACAACAACAACAAAATATGCATACCAATCTCCAGTTCCCACTTGTCTGTGTATAAAGAGCGCCCTCTACTTTTCTAAAAAAAAAAGAAGACAACAACCAAACTAACAAAAACAAATCCTAGGTTTTCTGGCGATATGATTTTTTGTTTTGATAAATGGAAATTTAATGATGAAATTATTCTCAAGTGTACAGAATGTTGTGTCTGGGGGTATAATAAGATGAATTTTCCTTTTTTGGTTTTTTAATCTGTTAACTAGTTAAATAGCAGCATTGTGATATGGATCAGTACTGTATTTTTTGGGTGTTAAGTGGTTTTCATGCATACATGTAGTGTTTGGCCAATTGGTTTGCACCATTGTAAGAAAATGTGCTTGGCTGAATCAAGGTTTTGAATTATTTTTCTTCAGCAAAGAAAAAAAGCAGTGTGCATCTCTTTTTAAAAATTATTATTTAGGTTTTGCCAGTAGAATCTTATGCATGTCCGTGTTCTCTGTTTGATTTTAATAACTTCCCAGTTTTCTCTCAGAATGTCTTGAACTTTTGGAGAAAGTAACAGTCAAATCTATTGTTACATATCATCGCTCCCCATTTTGTTTTTTCATTTGTGGCAGAACAATGGATTTCATTGTAGTCAATATATCTCATCAAATAACAGAAATATGAGTTTGATTTAATGCTATGCATGGCGGAAGTACATAAGATAATTGATTTTGCAGTAACACCATGAATGTTACTGCAAAATCAATTATTAACAGAATTAACAGAAAATGGTTGGTTTCGTTTATTTTTTTTCTGTGCATGGGGTTTTGTTCCATTATAAACCTTTCTCTTAAAAACAAAAGATTGCATGTTGCATTATTTGTCCCAAGTGAAATGATTTTTCTCTTGTGTAATGTAAACCATTCTTTCCAAATGCACAGCAAAATTATGCCCAATTTGCACCAAGACCGAAGCACAAGAACCATACTTTTTGGGGTTCCTCTCCAAAATCATCACTTTAGAAGTGACACAAAAATATTGCAATTTTGAATAAATGGTGCTCAGATTAAAATTTGAGTCCTAATTTCTGGTAAACATTTTGTTGTTTTTTTCTGGCCAAGCCAATTTTTAAAATTTGAATCAACCAAACTAATATTTTGATTTCTTCGATAAAATATCTTCTTTTTTTATGTGTATAAGAACGGTGTATTGAAATCATGTACAATATTTGTTTGGGGGTTCACTGTAAATGCAAATTACCCAATTTTTTGTGAAATACGCATTGATCGGGTTTCCATAGCAACCAGGTATTATACGCAATTGTACACATGAATTTTTTTTTTCACCTTGTAAAGACAAAAATCAGAATCCAAATTGAAATGTTACTTTAAACCAATCACATCCCTCAAGAATATTATTTGATTTTTGTTCCTTTTTTTAGAATGAAATAATAATGCGGGATTTTGTCTTTTTTCGCCTTTTTTTTGTAGTCTAGGAAATCTGTTACAGTAGTTATGTAAGGGACCAAAAAGTGTATTTGTGTGAAACTACAAAGCCCTGCAAATTTTGAATTATTTGATGTTTTTGTTCTGTGTTTTTCGCTGTAATTTTTGGGGTCAAACAATGGACTTTTGTTGACAAATTTATATTGTTGTGATGGTATTTTGTTATCAAATCGGATATTGTGTTGATTGGAGTGGGAAACTATGGCTATTTGTCGTGGTTCGGTGAGGGTGATTTATCACTCTCATACTGTGTGAGTGAAGTCCTTACTTCTCTGAACAAACCCGCAATTTTTGTTTTGTTTTACCTTTGGGATGGAACAAAATTGAAAGCCTTTTTATTTCTGTGGAAAGCAACCCTTTCCAAACTTTCAACGTGTCATTTTGTTTTGAGGTTGAGCTGTACTTAATACATGTATTTACTGAGTTTTTTTTCAGTTAACTTTGGGACTCCATATTGGGTGTATTTTCAGTCTGTTTTGTGCAGGCTAAGAGTTGTTTTTTTTTTAACATGTTTTCTTTTTTATTTATAGATCCTTTCATTGTTGTTTGATTTAGCTGTAGCAACTGGATAGCTTTCTCCTAGATATAAAATAACCCCTCATTTGGGATAATGGAACTGATCCGTTACAATGCAAGTTTAAGAATGTTCCATTTGGTGGGTGGGTGGACGGGTGATGTGAACAAACTTCCTGTATTAAGCGTACAGATATTGTGTTAGATGATCCTTGCACCAATTGGTTTTGGTCTTGTTTTATATTGCTGTGAGAAAAGTGCTTTAAACTATTTTGTTTTGTTTTTTAATCTTAGAAGAAATTTTTTTGCGCTTGATTCATTCGCTTTAAACGTTCAGTCAAACCGTCGGGTTACCTGTCATTTTTTCTCTCTACAAAGTAAACAAATTTGAAATATGAATGTAATTGTAATCTTAACGTAAGTAAACACAAACACTGCCAACGCCTTTTGATATGGGGAACATCTGCCCATGCTGTTCTGAAACAGGAAGAGGAAACACCACCTCGTTTGGATCTCAAATTCTGTCCCGATTCCTCCCGAGAAATCAAATGCACTTGTAAATATAATGTGTATTAACCCTGCACAGATTTTTCTTTTGTTTTAATCTCATTCCGCAAAAGAGAGGCTGCAATTAGTCCCAGTCATTGTCACCTTTTAAACGCCGAGTTAACTCTGGCACTCGAAGGTTATCCATTTCAGATAATTTAATTTATTTCTTTGCAATGATCCAACTAAATACATGTAAGTGACATAAATACATCAAATTTCCAAAATTTTCAACAATCAGACCCAGTGTAAATTTCCCCATTGGGTTAAGTGTTCAAATTATTTTGTATAATATACATGTGTATATATAAATAATTAACGCCCGAATTTTTTTTCGTACATGTAGCCTTCTGACTTTTTTGTTGTTGAAAATTTTCCCCCAAATTATTTTTATTTCACAAGTGAAATAGTCTGGGAGTACCTGCCCCTCTCTCTTGCGGCATGACTCTTATCAACCCCTCTGGGGCAAAATGGAACTGGCCGAGGCTGTGCCTGCCGATTCTCTTTCGCCCCCTGTGGTTGATTGGAACCCAAATGATTCCTCAGGTTGGAAAAGGGACAGAATCTGGAAGCAACCATTCATCCAAATGGGTGAACTTTTATTGATTAAAAAAATTGATAAAATAATATAAAAAAATGACTGTACATAAAAACAGTTTTTTGATAAAAAATATTTGTCATTTCGGTCATGGGCGATATTTGTTTTGGATGTGAACGGTGTCATTTTTAAAATGTAAAGAAAGAAATGTAAATTTGAAGAAGAAGAGCACCGTTTATCTATTCTGCCGTGACCACAGGATAATACTTGTTTTCCAAAGAAATTCCGTCTACCAACACACAAACAAACAAACAAAAACAAATACAACAAACAAGCAAACAGACATAGGTTTTGCAGGTTATTCTGTGATTCAGATTTTTTTGTATTGTTGGACAAAATATTGGTGTGGGAAATATCCACACGTGCGTAGAACAGCATGGGTTTGTATGTTTTTTGATTTTTTTTTCTAAAAAGTCTGGTCAGAAGGCGGTGGTACTGGTTTAAGTCTTAAAAACAAAGAAACTTGGGACAAATCTCAGGAGTGACTACAATAAATGTTACTAAAAACTACAAATGAAAAGAAAAACAAATGTATTAAAGATGGTTCTTTTTTTCAACTTTGTTACATGTAACTTGTGTTGGGAATAGTGTAAGAATGAATGTACAGTAGTCATTTTAGAATTCTTTGATATTTGAGAGTCCAAATATAGAGAAGCATTCCATAATGGGATTGGTTGGTGTGCTTCTGTTTGTTTGTGGGACAGATAAGATGATAGACTTCATTCAAGTCCTTCCGGTTTCTATTTTTACCATCTTGGTAATAATTGCCTACTTTGTGAAGTTCTTAAACGTAATTTCATACTTTGGTTTTTGTCAAAGAAATTTAGATTCATGAGAATGAATATCAAGAAAGATACAGTAACGGTCATCTGTTAAATTTCCAGGCCCATATGGTGCCTACTTTTTGAGAAAACAAGTGAAAACGCCCACGGTATTTTAAAAATCTTTTCACAAGATATTTTTATCTTCCGGAGATCAAAATGGTTTTTGGTCATTGGTTTTACTCTTTTCTGGATAAATACAGCATTTTCAGCAAAACATTTTAACATTATGTTTCTACCATCAACATCTTTATGCCCTGTAAGTTATAGGTAAATCTGTGGAGATTTCTGTTTCGGTATGCTACCAAAGTATGATAGTACCTTTAATACTGAATCATCACAGTAAATTAAAGTAGCCACTCAAGATGAAGATTATACCTAGGGAGCCAACTCAGGGATGACTAAAGTCTAAATGGACCAAGTTGGTGGCCAACCTTGGGACCCCACAAAAGCCTGTGGAGGTTTGTCATTTGAAATGTTTTCCCCAAAAGAAATTCACAATATCCACACAATTAAACAAGCTGAAAACATGGTATAAATATTTATTATCTCATTTAGTATTATCTGATATAACCCTGTTATTAGTATGTTCAAGAAAAAAAATCTTATTCTAAAAACCCTGAAATCAGCTAAACTGCAGTCAATTTAGGTTTACAAAAAAATCAGCTGACATGTTAAGCTAAGCACACATTGTTCCTTTTCAAAACTGCATTACATCTTGGACTTCATGCACTGGCGAGATCTGCTTAAAAGCCAAAATATGATATTGGAGGGGACATAAATCATCATGAAGTACAGGTTTTTACAAAATAATTGTGCAGATGATAAACTATCCGGCTGAGGGTTGAATTTTCCAACGTCCATTTTTGAGCAAATTCCACATAATTTTTCCTGAATAGAGGCGGCATTTGAAGCATGCTGTCTGATTGTGTCAACTGGTACCAATTTCATAAAGCTGCTTAAGCACCAAAAACCTTGGTAAACAAAATCAGTATGCCAGCCAAAACTCCTTGTGAATGTTATACACAGCAAACAATGTCCGAATACTAGTCAAAAGCAATAAACATCACATGGAAATTTTATGATAAGCAAATTTTGTGTTTAAGCAGCTCTATGAAATTGGTCCCAGGTGATGAATGGGCTCTGTCTGCCGCATAATTTGGTGCTTAAAAAAATCCACATTCTTCATTTCATACAGGGCTAGTTGGTTTGACTTGTCCGCACTAATGACGTCACAAATTCCCCGGATGTCAGACAAACATTGATCACACACGTAGTGTACATGCACGCGCACACCTACGCACATGTGCATGGTTGCAATGTTTGTCTGAGGTCCGGTGCTATTTTTAGCGCAAGTGCGGAGCGCTATTGTTCGGGGTAGAAAAAGCATCTTACTGTGCAATGGTGGGAGAGCCAACAAATTGGGGTGAGAACCCAATGGAATTCGAAAATTCGGGCATTTATGAAACAGAGACTCCAGCTCTGACATCCATATGCTGAAAATATATGTTTCGGTTTTTCATTGAAGCTGAAGCTCTGTTTTCCTTTTTCAAACCAGAGAATGTACTTCAGAACCGCAGCCAAAAGCCTTCACTTTGATACCCGAATGGATTCACAGCCTCCGTTTCGTAAACGCCCTTAATACCCTTTCCTTATTGTAGGAAATATAACTAAAAGTATCCCTGAGATTAAGATAAAAACCGAAATGGGATCAAGCTCTGTGTGGAAGAGGCTATGACGGGCTGGAGCCTGTATTATCTGTCCAGACTCGCCCAACTCTTGAGCAGATGGTGAGCTATAGCTAGTGGTGGAGGGAACCATAAGTCTTGTCCAGGGGTTGTCCCCCTGGCGAGAATTGCTAGGACCTCATCGCGGTGTACCCATCTGGAGTCCTCAAGTTCGGCCTTGTCCAGTGAAACCTGCATAGGCAGAGCACGAGGAAGCAATAGATGGAGATGGCCAAGCTTGGACTTGTATTAAAGGGAGGCAGACTGCACTTGGTGCGCCTGGTCAGTGCCTTGGGGCATCTGGTCACTGCCTTGGAGCCCCCTGGTCAGTGCCTTGGTGCCCCTGGTCATTGCCTTATGTGGTGCCCCTGGTCATTGCCTTGGTGCCTCTGGTCATTGCCTTGGTACCCCTGGTCATTGGCTTTAATAGTGCCCCTGGTCATTGACTTTGTGCCCCTGGTCATTGCCTTGGTGCCCCTGGTCATTGCTTTGGAGCCCCTTGGTCAGTGCCTTGGTGCCTCTGGTCATTGCATTGGAGCGCCCTGGCCATTGCCTTAATTTGTGCACCTAGTCATTGCCTTGGAGATCCTTGGTCATTGACTTGGTGCCCCTGACCATTGCCATGCTCTTTCTCCTCAGAATATACTCACTTGATCTGTTGTCCCTGGCTTGAGCTGGGCGTGGCATGCCAGCATGAGGGAGGTGACGGGCATGGCCCACGGTTGAGAGGAGAAGAATGTCACCTCATCAACTTCCAGGCCAACCTCCTCGGCTACCTCCCGCCTCACTGCTGCCTCCAAGGACTCCCCTGAAAAATATCAACAATACGTAAAACTGACTCTGTGCACAAACACTATTAAATCCTACCAGGCATCTAGTAGTATTTTATTTCACTTCAGTTATAACGGCCTGACATTTACTCGTATGCCAACATGAAGTGCCATGCCTGGGCTGGATTTCACCAAGCACTAAGTTTAATTTTAAGATGAGTTGTCAGTATCACTACAGTGATTTGTATTGTGTCACAGACAAAACACTTTGCTTAGGAATTCAGAATAATTCACGCTTACGATCAGTCTTAGTGCTTTTGTGAAATTGGCCCCTGGTCATCCTAAGGTTGTTAAAAAAGCATGATCACCAGGAAATCTTGAAATTATTATCAAGTCATAATAATAATGATAAATACCTGGTTCCAAGTATCCAGCAATAGCACTGTACATTCCTCCTATGAATTGTGGCTGTCGGACAACAAGGCAGCTGTCGCCCTTGGTAACCAGCACTATGGCAACCGGGCTAACCTGTTGCATGCAACAAATAATGATAAACAAAAAGATGTAAGTTAGGCAAGGTAACAAAATTCAAAAAGCCAGGAACCATTTCAACTCCCTGGGGAGGATAAAATGCACAGCTAGCAGCTAGCTATGGACCCTCGCACGGGTCATAGAGAAGAATAGCACAAAAAATTGCTTAGCACAAAAATGGCTTGCCTAATCAAACAATCCACCATTGAAAATTTCCATTTGATATTCATGGTCAGCAAACAACAGTCAAAGAACAATTGCAAGTGATACACAACACATGGAAATTTGGTTGTTAATCCTGTTTTTATTAAGACAGAAATGTCATGCTTAGCGATTTGTTGTGTGCTAAGCAGCTCTATGAAATTGGCCCCTGGCTGGAAGTCACAATTTGCTTAAGCACCAAAAACCTTGGTAAATAAAAGCAGTATGCCAACCAAAACTCCTTGTGAGTGTTATGCTCAGCAAACACTGGCCAAATGCAAGTCAAAAGCAGCAAACATCACATGGAAATTTGGTTGGTAATCCTGTTTGATCAAGCAAGACTTTTCATGCTTAACGGTAAGCAAATGTTGTGCTTAGCAGCTCTATGAAATTGACCCCAGACCACTAATATAATACTGTAATAGGGTTTAGGTTCTCAGCCTAGTGTCACACTTACGCGTGGGAAGTGGACATTGCTGCATTCTTGACAGGTTCTTTTGGTTCCTGGCGGATCCTTCACGGTTCTTCCACCACAATTGGAGCAAAACTGACCCTCAGAATGCCACCTCAAAAGAGGAAGACACTGTTCAGAGGAAGAGAGGAATGAGCAAATTATCGACAACATTCTTCAATTTTCAATCAAATAAGATTTCAATACAAGTAATAAACTGCTGCAAACTGCTCATCAGCCAAAATAATTGACCTGAAATTTATAAAATGCTTGGAGTTAGGAGGGCCTGACAGGTTTCGATCCTAGCAGGATCTTTATCGAAGGCTGAATGAGAAGACAAACATTATAAGCCAATCATATAAGTCAAGATACAAATAAATGAATGAGAAGGCACAGGAAAGGGGGTGAAGGTGGGTAGGATTAGAGGTGAACTATGGAGAGGTCTCTCATAGGACTGCACTCCCTACCATTGGTCACCTAGTCAGCATTCGTCAAGGTGCCTTTTTAGTCACACTGCCCGCCTTGCTGACAACACCCCGGCCAAGAAGGCACTCAACATTGCCATTAACTCCAGAGGGAGAATCCCCCCGGCTCCGGGCTGGTCAAGACCAAGAGGTCTTCCCAAGTCTTCATGGCTTAAGCAACTGGGGCAGCCCAGCCAAATCAACAGGCTCTGGAACCAGGCTACAAACCGCGGACACAGAAGACCAACTCGAAGGACCTCAGATGTCTATGCGGTGAAGTGAGTGAGTGAGTAATGGAGAGGGGAAGAATGGGGTAGGTGAGCTGGGGAGAAGGGAAGAAGGTATGATGACCAAAAAGCAGGGGGAGGGGGGTTAGGGGGCTACCTGTAGATGAATGAAAAGGAGACAGCAAAATAATTAAATCTGTTATAATTGATGAGATGGAATATTGAGGAGCTTCTCACGCATTTATTTGTATCTTGACTTATGACTTATATGTTTGTTTTGTCACTCAGCCTTCGATAAAGATCCTGCTAGGATCGAAACGCATCATCAGGCACTAAAACTCCAAGCAAATGAGATTTTACCATTCAATTCAATTCAATCAATTCAAATGAAATGAGCAGTGATGTATGCTAGTACCTGAGACAAGATCTTTGCATCCGCCTTGGAAATGATGAAGAAAGCTTTCCGGCTATCCACTGCGGTGCCTCCAACAGCGCCCTCTATTGTGCTCTTGTGATCAGGATCCGACTTTGCAGGGATGTTGATGGCGAACCTGGGTGGGCCACTCTGGTTGGTACTGTTGCAATTCAGAACAACCGAGTCTTCTGCGCGGAAGTCGTCTTTAAGTGTTTCTTTAAGTTCTAAAAAAGAAAGAATAAAGTATTGAAAATTTCTATTTAAAACCATGATTACAAAATGATAGTAAAATAGTTTCTGCAACTTTATTGTAATTTATACTTTTTTAGTACATTTTCATTTTCTTTTCTTATTTCATTTTAAATGGGAAAAGAGTGATAGGATCGGGCCCAGGCCATGTCAAGAAAGCCTTCTAAAGATTTGTAAGATATTCATAATTTCAAGATCAATCAGAAAGGATATTGAAATATTATTTACCATGTGCACTTTTGCAAGCAATTTCCCAAGGAGTTTTCCTATCTCCAGATGGAATGAGTACAGGGCTGAGGTCATAAAGAATTACAAAGTTCCCCTCCGACCACGATTCTCTACAAAATGTCCCGTCTTCTTTCAGTTTCTGCAAGTGCCTCACGCCCTGGACATAATGGGAGATATGCCGCTGATGGGTTCCAACCCCGTTGCTACTGGCAACCGCACAATTTTGCAGAACTTTGCCAAGTTTTGCATTCGTCAATCGGCGAAAACAAACGCTAGCTGTTTTGAATGATGTGCACGTTAAATTTGCCATTATTTGAACTCCAAGGGTACGAAGTATTGATGTTATTTTAAATATCACTCAAACAAAACGATGGCAGTCCCTCAAGCGAAGAAAATCAATCCTGAAACCGGTGCACAAATGTATTGACACATGAGAAACTACATGGGCGCTGCCATCTTTGTTTTGCAGAGCATGCTGGGAATTCTGTCAAAATCTTTAGGATGACAAAAATTAAAGATTCTAGGCCCCCTATCTATTTTTTAAGATTTTTAATCTTCTCTTTGTTGGATTGAAACATTTTCATATTTTTGAAGTGTACATTTCGTCAAAATGCTCTGTAAAAACCAAAAAATAAAGATATTTTTAGAATGACGCAATTATAATGGAAACGATATCTGGGAACAAGTGGAGTACATGAATATAGCGTGACGTACCTCTTTATTATTCATCAAGCTTTGTCGGCTAACCGATAAACTTCACCCAAGTCGCACTTTTGTGCTTGGTTTTTCTTCCAGTAAGTTTTCTCATCAAATACCAAGCAGATGCTGACAACAGAGGGCGCGATAAGCAGCCGGAAGAACGAAACCCGACTTGAAACAAGTCTCCGCAAATCAAAGATGAATGATAAGATATTCATGAGATGACGTCATTATTGCATTATTCATAACCACACTCCACTCCCACCCAGATAGCATTTCCTGTAGTAAACAGCCTCCTTCGCTGGTCCCCGTGTCATCAAATCGTCTCTTTATGACGAATCAAATGCTTTGCCGTTTTCCCCGCTTGGGACCAGTTAAAACTTGGAAATCCCCGGTATTATTATTTTTTTCGTAGAAAGCCCAGTCTGATTGCAAGAAAGGGCATGGTCTTTTCTTACCTCCATGGTATGGCTGATGTGCCCCAAGTTCGAGATTTATTCTCTTATTGAGGACAGCTGGAATTTGCTGTTAAGTGTTATTTCAGTCCACTCTTCGTCTAAGTGTTCTGGAAAAGTCTGACTTCTGGTGCCGAAAAAATAGCTGAAGGCAGCAACATTTTGGCACTGCATGTGCAGTGCTAGTGACACAGTGACAGTGTGACAGTGACAAGTGTGAGTGCTGACTTTTGTTTTGTGAATGGTCAAAATAATTCGAGGTTTTAATACTCTGTAAACCATAATTGTGTTGTGTAGGTTGTAGCCAATATAGTAATAATTTTAAGAAGTCTAAAAAGCACTGTTAAAATTTCCTTGTTAGTCCTAACCAAAACAAAAAGTGCTGAGTAGGCTAATTTCTAATTAGTAATAATACTTAATAGGCCTAACTTGTTAAAGTAGAGATTAGTCTGAATGAAGTTAAATCAGGGGCCTAAGTACTAAACTAGGAAATACTGAATGATTGGAAACATGTTCATGTTGTTATTTTGTTCATGTTGCGTATTACCCTTTCGTTAATATTTGTCCAGGTTCACAATGACGGCCGTAGGGAAAGAGATCGGTGAATGGGTGTCCAAGGGAACATTGGGTCAAGGAGGCTTTGGAATGGTGACATTGTGGAAGAAAAAGGTAGGAAGCATGGACCGGTGAAAGTGCATAATTATATGATAATTATGAAAAGAACAATGTTGGAAAGTTTGAACTAAATGTTATTGTGTACACACAAAATCCGGTAATTGTGGACAAGTGGTTCCTAAAACTATAATAATAAAGGAAAGGACAAGTGGTTCGCAACAAGCAGGTAAGAAAATTGTACTTTTTTACTAAAGAATTGGAGAAATTTCTTCAGTTTAGGAGGTCTCAGGAACATTTGCTGAAAGTCAAAAATATCGTTTGGGAGCAGTAGAAGCTGTAAAAAGTTGCTTTCCTTTCCTATAACTTTATAGTTTTAGAATCCACTTGTCCTTTCCTTTATAGTTTTGGGAACCACTTGTCTGCAATTTCCCCAAATCCCATACTCCATAGGCTGGCTATCCATGATATGAAAGGGACTATGAATGTCTCCCTCGTGTGTTTCAGACACATTTCAAGATATTGTAGTGATCTTTATTGGCATTCTCGAGTCACTGTTTTGGGGGTCATTCAACTTTAAAGGTTCACTGTAATTAAAACACATCTGAAGTTAAATCTACTCTTAAAAAACTCAACATATCTATCTTTGTTTACGCTAAAAAATATTGTATAAAGAGAAAGGAGGTATTTTAGACCAATAATTTACCACCTCACTTTTCGAGGCGAGAAACCTTGCTTGCGTCACAGAATTCTATGCAGTATATTACGGTGCGAGCCTATACTAGTTCTGTAGGTGACGTCACAAGCTATTGTTGTGTGGATCGGTTCCAACTTCCAAGGGGAAATTTTTTTGGGGTGGGGCATACATATATCAATTTTGTAACTGTTTCGTCAAAATTAAGCACTTACATACAAAATATAATTTATATTGTCATTAATTATGTATTAAGCAATAATTTTAAAGCACTTTTATCCCTTTCCCAAATTTGATTACAGTGAACCTTTAAGACTTAGTCATCAACAGCAAATTAAGGACTTGATTTGGCTACCATCAGGATGGTAGGACAGAATGTTCTGAAATCTCATCATTAACTTAATTCATGTTTTCTTTGCTCTTGACCAGGACACTGGCGAGACACTGGCCCTGAAGCAGTGCCGAGTCAACTTGGACTCCAAGAACACCAAACGCTGGATCATGGAGATTGACATCATGAAGCGTCTAGAGCATCCCCACATTGTCCAGTCCAGGGACGTGCCTGATGATCTTCAGCTCACACCGGGAGAGCTCCCTCTACTGGGCATGGAGTACTGCAGAAAGGGAGACCTGCGAAAGGTACATCTTTAGGCTGTCAGTCATTAAATATCTTGAGAGGAGGAAAAAGTTGTTCCTTTGTAGGCATGAAAATCCTTTTGCCATAAGTTCATACCTTTTATCTTGTGAATTTTGCTGCAAAGTGAATTTTGGTGATGTAACAGTCAATACGCGCTGTTTTTTCTATACACCGGCACGATATACCATTCGTCACACTCTGCCGCACTCTGTACTGAGAGTGCGACGGATGTAAATTCTTTTTGTGCCGGACAAAAGGCGGGTGGTGACACTGCAGTAATGGCGGGTGTTTCCTACCTCCATGGTCGCGCCGTCGGATCAGTGTATTGTGACGAAAGATAAATCGAACCAGGCTTTAGTCTCGGAGAAATGTTACAACCATGCTCAAGAATGACGTGTAGCTGAAAGTTGCTCATGTTTTTTTGTTTGTTTTTCTTATCTCTGTGTGGCAGGTTCTCTGCAGGCCAGAAAACTCATGCGGCCTTCGACAAGACCAGGTACTAGACATAGCCAAGCACATCTGCAGCGGTGTGGAATACTTGCACTCCAAACGCATCATCCACCGGGACCTAAAGCCTGAAAACATTGTCATACAGGAGAATGAGAATGGACAGGTAATGGCTGTGGCTATGGATCTTTTTGACATCTTAAATTTGGCTTCGGCTATGGGTATATCCCAATCTGTTGTCTAGAGCTAGGTCTAGGTCTTCGCTCCATTGGTAACACATGGAGATACCAAGACAATAAACCTAGCCATAGCCCGGACACAGTCTTAGGCTTCGTTTTGAATGAAGGAATAGTTTGATGAAGATATTGTGCTGAAAGGTAATTTTATACCTTGGTTTTTGTAAAACAAAATGCAGATTCATAGGCTATGATACAGTAATAGTCATCTGTGAAATTCCCAGTCCCATTTGGTGCCCACGTTGTGAGAAAACAGTGAAAAATGCCCTTAGTATTTAAAACAATCATTTCACCGTTATTTTTTATCTTCTGATGATCAAAATTGTTTTTGGTCATTGGTTTTACTCTTTTCTGGATAACTACAACATTTCAGGCAGAACAATTATAATGGTATGTTTCTACCATCACCATCTTCATACCCTGTAAGTTATAGGTAAATCTGTGGAGATTTCTGTTCCGGTATGCTACCAAAGTAGTACCTTTAATAAACTTTCAGACATTTTATGTATAAAGTATACCGTCTTAAGACATTGCATTTTTTAATGTATACATTTACAGGATATGTACAAGTTGATTGACCTAGGCTACGCTAAAGATCTGGACCAAGGCAGTGTAGCTAGCACCTTTGTAGGAACCCTCCAGTATCTGGTAAGTCATCAGTTCCACTAACAACAATACAGCAATCCAGTAGGCCACGCCCACCATAGCAACGGCCAAGCAACAACGCACACGTGCGTGCGTAATGTATCACGATCGCCCACATATGTTGCACGCCTTAACCCTTACCATCACCGAAAGCACTTTGATCCATTGGACTCTGCTTTTGGAAAAAACGGGTCACAAATGTACATGTACATTTCCTCTCTTCCCAGGCCATCGAGAGTCAGAATTACAATGAAAATATAAAAAAAAACACCATCAATTTGTAGTAGAATGATACTGTACTTGTGAAGTTGTGCTGCACTTGCAGAGGATGGTATTGATTTCCAGTATGTAAATGTAAACACAGCTGTAATCAATACCGCGTATCGCTAGCATGAGATCACCAAAATGGCTGCTGCAAATGGTGATACGATTTTCGCACCTGTGATTGGGCAATGCAAAATAGGGCGGGGCTTAATGGATCGGTCTATTAGTTTGTGTTCATAACGAAGTCATTGGTCATGCTGTTTTTACTGTTTTAGAAAGACTGAGACTCGTTCCAATTATCTAGTTTTCACAATGCCATGCGTCATTCCACCAGGTTGGGTCAAGATTTTGGACATTGTCCCTATGACTTCTTAATTAGCATGTGTGTATCTCCCTGTTCAAGGAGCAGATTGACTTCATTCTCATTTTGAAGAACAGTGAACATGCACCATCAAAGTAATGGATAATGAACAGTGAGTTCATTGATGTAAGAGGAACACCGTTAAAAATCATGCGCCAACTTGCTGGAATGATCCATAACCTAAGTAACAAACTCACCTCAGACATCACATCTGCTCAGTGGTTTGTACCTGGAGCCAATTTCACGATGCTGCTTAGCACAACAATTTGCTAAGCATGACATTTCTGTCTTAATAAAAACAGGGTTAACAACCAAATTTCCATGTGTTGTGTGTCACTTGTGATTGTTCTTTGCCTGCTGTTCGCTGACCGTGAATACCAAATGGAATTTTTAATGGTGGTTTGTTTTATTGCACAAGACATTTTTGTGCTAAGTTAAGCAAATTTTTGTGCTGAGCAGCTCTATGAAATTGGCCCCTGGTGAGTTGACATGTCATTGTTGTTGGTTGTACTCTCTAGGCGCCGGAACTGTACGCCTCCCAGAAATACAACTCCACAGTGGACTACTGGACTCTCGGCACTGTCCTGTTTGAGTGTATCACCGGTAGCCGGCCATTCTTACCACACATGCCACCGGTTAAATGGTAATCATACAAAATTCTTATCATTTTTAGTCGGTACTCCGTAGGCAAGCAATGTACATAACATGCCATTTTAGTTGGTAACCCAACCTACATTTTCTGTGATTAGATGGTTTGTGCACTTCTATGACATTGGTTGTATACTCCAGTCAGAACTAGATTCGCCTTTACGAAACCTCGCTTGAGGCTTCTTTCGCTAATGGCATTTGAGGCCTACAAAACAAAACAAAGGGATTGGGTCACATGACAAAGCCGAAGAAAGGCTCTGGCTTCGCCATATATCTCAAGCCCTTCGTTTCATTTAGGACACAAATTGGCGGTAGCAAAATAAAATCCGAAGCCTAGCCTCGAGCCTCATTTTATAGAAGCTCATAGTTGATTAATTTTTTCCACATTTTCCCCTCAGGCATGGTACCGTGAAACAGAAGACCAACCGAGAGATATGTGCCTACATCAATGCAGATGGTAGTATTAATATCTATAATTTGTGTTTGTCCTCTTTGAATCTGATGCCATTTATTTTAAAACCATGACTCGACTCCAGCTACTGCTCAATTTCTTATTTCCAGTGTTAAATTTGCGGCATCAAAACACAGGCTTTTGGGTACGGTTTTGAAGTTGATTCTCTGTTTTTTTAACAAGAATATTCTTCAACTTCAAAAATAGCCTGTATTCCTGGCCGGATGACAAGGCCTTAACCGGAGCCTGAGCCAAGGTTTTTCAAAAGTGCCGGAGTTTGGTTTTCTCCTTGTGTAGTGGTGAAGCACTGTATGAATTCAGTAGCAAATTAAGATTTGTTTACTCAAATTCATCAGATTGCTGTGGGCTAGCTCTGGCGTCAACATGGTCAAGCTGGTTGAAAAGCTTGAAAGTGCAAGTCAGGGGTTCGAATCCTGTCTTAACCATTAGTGATGTCTTTCTGCAGGAGAGACCGTGGTTACTCATTTAGGGTTCTCTTATACGAACTGATGCATCAAGCTAGCTAGGTTCAGTGAGTTAATATTAATCAAATTCTGAAGCAGATATATTATAAATTATCATTACAAATGAATTTGTGAAAAATCATAACAAGGATGATCTTAGAAATCACGTTTTATGATTAGACTTTTTGTTTACCTTTTTTCAGGTGTGCCTGTCTTCACTGAGTATCTTCTCACTCCAAATCACTTAATAAAGTAAGAATTTTCCTCTAGCTGTTGAATTTTATGTTAGACCACTCTGTGTTTGTTGGTGTGAAAATTATAGACTAAGATAATAGACTAGGCCTGGGCTTAACTCAGGCTCTGCGGCTTCTGTAATTCAACTCTGGTCATGGGCAATACACTGTGTCCATTTTAAGCTGATATAATTGCGCCCTTTTCTAAAATTACAAAGCGATGGCTACAAGGTAATTGGGTTGCCGGTATTCATTAGCGCCCTCGGCTGCCAGCCACACCGGCAATCCATTATGATTACGGAGCCTGAGATCGAAAGTGCTTGGTTTTTGTGGAGGGAGGAAAACCCTCGTAGCATCGGAGAGAACCAATGCACAACTCTACTCACATATGACCCAGGCTGGGATCGAACCTGGGCCATTGGTGAGAGGCGAGTGCCTAAAGCACTTGCCACTTAATATGCCCCACATATCTTACACTTCATGCTGGCAGGATTTCATTATGGGTAGGCCACGCAAGGTCTTGGCTTTAAGTGATTTTATCAGCTCTGTTATATTGAAAAGTTCAGAGCTAACGAGAGGAGAATTTCAGGCCTGAGGCCTGGCCAGGCTTTTCATAAACTGAGCTCGACCAGTGTTGAAGTTTCTCTCCTTATGATTTGTGTTAGTTCTCTATGCAATTCGCTGAATTCTTATTGTCATCCATAGGCTGTACCAGAACTGCTTTGAAATCTTACTGCGGCACATGCTGATGTTTGAACCGGAGCATCGAGGGGGCGGGGTTGACGAGAGCAGCAAACGTCCCACGTGTTTCGTCTTTCTGGACAAGATGCTATCACTGCAAGTAAGTCCTGGCTAAGACAGATCGTAACATGCGTATCAATCTTAATTGCTAAGCAAAGAGTGATGTCAAAATGCTAGTCACTATGGGAAACATGAAAAACTCATGTAAAAGAATCACAAATCTTTGTGAAATTGACCACTGCTCCTCAGTCATTGCCTTCAACTTCAGCTTCTTCTGTTGACGTTGCCATTTGTTTTCGGATTTTTGGCTATGCTGCATATTTTGTTGACAGATGAAACACATTTTCAGCAAGGTTTGAGCCATCTATGTGTCTAAGAATCTGTGAATTTTCCTGTCTTTTGATCTCACCAATGTTGTGTAAAAGTTTTTTTGACATTTCTCTGGCCATCTCAGCTGTTATACCTGCCCGGACAGAATATGACTGTTGAGCAAAGATTCATAGAGTTAAACAGAATATGGATCAAAATAAACTAATCAAAACTCATATCTGTCAACCATTCCTATTTTGGAGGAATCATTCCTCTTAATTAGTAAAAAAATGTATCAGTTTTTCACTGTACAAGCTCTTGACAACAGATTCCAGTTTTTGTCTTGGAAATACACATGTATTCCTATGTAGTTTGCTCTGTGATACCTCAATTTTAGCAGACATATTCCTAATTTATTAAAGATAGGTTGGCAGCTATGAAAACTGTCCGCGATATGTTCCAATGATTCTTAATAACGATGTAATTTCTTTGTTTTGAAGGTGATCAACGTCGTCTGTATAAATACTGATACGTTACACTCCTATGCCATCAAAGACTCCATCAAAATGTCTTCCTTGCAAGTCCAGCTTGAGAAGGACACAGGGATTCCGGCCAGTGAACAGGACGTACTCATGCCGACCGGTCAGTCGTTTGACCCTGATAAGCCCGCCAGCCAGTGCTCAAATGGAGAGGTAAGTAATCTGGACTAGAGCCTCTTCTAAGCTCTCTTGGATAAGGTACAGAAGCAACTTAAGGCTTAAGGCAACATAGTGCTTAGATCAAGCAATCATATTCAGCTTCGTCTTTTGTCCTTGCAGAACCAGCCGGGTTTCACGTTGTTCTTGTTCCGACGAGGAATCATTCCGGAGACTCCGCCATCGAAACCGAAGCCAGAACTAGTGAACATGATCCGTAAGTCTGACTGCCTTGTATCTTTGTGTGCTTGTTTGTTTGCTCTGTCATGTGGTTGCTCACCTCAGTGAGACATGGCATTGCCACTACCTTCTACATTTGTCTGCTTGTTTGTCTGTTCTGTCAGGTGGTTGCTCACCTCAGTGAGACATGGCATTGCCACCACCTTCTACATTTGTCTGCTTGGTTGTCTGTTCTGTCAGGTGGTTGCCCACCTCACTGAGACATGGCATTGCCACCGCCTTCTACATTTGTCTGATTGTTTGTCTGTTCTGTCAGGTGGTTGCTCACCTCAGTGAGACATGGCATTGCCACCACCTTCTACATTTGTCTGCTTGTTTGTCTGTTCTGCCAGGTGGTTGCTCACCTCAGTGAGACATGACATTGCCACCACCTTTTACATTTGTCTGCTTGTTTGTCTGTTCTGTCAGGTGGTTGCTCATCTCAGTGACACATGGCATTGTCACTACTTTCTACATTTGTCTGCTTGTTTGTCTGTTCTGTCAGGCGGTTGCTCACCTCAGTGAGACATGGCATTGCCACCACCTTCTACATTTGTCTGCTTGTTTGTCTGTTCTGTCAGTTGTTTGCTCACCTCAGTGAGACATGGCATTGCCACCACCTTCTACATTTGTCTGCTTGTTTGTCTGTTCTGTCAGTTGGTTGCTCACTTCAGTGAGACGTGGCATTGCCACTACCTCTTACATTTGTCTGCTTGTTTGTCTGTTCTGTCAGGTGGTTGCTCACTTCAGTGAGACGTGGCATTGCCACTACCTTCTACATTTGTCTGCTTGTTTGTCTGTTCTGTCAGGCGGTTGCTCACTTCAGTGAGACGTGGCATTGCTACTACCTTCTACATTTGTCTGCTTGTTTGTCTGTTCTGTCAGGTGGTTGCTTACCTCAGTGAGACATGGCATTGCCGCCACCTTCTACATTTGTCTGCTTGTTTGTCTGTTCTGTCAGGTGGTTGCTCACCTCAGTGAGACATGGCATTGCCACCACCTTCTACATTTGTCTGCTTGTTTGTCTGTTCTGTCAGGTGGTTGCTCACTTCAGTGAGACATGGCATCACCTGGTGGCTTCTACCTTTGCTTGTTTGCCCTGTTATACAAACACTCACCTCAGGGAGTCTCCTAATGAATCAGAAGTAAAACAAACCCTAATTATGATCTAGTCTTGTTCTTCTTGTTGTGACAGTCCAAGAGCCCAAGACTCAGCTCATCTACAACGACAGGAAGAAAGCCTGGAGTCATGCTTTGTACTTCTGCAGCCAACAAGCCCTGGAGGCATCGAGGCTTCTAGAAGGTGCACGGGCAGGAATGTAAGTACATCAATGGATTTGCAAGAAGGCCTGACATCCTCCTTTTAACAGCCTTTGGGTCGATTTCACCAGACTCATCGTAACTTACTAACAATCGTAGGACTTGTGGTGCAATTGAAACCCTTCGTAGGATACGATGAGTTGTCCTTCGCTACTCGAGTTACGATCGTAGGGCTTTGTTAAATTGACCCCTGAATTCATTACATTTGAGCTGCTTTAACTCAGGGAAGCCTAGATTCTGGTTGGCCTAGGTCCGACTTCAGTCTCGCCAACATCAAGTCTGAGATGTGCCTTTTTTTCAGCTGCAAACTGATTCTGTCCTTGATCAAACATGGACTCAATCTGTCATTCAGGTTTATTGCCAATAATGATTCAAGACAAAGCAGGGTCTAGTCCATTGTTAGAGGCTATTAAAGAAGCCTCAAGAGTCTATGTAAAACTCCGGCCTGGCCTGGCTTTTCACAGGCAGAGCCTGACCCATATTTAAGTCCCTCCCCCTAAGATCAGTGCCTCCGCCCACTTCACAAACAGCGCCCTCTTGTGAGCAGTTCCTACCAGTGCCTTAGAATTGGCACTTGGTATAAATATGACTTGGTAGACTTTCATCAGTCCAGTATGATCTAACGCAATCCAGTCGTTCCACTCCAGTGTATATCCGGCCCTTGGCACTTTAACCAGCATTCTCCAAAGTCAGGCAACCAGTCACTCTCCTGAAGACGAACAGAATACACTGTTTGGAACGTCGAGAGTTAAACCATCGGTTTTTCTCAGAACCGCACACTCTCCAGAAGAGATTACAAGGTGTCACTGCAAACCTACCTTATTTCACTACTACCACCATGCATAGCTTCACGTCTTTTTTATGACTTACGTGAGTGTGAATATTTCTGTGATTTTAAAATGAAATGCATTTGGTTTTTTGATCGAAGGCTGTGTTTGATGCGAATGAACCACAGTCTGACCGACCTGCACAGTGAAATGATGGGGCAGATTCACAAGATGGAGGCCAAACAAGAGATGTTCCGTGCAAGTCTGGAATATGACATCAGCTCCTATGCAAGCCAGTCATCCACAGGCATCAGTGAGTATAAACTTATTATGAATGGTTGTTGGGTGTGGGGTGCAATGGCCTAGTGGTCTGGCATGTTGTACTCAAGATCTTGTGGTCAATCTACAGATTGTTGGTTCGAATTCAGTCATGGGTTAATGGTGCTTGTGTCCTTGGGCAAGACACTTTATCACATATTGCTCCTCTTCACCCAGGTGTAAGTGGGTACCTGTGAGGGTAGAGATGGCTTTGTGGTTTGATCCAAGAAGGATCTTTCTCTAAGGCTAAAGGCCTTAAGTCTCTGAATGCTATTTCTCTAACTACAGATGTTAACGAGTGTTTTTTTTTTGTTGGATTGCAGCTTCCGAAAGAATGTTTCGTAGCTGGAAGATGGCAGAGAAGGAAATCATCGAAGACCTGGAAGGGGTAAGATGCTGAAGGCACTTGTAGGTTAAGTTTCGAAAGTTTGACCCCAAATTTTGCCATTTGCAACGGGGGAGATGATACTCAGTGTGCAGTAGTGGTCGTAAGACAAGCCACCACACCCCCTGTCAGAGTTGTAATTACTCTAGTCCGACTCGAGTCACATTTTTTGGCAACTCGACTCGACTTGAGTCCTGAAGGCTAAATGACTCTACTTGACTTGAGTCATTGTGAGCAAATGACTCAACTCAACTCGAGTCTCTCATCAGAATGACTGGACTTGACTTGAGTAAAGCTAATACGACTTTAGTCTTATCGAATGTGCCCATTTCATTTAGGTATTCAGGTACATTCATCAGCTGACAGCTTTTAGTTATCATTATTTAAATCTTTAACACTGTGACCAGGGGCCCACACTGTGGGCCACAGAATACTTTGTGACGTGTTTGGTATTCGATGGCCCGCAGCTAGTGGTGTGAAACAGTTCAAAGTAAAGTGTTTCATCACAGGTTGTGACTCGGATGTAAATTTTAAGAAAGCAAACGAATTCCACCCTCTGGGTAATTTTCAAATATTTGTGACTCGAATCAACTTAAGCTAAATAATTGACTCGACTCGACTGCTCACTGTCACTCAACTCGACTCGACATTCTTGACCTAATGACTCGACTCGAGTCACTTCTTTAAAATGACTCGACTCGACTTGAGTCTAAAAAAACACCAGTGACTCATTGACAACCCTGTGGGGTGCAGACCAGTAAATAGGCCCAAATCGGTCCGCGGAGCTCATTAATTTTTTGTATACCCTCAAAACCTTTTCTCTTAAAGCATCTGGTGAGCCCTACGTGGTAAGTCTTGTAGACGAAATGGATGGAACCCGATCACCAGAGTTTGGACTTTCACCTTTGAGCCGTTTGGATGAAATCAGGCCATAAATTCGCTCTATTTTTGCCCTGTAGTGGAGGGGTACTATTTTTGGTCTGGCACCGGTCAATTCGGCCGTTTTAGGGGTATTTTTCTTTGAATGTACTTTTCGGCAAAAAGTCATCGGTTAACCTATAGAAAATTGAAAAGAAAATGAAAATTGAAGTTTTCACCTTTATTTTGCCGTATTGGTCGATTGCCTCAGAAACTTCTGAGTATTTTTAATATTTTTTTTTAATTGGCCATTTTGCGTGGGAGCCTATGGGAATTTATTTACTGGTCTGCACCCTATATAGCAAAATCCAAGATGGCGGCATGCCGTTGCAATTTTGCCCTTTAAATGTTGCTAAAGTGAACTGTAGGCAGAAAATATTGACGGACACAACTTTTGCACTATCTGACATGTCGTTTTCAACTATTAGTTTCCTTTTAAATCCATTAAAATTACCATAAATTTGATTTTTCCGAAATAAAGCATACGGCGGCCATGTTTGCCATAGTCAACGCGCGTGCGTGTAAATGCTTGGGGATTCCCCTGCGTAAATAACTGTTTTTTCGCTTTGGAGTGGACCGAGTTTGAATTATTTCGGCAAAACAAATATGGGTTAGGATTTTCATTTGTTTGTGCTTGTTTTCAGCCTTTTTAGTGAAGTTCTTTATATTCATGCAAAGACAAAAGGGCATAGCAGAGAGGGTTACCCGTGACGAGGGTAGCATCTTTTGGCCAGTGTTATTGTTGCGCGTTTGCTTCATCAAGCACCTTTTCTTTGACCCCCAAGTCAGTCAACTATCCCCAACACCGGGGAAAAAACTTTATAAAAACATCAGTCTAATGCAAACAAGATGCGAAGAGTCCTCAAAAATAGTCCAACCCTAGTTGCCCTAACCCTAGCGAACCTAACCCTAGCGAACCTAACCCTAGCGAGCCTAACCCTAGCTATAGTAGAGTCCACTGGCTGGACCAATTCTTGTTAGCCTTCTTGTTCCCCCCCCCCCCCCCCCCGAAATAAATTGTCGCATAGCCCTGGCCACCCGTCACAACCCCTGGCTGTGAACTCAACAATCTTGAAGCATTCAACGATTGCTCCTTGCTTACTTTGAAGACTTGTAATATTCAAAAAGGAACTGCGATGCACATATCGATCCATGGATGCATTACATAATGGATACCGTGCTAAAACTGCATAAACAAAATGGCCGCCCCTCCTCCAAGATTGGCCTGTATTTCGAAAAGGGTACAATTTTGTTCAATTTTTTTTGCAGATTCATGGTCAGTGACCGCATCCCTTTGTCTTAAGAGCGGTTTTATAAGAAAATAAAATACTTTATGCACTATAAAGGGTGCAGACCAGTAAATAGGCCCAAATCGGTCCGCGGAGCTCATTAATTTTTTGTATACCCTCAAAATCTTTTCTCTTAAAGCGTCTGGTGAGCCCTACGTGGTAAGTCTTGTAGACAAAATGGATGGAACCCGATCACCAGAGTTTGGACTTTCACCTTTGAGCCGTTTTGATGAAATCAGGCCATAAATTCGCTCTATTTTTGCCCTGTAGTGGAGGGGTACTATTTTTGGTCTGGTACCGGTCAATTCGGCCGTTTTAGGGGTATTTTTCTTTGAATGTACTTTTCGGCAAAAAGTCATCGGTTAACCTATAGAAAATTGAAAAGAAAATGAAAATTGAAGTTTTCACCTTTATTTTGCCGTATTGGTCGATTGCCTCAAAAACTTCTGAGTATTTTAAATATTTTTTTGAAATTGGCCATTTTGCGTGGGAATTTATTTACTGGTCTGCACCCTGTGGCCTCATCCCTGAAGACCGACCCTCTACCTCTAAATGTTTGCGCACTGTGTTCTCTTGGTCACAGCTGAAGAGGATCTACACTTTGAACGGCCAGTTTAACATCACTCAGACTAAGATACTGGAGCTGCAACGGAGCCCGCTTTCCAGGCAGAAACAGGTGGAAGGTCTGGTCGAGGTGTAAGTATATATTAACATCTCATCCAGTAATTGTGAAGTCTTGGTACCAGACAAGCTTATATCGCAAAGGATTGATTACTCTGAATAACGTACTGTACATGCTTAATGGAGGCCAGTCTAAAGTCATGGGCCTTTCTCAAAGCTCGGCTCAGGCTCAGGCTCAGGCTCAGGCTCAGGCTCAGGCTCAGGCTCAGGCTCAGGCTCAGGCTCAGGCTCAGGCACAGGCTCAGGCTCAGGCTCCGGCTCAGGCTCCGGCTCAGGCTCCGGCTCCGGCTCCAGCTTCGTGTCTGTAATCCATATGCTGAAAATATAGGTTGTGGTTTTTCATTGAAGCTGAAGCCTGTTTTCCTTTTCAAACCAGAGAATCTACTTCCGAACAACAGCAAAAAGTCTCTATTTTGATACCTGTAATTTTGAAATGGATTCACAAAATGGAGCCGGAGCCGTAGCCAAAGCCGAACTTTAAGAAAGGCCCCTAGTCTTTGTGTTGCCTGGTGTGCCACACATATCCATTTTGGCTCGAATACATTCAAAGGTTTTTGATTGACGCAAATTTCTTCACAGCGAGAGCGATGAACATGTGTACATGAATAGTACGTGACACCATTTTATTCTTAATTGCAGTGAAACAGCAGCCCGGACATTGTACCGTGAATTACAGCAGAGCAAGAGTAAGTACAACAAGCCTTCGCTTTATGGGTAAATCTGTGAAGATTTCTGTTTCTGTATGCTACCCAATTAGGAACTTTCAGGAACTTGTCGAGCTGAAATCATCATCACGTTATCATTTGCGAGGTTCTGAAGACCGCACATTACTAAAATACCCATCTGGGAAATCAAAGATTACACTTGGTGACAGGGCATTTGTGTATGCTGCTCCCAAACTGTGGAATAATCTTCCTGTTTCTGTTCGGCAGGCTAACACTCTAGATCAGTTCAAGACCAGGTTAAAGACCCATTTATTTAATGCTGATTAGTTTGTAATGCACAGTTGAGTATATTGATATATAGAAGCTGCGCAATAAAAATGTCCTTTGTTATTAACTATGATACTACCTTTAATTTGTCATGCTTGGTTTTGTTTGTAGACGCAGACGCCGGCTTCGTCAAGCAGGACAGCACCAAGATGCAAAGTCTGATCATCAAGAGCATCAACCTAAGGAACAAACAGACCAGAGAACTCTACAGCTTTCTAAAGTGAGTCGTCTTTCCGTTTTTATAACCTCTTGCAGGAGCTGGCAAACACTGAAAAATAATGTAATATCACTCACTCACACTCACTCCACCGCATAGACATCTGAGGTCCGTTGCGCTGATCTTCTGGGTCCGCGGTTTGTAGCCTGGTTCCAGAGCCTGTTGATTTGGCTGGGCTGCCCCGGTTGCTTAAGTCAGGAAGACTTGGGACGGCCTCTTAGTCTTGACCAGCCCGGAGCCGGGAGGATTCTCCCTCTGGAGTTAATGGCAGTGTTGAGTGCCTTCTTGGCCGGGGTGTTGTCAGCGAGGCGGGCAGTGTGACTAAAAAGGGCACCTCGACCTCCAAGTTGGTGATGTAATCATACCATCGGATGCCGAGGATGGTTCTGGCATCGTTGATGGAAGGCCTCTAGTCTTCTCAGGTCAGATTGGAGGAGTGTCCACATGTCTGATCCATAAAGAAGGACAGGGATAATGCACGTCCTGTATATTGCCAGTTTGGTGGTGAGCTTGAGCTTCTTCAATGTAATATGTGCTGCACAAAATCTCATATTGTGAACAATGTGTTGCCACGCCGGTCTTGATCTTATGTGACGATAACAAAGTCTTCCTTTAGGTATGCCATACATCAATAATGATAATATAGACACTAATAATGCGCAACATATTCATCCAGAGGGTGCTCAAGGCGCTTACCATTATTATCCCTGGTCATTGGGCCCACTAACATTCGTGAAACAATCTCAACTCCCTGGGGAGTATACAGCCCCGGCTACTGTAAAGCGCACAAAGGCCAATTAAGCACTCAAAGCCATTTCTACCCATAGGTAGCCATAGGTACCCATTTACTCCTGGATGAGGAAAAGCAACATGTGACAAAGCGTCTTTCCCAAGGATGCAAGCACCACTAGCCTATGGCTGGATTCGAACCCACAATCTGTAGATTGACCACAAGATCTTGAGTACGGCACGCCAGACAACTAGGCCACAGCACTCCACATCACCGTGGATCAGTCCACCTTAATTTCATGAAGTTCCTTGGCCTAGTGGTCTGGATATCTTATCCAAGATCTTGTGGTTAATCTACAGATTATGGGTTCAATTCTAGCAGATTGCAGAGGGTTTTGTTGAGGCTCAAACAAATCGCAGGTCACCCTGACTATCTTAGAGAGGCTATTTTACACTATTAAATGTAAAATTGGGTTTGTTCACTGACCATTAAAGTCGCCTGGCAAGTTAATGCTTTTGCACAAACATTTGCCGGATGTGGAATTTCAACTTGTAACTTGCACTTCATCTCACCAACTGTATTTCACCGGTTTCAGGAAGCTGGTACTCTGCAAGGTTGAGGCGGAAGTTCTAGTACCCAAGATGGCCAGCAGCGTTAACGAGATGAAGAATCTGGAGAAGAGAATGCTCGCTCACCAGCAACAGAGACAGAAGGACATCTGGACACTCCTCAGACATGCTGTAAGTACAGGGGCCAATTTCACAACCCTGCTTAGCACAAAAAAATTGCTTAGCATAAAATGTTACCATTAAAAATTACATTTGCATGGCCCCTTGAGGCTTCTATAATCCCTAGCCTTCAACAATGGACTATCCCCTCCAAGGCCTTACATGCTTTGTCTGGAGTCACTATTGGCATTTTAACTTGAAGGACAGATTGAGTCCACTTTTGATCAAATTTGTTTTCTGTTAACCTTAATGCAAATTTCAACATGGCGGACCAAGAGAGAGTTATGAAGTTGCAGTATATTCTTATCGCGAGAAGGCGGTGCTCTCTCTTGCAACAGCTGTCGGGCACGGGCATGCGCAGTTTAACACAATATGGGTGGAATTCGGTATTCGGACGTTTCAATTGAATAAGACAGGGCAGAAAATTGACTTTGAAGCCGTGCCGCTCTTCTGCCCTTAAAAGGGCCAGCCCTGTCGAGCATTCAACATAAAGCCGGCAGTTGCTTCAAAAGTTGAATTTCTGCCCCGTCTAATTCAAATTTTGGGCCATTATTTGAATTAGACACAGCAGAAGTTTGACATTTGAATCAGGCCATACAGAATGTGTTTGTATTCTGGTATAATATTGCAAGGACGATATGTTGCTTGTTATTTTCAATCCAGGTGAGTAGAGTTCACAGTACATCATCAGAGTCAGGTCCTGCAAATCAGTTGCTCAGTCGGCAATCCTCCTCTGCATCAAGTAGCAGTACCAGCCCTGGCTTATCACCGGGACCAGGGGCCAGTCTCCTCAGCAGTATGTCATCACCGGTGGGCAATAAATCCTTCCAGGACTCGCTGACGTTGATGAGCCAGAGCTCTACGACCCGAAGCAGGTCTGTTTGTTTGTGCTGTAATAAGGAGATCCATGATGTTTGCCCCATGTGTAGAAACACTGCATGGATCAATGATTGTTTTGCAAAACTTGCGATTGAATTTTGCATGATGCCTACGTCAAATCAGCCTTTGGCGAGCTAAAATTGAACAATATCAGGTACAAGAAAGATTTGAGGCTTTGCATGGTGACAATTGATGTGTGGATCGGTTTGCGGATACACCATGTAAGAATTGTTCGTACTTTTGCACTTCTATTTCGTTCACACTTCTCCTAAGATCTCAACGTTTCGACTAGCCTGCTATAGTCATCACCAGGAGACGGTCTGCTGATGATGAATAGAGCCGGCTGGTTGAAACGTTGAGACCTTACATGTATGAGAAGTGCGAATGAAACAGAAGTGCAAAAGTACGAACTATTCTTACATGGTGTTTCCGCAAACCGATCCAAATATCAGCTGAATTCTGTCACTGTATGTACACGTCAAAACCTGAATTCTCCAGACTAAAGACACTGTTGCTATCACATGATTCATGGCTAGCTTTTGCTTAGTTACATATCAGACGTCTTGCACAAATGCACTGTTTATTATGGATAAGAATGGCACAAAGGAACCAGTCCATTCCAGGGATAAGCATTGCTATGCAAAATCTTGGCCTGGTGAATCACGTGCCATAGCAACAGTCTTTAGTATGGTAATTCAAATCAGGATGTTTATTTGTAATGAAATAAGCCTGTGTACCAGATACTATTCAGATTTAACTCGCAGATGGATTTTGTAATGATGATCAAGTTGTAACTGACAGAGCCACCATTCTTAGAGGCTTGGGTTCAGGCTCAGGCTCCAGATCTGACATCCATATGCTGAAAATATATATATGTTGTGGGTTTTCATTGAAGCTGAAACTCTGTTTTCCATTTCAAACCAGAGAATATACTTCAGATCGCAGTCAAAAGCCTCTATTTTGATAACAGTTATTTCAGAATGGATTCACGAAATGGAGCCGGAGCCTGAGACGGAGCCTGAGACGGAGCCTGAGACGGAGCCTGAGCCTCCGTTTCGTAAATGCCCTTAACCTCTTTTCCACCTCATTTCATTCATTTAAATTTTGTTGTTCAATTTCTCAATAACCAGGTTTGATAACGTCTTTGAGAGCCTCAAATCGGAGCAAGACGAGCTGTGGAAGAGCATGGAATCTGAAAAGTGGGGATTCCTAATCTGAAAATGGGGATTGTCAAAGATTGACAGTTCATCATCATGAAAGGTATGTACTGGCAGTGATGGAAACTTGCTTTGTTTTTTGGTTGCTGGTTCGAAACCTACCTGACTCACTCAATGAGCTCTTTCTTCAAGGTTCTTAAATGTATACATCTGATTGGCTAACCGATCAAGCAATCAAACAATCAATTAATTAATCAATCCATCAATCAAGTGATCTGTCAATCAGTCAATCAGTCCATTAATTAATCAGTCCATCAGTTTATCAGTCCATCCGTTCATTAATCAATCAGTCCATCAGTTTATCAGTCCATCAGTTCATTAATCAATCAGTCCATCAGTTTATCAGTCCATCAGTTCATTAATCAATCAGTCCATCAGTTTATCAGTCCATCAGTTCATTAATCAATCAGTCAATCAGTCAATCAGTCAATCAGTCCATCGGTTTATCAGTTTATTAGTCCATCAGTTCATTAGTCAATCAGTCCATCAGTTTATCAGTTCATTAATCAATCAGTCCATCAGTTTATCAGTCCATCAGTTCATTAATCAATCAGTCAATCAATCAATCAGTTTATCAGTCAATCAATCAGTCCATCCATCAATCAGTCAGTCCATCAGTTTATCAGTTTATCAGTTTATCAGTCCATTGATCAATCAGTCAGTCAATCAGTTTATCAGTCCATTGATCAATCAGTCAATCAATCAGTCCATCCATCAATTAATCAATCAATCAATCAGTCAGTCCATCAGTTTATCAGTTTATCAGTTTATCAGTCCATTGATCAATCAGTCAGTCAATCAGTTTATCAGTCCATTGATCAATCAGTCAATCAATCAGTCCATCCATCAATTAATCAATCAATCAGTCAGTCAGTCCATCAGTTTATAGGTCATCAATCAGTCAATCAATCAATCTGTTAATCAGTTAATCAACAGTAAAGACAACAGAGGTCCTCCTGTGACAATGTTGTACAGCCCCGCTCCATATCGCCTGTCCCATCCCAATCCTCTGTAGAAGTTCTTGGGACAGTGGTGGTCATGGGTAATACACCAGCCTGGAGGTGAAGGTTATATCCTCTCCTGGACTTGATGGTGATGCCCTATATCATGTATGGTCTCTACAATCATGTAATTGAAACTATTGTTCTCTTTTATTTGCAGAGACATGCTGTGTTGTCTGATTCTCGGAGTGTATTGGCAGTTTGACGATGTGATATGGTTGATTATCATGGGTACAAGTCTTAATTAATTCTTTCACAGTCGGGTATCTTTTTTCCGATGCTCTAAGCATCGTAGGGCCTTGCTTAGGGCAAGGCCTAGGACTTATTCATTACCACCATTTGAGGTCCAAAAGCGAAATGAAGAGGTCATTATTTTGATGTCTGATTGTTGCAACTTGCATGAGCAATAGCATCAAGTATTAATTATTGTTTGATATTTTTGTTAATATGCAAAGTTACAAGATTTGACTGAAGTACACTAACGATTTCTCTATGGACTTCAGCACTTTCCACTGATTTATTTGGCTTGTATTTTGTATTTGCCTTGAATATGTATATAATTATTCCTATGAGAGCATGTAATGATAAAGCTTCATATGAATTACAACTTATCACAGTTTTAAAGGTTTTATTTAATACTGGTTGTATCTTCAAAGGTACACGTATGTTTGTAATTCTTTCGTTCACAACTTTTTCTTTTTCATTTTGTGATGAAATTGACTAGCTGTATGTATTTTATGTACATGTATATATTAGTATATCTGAGCCTAAAACGTATGTAACTGTTAATATAATTCCTTTGAAAAAACAAAACAAAAACAAGACAAATTCATGAAACTAAAAAATGGATTCAAAATGGAATTGAATTAATCTGTTCTTGTTTATATCAAATAGATATTTTACCACACTGTATATAAAATCTGTGAAATGTAACATACATTTGTGTTTTTGGTCAATTGTATTGGATGACTGATGGTATTGTGATTTAACACTTTTTTGTGCAGAAATAATTTTGGGGTAAGGAATGACCAAGGCAGGATTTGAACCAGAGACCCTTCTGGTTCATTACTACATTCTTTATGGTTTTCTTTCAAGACATAATTAGGTTCACAACGCATTGGATTTATCCCAGATCATGGCAGTTGGAATTATGCCAAATGTACAATTTGAAAATGCATTCCTAAAAGTAGACACCTTGCATTGTTTATTTGTTTGTTTAAAACACACAAATTAATAATCATGTACAGAATAATTGTTGTATATACCGTACATTGCTGTACTTCTTTTTATAAATGGTACACTGAGAAAACATGCTATATAACTGTCAAAACCTTGTCCTTGGTTCAGTATGTTCATATCCACAACTTATTAGTAAAAAAGTCTTTAATCTGGATGTACAGTAGTATAATTATATCATTGCAATGAGGGCGCTATTGATAGATTTAACAAAACGCACTTGGCGTAAGAGGGCGCTATTGATAAATTTGTGACAACTCACCTGGCTTGTGAGGGCGCTGTTGATAGATTTGTGAAAAAAATAAAAATCCTTGTCTTAAGAGGGCGCTATTGATAGATTGATGAAGACGTCCCTGACGTATGAGGGCGCTATTGAAAACTTGAAAAAATTAATGTGGCCGCAGCGCATTCGCAGCGAGCAGACCTCTAAATATAGGTCCAAATTGGTCCGCGCAGCTCATTAATTTTTTGTATACCCTCAAAATCTTTTCTCTTAAAGCGTTTGAAATTTGGTGAGCCCTATGCATGCTACGTGGGAAGTCTTGAAGATTAGAGAAAATGGAGGGAACACGGTCACCAGACTGAGTTTTGACTTTCATCTTTAGGGGTATTTTTCTTTGAATGGACTTCTCGGGTAAAAGTCATCGGTTAACCTATACAAAATTTAAAAGAATATGAAAATTTACGATTTCAGCTTTATTTTGCCGTATTGGCCTCAGAAACTTGTGAGTATTTTTAATTATTTTGTTAAATTGTCCATTGCATGGGAGCCTATCATTCACCAGTTTGCACCGATCGGTGATCCGCATTCATGCCTTATTTAACACAATTCATTTCAAAAGAGAGTTGTACTTTATTTTATAAAATATGATAGAATGATAATTCCCAGCCAATTTTGTCAAATTATATGAATTATTTAATTTTGCTTAAATTGGCACCATAAAAATAAATAGCGCCCTCTACTGAATAAAAAACACTTTAAGGTAATAGCGCCCTCTGTTGACATTCATTTTAGAAAAGTTATGTCGACTGGTACCCGCTACAAAAGTTACACATAGCGCTAATGTATAGGAAATCAATACCGGACACCAATGAAATTTGTTGCTTGGCGACACGTGTAAAGATTTACAATCGTCGAGAAATACAGGAAGTATTGTTTAGATCTCGCGTACGAACTTACACGAAGTGAATGTGGTTCATCACTCTTTACTTTTCCGACTGAAATTGTGTGGAATTAAAGCTTACTTACGAGACGTTATCAAAACACACACGCTAGTATTTCTTTTTTCTTCATTGAACAGTGAGTATTGTATTGTTTTTATTCAGTTCACAGAAAGTAGCATAACTAAATTAAGTAAAAGTCTGACATGTCTGACGAGGTCTGAAACTGAGTATGAAAGTTAGGGCCTATAAACGTGTTAGGCTAATCAAGTTAGCCCCCCTAACATGCCTGAGTCTGACTTGGATTTAAGAGGCGATAAATTGTTGTTAACATTGTTAATTTTATAAGTCTTAAAGGACCTAGCTTTTTATTTGCTGACTTTCCATTTGGTAGCAATTATTTTGTTTTGTTCATTTTTGTACTCCATTAAAAACTTAAATTAATCATAGGGCCTAAAAAAAAAAATTAAAATTAAAACTAAAATTTTAAAATCAAGGCAATTTCTTTGCGAGTTTCTTTACCTTTTTTTATGGGCTTGGCTACATAGACGATGGTTTATTTTATGATTTCAATTTATTCAGGCTGTAACTTCTAGGACTTCCGATAGCAGTTTACTTTCCTCAAACTCTGTGAAGAGATCTGCACCGAGATGGCGCCCGGAGACAAAGGGGGAAGAGATGACATGAAGAGGCTGGGGCTGTTCCAGGAAATGGAATATGTGACCATCGGTGATAAATACAAAATGCCTGGAACAAGTAGGTTTGACTTTGTCTTTACATTGCATTCCTTACCAACCATTAGATTCAGTTTGCCTGTTAGTCAGGCCGAGTTAAAGGGTACAGTACAGGATTTGTAACAACGGCCTACCCGAGCAGAAATGTTCACAGATTTACGTATAAATTACAGGGTATAAAGATGGTGCTGGTAGAACCATACCCTTAAAATATTTTCGCCTGAAATGGTATATTTATCCAGAAATTAGTAAAACAAAGGCCGAAAACAGTTTTCATAACCATTCTTTAAGTTTTATAAGAAAAACTGAGACGGGTTTCCGCGATTTTCACTTAATTGACTCAGATGTCCAATTGAGCTTGTATTTTCACAGGTGTGTTTATAATTTATGTACATGTTGGATTAGACAAAGTGTGAGTACTGTTCTGTGACCTTTACCAATCATGTTGTATTATACCTTTAAATAAATTAAGTTGTACTCTGATGTTGTGTGATTTGCAGAAGCCTTTAATGTCGCGGCCTACAATGGAAAACAGATGCTTCCTGGGGGCAGTAAGACCAAGACTGCCGGTCAAGGAGGTTACTTCAGTGAGAGATTTACTCGCATCATGGAAGGGGAGGCCTACACTGATCCCGTTAAGAGGAAACGACAGTACAAAGTCAAGGAAAGCAAGAAGAACATCGGCAAGGCATTCCTGCCCAGCAGTGGAGAAAAAATGCAGTGAGTGTCTCCCACAGTATTGAGTTTTGACTGGCCAAGCTTTAGACTTATTCCTCATTGGAGAGATTGCTTCACAGCCCTGCTTAGCACAAAAATCTGCTAACCATGAAATTTCTGTCTTAATATGAACAGGATTAACAACCAAATTTCCATATGTTGGGTATCGCTTGTGATTGTTCTTTGGCTGTTGTTCACTGACCATGAATATCAAACTGAATGGTGGTTTGTTTTATTGAGCAAGACATTCTGGTACTATAAGCACTATTTTTTGTGCTTATAAACAGCTCCATGAAATTTACCCCAGATGAGTACTTATAACCATAAAATCATACACTTCACATGGAATTTTGGTCTGTATTCTAAATTGTGTTGAAATTTGAGCAAAGTTCTGCTTAGATTAACAGGACAACATTTCCAAAACAGTAGACAATGGTGCAGTTTCATAGAGCTGCTTAAGCACCAAAATCTGCTTAAGCACCAAAAGCATAGGTACATCAGTATGCTAGCCAAAACTCCTAGTGAGTGTTATGCTCATCAAACAATGGCCAAATGCAAGTCAAAAGCAGTAAACATCACATGAATGTTCGTTTGGTAATACTGTTTGATCAAGGAAGACTTTTCATGCTTTTAAAGCAAATCTTCGGCTTAAGCAGCTCTATGAAATTGGCCACATCTGTCAAAAAAAATTAATAAGCAGACTTCTCTAAGTACTAGAGAGGTAAGAGAAAAAAGGACAAAAATTCCCATTTTGGATAAAACTTTTCATGCATAAATTATGTATACTGTGACTTGCGAGTGATTTTACAGAAAGGGGAAAGTGATAAGAAGCAGGTATTGATGTATTTTCCTCCTTTTGGTGTACCTTAGGAGCGGTCTTGGTAATCATTACGGCACCCTGAGCGGCCCAGTAGGTGCTTTCAGTCCTGTCAAGAAACCAGGGAAACCCTACAAATCAGACGGCAGAAACTTCACGACAAATCCTGGCAAGATAGGAACGGGATATGGGTAAGTTGGCCATATCTAAGGCAAGAGTGAATGGCGCCCTCTTTTGATTAAAACAAGCAAAGTTTGGTGGTTTCAGTATATTATTTTGTACACCGCCAATCATCTTTGATTGAAACCAGGAAGCTGGAAAGCTAATCATGAGCAAAAGACCGATGAGGGAATCCGGGACATGTTGTCCATGCCGAATATTCTTCTAATCCCGTGTTTCTTTCAGGAATAATATAAATCGCATACCACATACAGAGCCGGAGTTGTAGTGCATTTAGATCGATAAACACCACCAAAGTTTATTGTTAGAATTAATAAAAAGAGGGTGCCATTCGAAACAGTGTGCTCGGATTACTGTATAAGACCACATGAAAGTAACCAGAGAGAGTATAGAGCAGCTCAATAAACCAGAGGTCCATCTGTTTGAACATTTTCAACTTTCAAACCTCCAGCACATAATGCACATGTGCTATCCCCATTATGAAATAGCGCCCTCTTTAGATAATGCACGGACAGGTTAAAACTAGTTCATTATTAAAGACAATGACGGGATAAACTTAAGCGCTCGTTAAAACTTGTTATGTTTTTTTTTGTAAACAGGTATCCCTCATTAACACTTGGCAAGGGATACAGTTATTCCTCCAACCCATACAACAAAGGAAGGGAATTAAGAAAGGTAAGCAAGAAGGGTTTTTGAATTTCTTACATGTGAAAGTCCTTTTTTGATTAAAGGACATGTACCACATTGGTAAAGGTGACAGAGCAGCTGCAGGCTGCTCATAATTTGATTTGTCATGGAATAAAAAAACACCTGTGAAATTTTCAGCTCAATTGATCATTGGAAACAGTAGTAAACGACGACAAACCGTTGCAATTGTTACGCCAAATTGTGTGGGAATAGCTGTCTCATTTTTCATCTTTCCAAAAATCAAAAATGTTTTGGTGTTTGGTTTTACTCTTTTCTGGATAAATACAGCATTTCAGACAAAACATTTTTACAGTATGTTTCTTCCACTACCGTCTTTATACCCTGTAAGTTATACACGTAATTCTGTGCACATTTCAGTTTTGGTTTGTTACCAATATGCCCTTAAGTCAATTATTAGTGTAGTTATCACATATAATTTGCTCACCCCTGAGGAATTTCTTTTGCTACAATAAATAGAAAATGATTGCTTAAATCTGAAACTGCAGGGGCGTATTTTCCTCTTCCGAGTTTTTTGTTCATTGACTTATTTTTTGTGTCATTGTAATTTTCTTTCTACAGAAAGAGCTTGAAGCCCACAAAAGTGCGACGAAAGGAGGCGCCTTCAAGCTGGGCATGCACCCTAAGGCCATGTTCGATTCCAACCCTTACGCCACCGACAAACCCTTGCCTCCACTCAAGAAGGTCTCCACTCCCAAGAGAGACGTGAAACCGTTCAAGCCCAGCCACCCAGCAAAAGAGGTGAGTTGTAAAAGCCCTTTGTGACCCCACGGAAATAAGTCAGCCAACAGAAAATTTGCTTGGGATGTGAATATGTGACCTGGGATTAATTTCACCAAACACTAAGATTGATCTTAAAGGTAGTATCATACTTTGATAAGAAACCAAAACAGAAACGTTCACAGATTTACGTATAACTTACAGGGTATGAAGATGGTGATGGTAGAAACATACCGTTAAAATTTGTCCGCCTGAAATGATGTATTCATCCAGAAATTAGTAAAACAATGACCGAAATTTGTTTTGATCTTTTAAAAGAGAAAAGACTTAAGAATTACTGTGGATATTTTTCACTGTTTTCTCAAAAAGTGGGCACCGTACGGGGCTGAAATGTTCACAGATGACTGTTACTGTATCTGTCTTGATATTTTTGCACACGAATCTGTATTTCTTTGATAAAATTCGTATTGTGATATCATAGTTTGCTTAATTAGCAGTTAGAATTGATTTACACTTAAGATCAATCTTGGTGCTTTGTGAAATTGGTAACTGGAATAACAGTATAGCCCTTGGGCCAATTTCATGGAGGTGTTAAAAAATTGCTAAGCACAAAATATCTTGCTCAATTAAACAAACCACCATTTAAACAAATTCCATTTGATATTCATGGTCAGCGAACAACAGCCAAATAACAGTCACAAGTGATACACAACACATGGAAATTTGGTTGTTAATCCTATTTTCAATAAGACAGGAATTTCATGTTTAGCAAATTTTTGTGCTAAGCAGGCCCTGGAAAATGGCTCCTGTGTGGTCGATTTCACCAAGCACTAAGATCAATCTTAAACCATGAACCAATCTTAATTGCTAAGCAGAGTGTGATTTCACAATGCAAATCACCATGGTGATATTGACAACTCATGCATCTTAAGATTCATCTTAAAGAAGTTTCGTGAAATCCAGGCCTTCTCTACTTCTGCATCATAACCTCGTTTGTGACGTTTGGCATCTTGAATTTTGTCTCTTCTCAGATTGGTGGCGCCAAAGCAGGGACCTTTGACCCCTACCCATCTCATTCTAATGATCCGTACAAGCCTAAGAAGAAGAAAGGACCGCCATCGATGAACAGCGGCGGTAAGATCTTCATGCCGTCACCGGGTCCCAAGAGCGCTCCAACAAGCTCCATCGTCAACCAGAATGTCATAAGGTCAGTATCAACAACTTTACAGCAACTATCATACTTTGGTAGCGTACCGAAACAGAAATCTTCACAGATTTACATATAACTTACAGGGTATAAAGATGGTGATGGTAGTAATATACCTTTAAACTGTTTTTGCCTGAAAAGCTGTATTTATCCCAAAAAGAGTACAACCAATGATAAAAAAAAAAATTGAAAACAAGAAAGAAACAAAAATTGTTTCCGTTTTTCACTGTTTTCTCAAAAAGTCGGCATTGTATGGGACTGGGAATTCCACAGATGACTGTTGCTGGAAATATACGTTGTGATTTTTCATTTGAGCTGAGGCTCTGTTTTCCTTTTCAAACCAGAGAATCTACTTCCGAACCGCAGCCAAAAGCCTCTATTTTGATACCTGTTAGCTTAGAATGGATTCACAAAATGGAGCTGAACCCTGAGCCCAAGCCTATTGCCGTTTACGAAACGGAGGCTAAGGCTTCGTCTCAGGCTCCGGCTCCATTTCTCGAATCCATTCTAACATAACGTGTATCAAAATACAGACTTTTGGCTGCGGTTCGAAAGTAGATTCTCTTGTTTGAAAAGGAATCTTCAGCTTCAATGAAACACCACAACCTATAATATTTTCAGCATATGGATGCTGGAGCCTGAGCCTAAGCCTCCGTTTCATAAACGTCCTATGTTTCGTAAACACCCTACGTCTTAACTCCTTTCTGCAAATTGTATGTTAAATCCACTCGTTTTCATTTGTGTCGTATTTACAGATCAATCAACAGTACCAACTTCACACAACAAGTTATTGTGTCTGTATAAGGCAGTAGGGAGCTTTGTGTATCAGTTTGACAGGACTTGAGATAAACTTCAATGTGACAGTCCGTCAGCCCCGACGGACAGCCAGTGTGAGCAGGGATTCATTTTCGTTTCTCTGCTTAATACCGTAAACAGTTTGGAATAACCGAGTTTCAAATGTTATATTTGTAGAAATGAATTCAAACACGTTGCAAACATCCACTTTTTTTTCTCCACTGTTTGCCTGAAGATGATTTGCGGTCGTTTTACTCCTGTCCTTTTTTTTTTAAAGAGCTTTGTTTTACTGAAACTGCAGTCATAAACGCAGAGACTTGTACATATTTGTAAATATTAATGATACATATCTTAAAAAAGTGCTATTGCTTTTAACACAATCTGTGTACATGCAAAAACCACCTGTTATAAACATGTATATATTTATGTTTTGAATTTTTGATCTGGTGTCATGTGATACAAATTCAATAAATTGGACCGCTTTAAATGTAATTTTGTTTGCAAATAGGGAAAATAAGTTTTTGGCAAATTTTGATACCAGGCTGCCCAAATTTAGCTTGGGCTGAAAAAAGTGCACCTATGCATTTGCAGAGTGCTTTGTAAATCAGACACCCCTTTTTGTTCATACAGAATATGTGCAGGAAATGGTACTTGGCCCAAACCTTTTTAGATTTTTTTATATTTCATAAATTGTGCCATGGGAGACAATACTGAAATTTGTTATATTCATTTGATCATAATTAAACTGACTAAATGTTGACAAATTCAGTTTTTACTTGCAGTCTAATGCTAATAGGCAGCTAAAAAATACGAGCCTAAACAAAATGTAATATTGTTAACCAAATAGAATACCATTCAGAATCATAAACTATATGTGGAGATTTGGAAGTGATAAGTGGTTACTAATATTTTGTAGACACTTTTATAAGTAAACGGTACTTTGTGCTTCCAAAGTTGAAATCTGATTCTAAAGGATAATTTTGATAATTCCGTCCATTTGGGAATTAATCATAACCTTATGAAATAATAACCTACCGCCAAACCAATCATGCATATTAATGAACTAGTCTTTGAATGATTAAATTATGCATCAGGTGGTTGAAAGAGGTATTAAAATATTTTACAGGAAAGAAGCAACTGACTGTTGTGTATTTATTTGATTAATTTAAAATTCCATTAATTTATGTTATTATTGTTTCCTAATAGAAAAATCTGACTTAGTTAAGCTTTCTTATCTTATAGGTAATTTGACTAATTTCATACTTTTTTGTCAAAGAAATGCAGATTCATGGGCAAAAATATAAATAAAGATAAATTAATAGTCCTCTGTGACGGGGCCACCAAGGGGTGACCAGGGCCACCAAGGCAGTAAACCAAGGGCACCAAGGAAATAAGCAGGGGCACCAAGGCAATGACCAGGGGCACCAAGGCAATGACCAGGGGCACCAAAGGCAATGACCAGGGGCACCAAGGCAATGACCAGGGGCACCAAGGCAATGACCAGGGGCACCAAGGCAATGACCAGGGGCACCAAAGGCAATGACCAGGGGCACCAAGGCAATGACCAGGGGCACCAAAGGCAATGACCAGGGCCACCAAGGCAATGACCAGGGGCACCAAAGGCAATGACCAGGGGCACCAAGGCAATGGCCAGGGGCACCAAGGCAATGACCAGGGGGTCATTACTGGGGGAACTACTGGGGGAACTACCTGGGGCCCTACTCCATACTAGGGGAACTACCAGGGGAACTACCTGGGGGCACTACTCCATACTGGGGGAACTACCGGGGGGCACTACTTCATACTTTGGAGAACTACTGGGGGAACTACCTGGGGGCACTACTTCATACTGGGGGATCTACTGGGGAAACTACCTGGGGGCACTACTTCATACTTTGGAGAACTACTGGGGGAACTACCGGGGGAACTACCGGGGGCACTGTTTCATACTGGGGGAACTACTCCATACTGGGGGAACTACTGGGGGAAGTACCGGGGGGCATGCTTCATACTGGGGGAACTACTGGGGGAACTACCTGGGGGCACTACTCCATACAGGGGGAACTACCGGGGGGCACTACTTCATACTGGGGGAACTACCGGGGGGCACTACTTCATACTGGGGGAACTACCGGGGGGCACTACTTCATACTGGGGGAACTACTAGGGGAACTACCGGGGGACACTACTTCATACTGGGGTAACTACTAGGGGGCACTACTCCATACTGGGGGAACTACTAGGGGGCACTACTCCATACTGGGGGAACTACCATACTGGGGGTACTACCATATTGGGGGAACTACCATACTGGGGGAACAGATGAGTCCGAACAGTTAGGTCAGATTTAGCCTTCAGAAAAAAAGGGGGGTTGGAAAGCAAAAAGTGTAATTTTGATGAAAATATGAAAGGAACTTTCAAAATGGAAAGAGCGACAGGAGATGGAAATATGGTCAGACTAGTGGTCAGGCAGGTTTTACATCCACTAAAATGACCAAAGGAAACTGTATTATGTGAAAGGAAGTATGAGATCAAATTTAAGAAAGCATGCGGAAATTCATTTTAAAGCGAAGGGAGCTAGTGATGTAGCTTGTATGTAAAACAAAATCAGTTTCCTACTATTAAGCAATCTGTACATAGCAGATCTGTGAAACTTTTCCCCAACCTTTAGTCAAATCTCAACTCTCTACAAAAAAAAGGAACTTCATTTTGCAAGTTTTTTAAAAATGGTAAACTCTATACTTTTTTATTTGATGTTGATCATTAGGAAGCAATTAAAGAAAAATTCCACCAAAGTTCTTTCAGAACAAATAAGATAATCATACTATATATTAAGGAGCCTGGGTCATATATTATGCAAATTGTAAGCGAAATATGATGTTAAAGGGCATGTACAACATTGGTAAAAAACCCAAACAGAGAGGTTCACATCTTTCAAGGTATGAAGATGGTGCTGGTAGAAACATACCATTAAAATATTTCCACCTGAAATGGTGTGTTTATCCAGAAAGAGTAAAACAAACACCAAAAACATTTTTGATTTGGCAAGATCAGAACTCCTTCTTTATGTTTTATAAGAAAAATTGAGTCAGGTTTACGCTATTTTCTCGAGACTCAGATGTCCGATTGAGCTCAAATTTTCACAGGTTTATCATCTCATGTACATGCTGAATCAGACAAAGTGTGGGTGCTGTTCTGTCACCTTTACCGACATTGTACATGGCCTTTATGTGGACAGAAGTTGGCGGGTTCTCAAGGTTTTGCTAATTCTTTGTTTTTCTTCACTCAAAACATTTGACTAAAACATGCCCCAGGATTTAAGTTACCACACATTTTAGTAAATAACTTCACCAGTCAGTAGAAGATAATCAAATCTAAAGACCGTGACATTTAAAAATAAAAACTCCTCAATGTAAATAATTATTTTACATTCAAATAATATAAATTGAAACACATGCATTCATTAAACAAGTGTTAGACAATTCGCAAAATAATCTAGCTGCGTAATAAATAATTTAGACAAATTTAATCAAACCTTTTTTCAATTTTTTTTTAGGATATGCCATAATTATTTACATCATATGATATTTGTAATTTACATATATTTCACAATAATGTACACGTACATTGCAAACTTTTTATAAGGAACGGAAGCACAGAAAAGCCAAACTAATTAAATGCAATTTAACAATAACAATATATTAACCATGCATTTGGTTTTAAATTCCATTCACCCCCAAATAAATTGATTTTGTCTACTAAAGACAAACGTTTTTCACTTCCAAATAAGACATAAGGGGTTAAGGAAACTGTTTTAGGCTCAGGCTCCAGCTCTGTAATCCATATGCTGAAAATATAGGTTGTGGTTCTTCATTGAAGCTGAAGCTCTGTTTTCCTTTTCAAACCAGAGAATCTACTTCCGAACCGCAGCCAAAAGCCTCCATTTTGAAATTAATTATTTTAGAAAAGAGCCTCTATTTCATAAATCCCTATTATCTACAAAAATAAAACAATTTGTCACTTTTGTCCATGTTCAATTTTCGCAAACATATTTTCTTCTTCCTAAAAATGGATAGTAATTCATTAATTTTTTCAAAATTTTCTGATTAATTTGCGCTGAGTATAATATCAAGTTATTAGTCACAGAGATAGCAGAGCATTCAATGTGCTTTGCTTATGAATACAGGTCACCAGCCAAAACTTCCTATGAGGTTTAATGCTTGTGGCTGGTAGTCAGCAATTTTCTGATAAATGAAAATTTGCAATTAGCTTAAAAGACTAAGGTTTGAGTTGTTAAATACCTCGTAAATTGGACATAATTTTCAACTTTGGCAACTCAAAAGTTAAGATGAATTTAGCCCAGATCTCAACAAAATTCCCAATACAACATCAAATCAACAATTAAAAAGACAAAACTTGTTTCAATTGTACTACATGGAATGTTGAATAATCTACTGATTATCTTTATCAAAATCACACTTTAAAGATATACCGTCTACACATTTAGTTATTAGCAGTAAAAAATAATCAAGTTATTTTAATGATAAAAAAGGTAATTTTACAGGATGTTGTGAAATTTCAAGTGATTCATGCACAGTTCAACAAAAGGCAATTACTGAATTATTCTCAGGGTAAATGTTGTTGTAGACTGGAATCTAATAATAACCCCGAATTTGTATTAAATTATTCAGCAACCATATTGTAATGGGTTTCATGCATATGTGCAGACATATAAATATTACAATATGGTGTTTATGGGAATTTCATGTAGTGTGAAGGTAGCTTAGTGTAGCCATATCGAATTCAAGGCAGGAAATATGTGTAGCCAGAGAACGCATGTAATAGTAACAAACTCAGTCATTTATAAACTAGGATCCTATAGGCCTTATTCATGGTGCATCCATCCTACATTCGAAGCAGTGCAATCAAACAGAGGCTTGGATTCAAAATAGTCTGGTACCCGTTTTCTTTTTAGAATTGGCGTTATCTTTTCCAAAGGGTATACCGGTACAAGGAAGGTGACAAAATGGATTTGCCATGGATAAGGTCTATTAAGAGAATTAAAAAATTTTCATGTGATGTTTAGTGCTTTTGACTTGTATTCAGTCATTGTTTGCTTAGCATAACATTCACAAGGAGTTTTGACTGGCATACTGATTTTATTTACCTAGGTTTTTGGTGGTTAAGCAAATTTTGGTGCTTAAGCAGCTCTATGAAATTGGCCCCAGGTAGAAGCTGACACAGCCTAGTCCACTAGCGCTCTTGGTGGGATTCGAACCTCAGACCTTACAGGTGGATGAGGAACAAGCATGTACATGTCCTAAGCGTACTGCCTGACATCAACAGCCCAACAACATTATGTCACAACACAAGCATGTCACACTCACAAAACTCACAAAACAACAAAATCCTGCAAAATTACCCATTTATCCGTCACATGTTTTCATACGCCGTAAATTTATCAAAGCACGGTATACATCTCTTTATACAAATAGGTGATTATATCAATAAAGTTGCACTTGATCATTAAAATGTACAAGACGCTTGAAAGCCCAAGGTACATGTACATGAAGCCGTTTATACCACACAGTATAATAAGACGTCTGAAAAATAAATCAATGCCCCAGATATGTACAGCCACTGTGTGGTATTGGTGCTTGCTCCATACACATATTTCAACAAAGCTACATGCTCATAACTCATAACTCACCATACTCACTGCGTATTGAGTACACTTAAGTCGAGAGTGAATTGAGTAGCAAACAAAACGAGTCACAAACTGAGTATCCTTGAGGCATCCTGCTGGCCAAAGTTGGAACGATTCCCTCCCAAGGCTGATCTCGGAGATATTTGAAGGATTTACTAGAAGGAATTTAACCCTAACCCACAAGACAAGAGCTGCTTACAACCACGGACGTCATATAAAATAAATCTGTGTTCGATTTCAGAAAGATTTGCGATTCATCTTTTAAATGAGTTGTCCATGTTTCCATAACAGCTAGTATTGTGACATCACACTTTGCTTAGCAATTAAGACAGATATAATGCATGTTGCGATCTGTCTTAGCCTTTCATGAAATCGAGCCCAGGACTCGAAATACTCCCAAAATACTCCCAAAAGCCCACATAGTTCACTGAATCCACATGTTTCCATCTTGGAGGGCTGTATACACCTGTACATATTTGAAGGTTATACAAAAATGCGCTCACCATTGCTACATGTAGTTAAATCCGTCTGGCAACAATAGTTACCACATGTAGTATCTGGCACGGTAAGATGGCCACTGGTGGCTTCAGTTGATACAAAAGCATTTCAATTCCAGATTTTTTTAATATGACGTCCGTGCTTACAACACATTACCAGTCTCCACAGGGGGAACTGGATCATAAATCACGCATTACCACAGTGTGGTGTACTGTGGTATTCAGGATACACACAGGAAAAAGCGTGTGTGGTTAACTGTGGTATGGAGGTGGGTTAGGGTTAAAGGATGTAAGCTGCTGTCTCAGGAAATAACAGCACTGATATGCCTTGCAATGCACAAAACTGATATGACTTGCAGTCCAGTGTTGTACCCTTTCCACTTTCATGAAAACCACTGCTTTAATATCACAATTCCTAGTTTACCCTTGGGTAGCCAGCTCAGTCACACAAAGGTACATGTAGCCCATTGGGCCAGCCTGTGTGCATCTTGCATTGCCTTGTCACCTCAAAGATAAAGCTCAGTAGGTAACATCATTGCATTATTAGATCAGAGCCATTGGACCTGTTATGACAAGGCATAACAATAGTCAACAGAACATTTACGAGATTTGATATTTCAACTTGCCATGCAAGACAAGCAGACAACAATGGATCAGTTGTTTGGGCTGCCTCCCATACTGGGGCCAATTTCATAAAACTGTTAAGCACAACAATTTGCTAAGCATGACATTTCTGTCTTAATAAAAACAGGGTTAACAACCAAATGTCCACGTGTTGTGTATCACTTGTGATTGTTCTTTGGCTGTTGTTCGCTGACCATGAATATCAAATGGAATTTTCAATGGTGGTTTGTTTTATTGGGTGAGACATTTTTGTGCTAAGAAAATGTTTGTGCTTAACAGTTTTATGAAATTGGCTCCTGGTCATGCTGGTCAAGCAATCACCAAACACAAATCAAATTTCAAGCACGGCATTCAAGTTAGTTCCCCAGACCCCCTAAGTGATAAAAAAAACACTCAGCATGTGGTCAAATTTACCAGAAGTTTTCGTCAACAATCACATACAAAACTCAGCACAGATTTGATATTTGCATTTGTGAGTATGAGGCATGAGGTACACAATATGTACGCATAGTTAATGTAAGTATCTCATCCATAATATATATTTTATGTACAAGCACGATAATTTCCCGCACACACCAGAACAAAATTCCACCGAGTTGATTGTTGTATACTAGGTGTCCGACTGTGGCAGTGATGTGTCCAGAGTCGAAGTCTTCAAGGTAGTTTTCCCTATTAGGACAGGAATGTCGAGGATTTCATTGCCCTGGTCATGGCCTTGGTGCTCCCTCGGAATATGGACCGCTCCGGCTTTGCTCTTAAGCCCCGCGCAAGTGTGTTTCACATACCGCATGTGACCGAGTTTGACCGAGGGTTTCGTGGTCACCTGATTAAAAAGGCGTCCTCCAATTGGTCAATGCACACAGTTTGATTGACAGGCCGGAAGGGTCCATTGTCACAGATGTCTGGTGTTGCTCGCAGATGCTAGTGAAACTTTCAACAGGAAGAATAACCTTGTCTCCATTTCGAGAATTCCAGTCGGCATGAATGAATGCAACGTCGTCTCATTCATCGAAATCCAACTCTTCCAGGAATTTGTCAAAGTCGAAAGGGTCGTCCTCCACGAGAGCTGCTGGGTTAGTCAGCGACGATTTTGATTCCGCTGTTTTGGATTCTCTTGTATGGGTCTTGGTTTTGCTAGCAGTCACCTCTACAGATGAAGGGTTATCATTCTGAACCTGCGTGCTTTCCGGTGCAGTGATCATGATGATACTCTCCGAGCCCGCATTTTTCCCAGACGGAACTGGCGTGGACTGGGTCTCGTGAATATTCATCGCGTCCGACAATGCTGCTACAACGTTGCCGCTGGTCGATCCCCCATAATGCACTTGGTTCTTCACTCCGTTCTGCTTTGGTTTCATGGCGTCAGTTTCTGTACTACCCACAGTGGGTTTTGTAGGTGCTGGCTCATCAGGCGTGGGTACCTGATCGTTGGTCGTTGTCAAGATGAGTTCCGGGGTTGTTTCGGCGCCGACGAATTCAGGTTCAAAGTCAGAATCAGACTCTTCTGGTTTGCTGGGGGCTGCTAGCGTGCTGGCAGGCCCCATAGAGTTCCCATGCGGACTCGTATTGGCAAGAACTGGGCCGTTGTATTGGCTGGAATTATAGGGGTTGGGTGCCATACCTATTCAAGTGAAAAAACAAAGAAATTAATCAGAGTATCTACATGTATACTGGACATGCTGGATGTGACGCTCTAGTCGGGTGCCATTCCGAGAAGTTGGCGCACGATCTGTGATGGTTTTCAAGTTTTTTGTACATTTATCATCCTTATCTGATGACAATTTCGTATTAGCACTAATTTCATATTTAAGCACGTATTGTCTATTTTGGGGAGAAAAATGATTGAAACAATTATCTTGATGAACAATTTAGAAAGACTGGTTCTGAATCAAAAGAAAGAGGATTTTTGGTTTTAGAAATTTTAGATAATTCTATTCACATGAACTTCTTTCTGCTTTAATGTCAATACAGTGGAACGTCGCTATACCGAACACGACGGGATACACAGAGATTGTTCATTATAGTGGTTGTTTGTTATAATGAACAATGTTCAGCAGGCCTATACATTTTACAAAAAATTGGGAGCCAAGGATGATGTTCGGTATAGTCAAATGTTCCGTATAGTGGAGTTCGTTATAGTGGCATTCCACTGTATTTTATTTTTGGCGGGAGGGGATGAAACTCAAGAAGAGCACACAAGATACTTTGGCTGTCATTTCAACCATACCTTTTGGGCTGAAATGTATGAAACGAAAAAAATACCTCTGGACGAAAACATATGTGCATGCAGTGCATGAAATGTACACGTACAAGCAACAACGTATGGACGGTAAATATGAATGCAATCACTATTTGCATTTGATTAGATGAGCAAACAGCACAAGCATTCAAATGCATGCAGAGAATTTTGATACGTGTACAGCACCGTATGGCATTTTGGAACATCTGTTGGTGAATGCTGTACAAATGGGAGAGATGATTCCTGTATTATGCACAGTCTACATGGATAATATGCAACTTCCATGGGTTAAAATTCCCTTTGGTAAAAAAGAAATTGTACTATAAGTGCCCTATTTCAGTTTGTGCACAAACATCTAAAAGCTACCAAAACAACATCACATGTCACATTTAAACAACTGTACTTGTTCATAAATGAAAACACACATTTTTTGTATCAGTCAGTAGGTACTGATACTGTAGTGTATTGTCACAAAACACTAAGATTATTATGACCAATAAGGTGTTGCAAAATGCAAATCATACTGGCTATATCTTGCAATTTCTTACAAGACAGTCTTGAGACATTTTTGTCTCTTTCTTGGACTGCCTGTATTGTTCTTGCTTTATTTTTTTATCATGTTCCATTTTGTGACAATGGCAATCTAAAAAACAACAAAATTTGCAGTTGCGGGAATTCGATAATGCTAGCTGGCACACAAACATTTAAAAAAATCTAGGCTACATTACAAAATAAATACAAAGAAAACTCCACGAAACTGTCATACAAAACGACTTAAGCATGTTCAACAAACAAAATATAGTCATGTCTGCTTGCAGAAATAAATGACCAAGGGCATTGTCATGGAAACTGAGACGATGATCATGGGCACCAAAGCGCTGGGTAGATGTACCAAGGTACTATAACCACTGGTACAATGACAATGACCAGGGGGCACCAAGGCTATGACTAGGGGCACTGATGCAATGACCAAGGGGCAGCAAGGCAATGGCCAGGGACACCAAGGCAATGACCAGGGGCACTGAGGCAATGACCAAGGGCACAAAGGTAATAACCATGGCAATGATCAGTGGCATCAAGGCAATGACCAAGGGCACCAAGGCAATGACCAGGGGCATCAAGGCAATGACCAGGGAAACCAAGGCAATGACCAGGGAAACTGAGGCAATGACCAGGGGCACCAAGCCAATGAGCAGGGGCATCAAGGCAATAGCCTTGGGCACCAAAATCAAAACTTTGCCTAAATGTTAGTAGAACTTTCACTAAGTTATTAACTCATACATGTCATACAGAACCTCACTCAAAAGCTCATAACATTGGAACTCATGCTCAAATCATCAGCATGCTAATTGTGTTCTTATCTTTTTGTCATCTCAGAATTTGTCTGAGGCCAGAAAGAGTGGCAATTGTATCTCCAAAGTAATACAATAATAAACAGAAGGAAAATGCAGGCATGAAATGCAGACACGTATAATAAGCATACAATGACAAAAATGCAAAATCAAACGAAAGATTGCAATTTGGTTTTTTCACATCCATGGGGCACAATCACAACATTCTTCAATACCTTGGGCAAAAACTCACGGCCATTCTATGTCAGAGTCATCATCTGAAACAAGATTTTCAATTTTTTTAGTAAGGGAAGAGAGAAAGAAGACAGGTAAATCAGGGGAGAGAGGAACCGTGGAATGTAGACGGGCAAAGCACCAGATGGGGATGATGGAGGAGAAATAGCATGCTGGTTATGATTCAAATTTCAAAAATGACATTTGCTTCGGTCATTTGTCCCAAGTCCTTTGAATTCAGAGAAAATGCATGGAATTTGCCGATGTTAAAGGTACAGTACAGGATTGGTTACATTCCCAAACAGAAATATTCACAGATTTACGTATAGAAACATACTGTTACAATATTTCCACCTGAAATGGTGCATTTATCCAGAAAAGAGTTTTGATTTCAGGGTAAGATCAAAACCATTCTTTGATGTTTTATAAGAAAAATTGATATGTGGATTGTCTCCTGATGATGACTAGAGCAGGCTAGTCGAAACGTTGAGACCTTACGAGAAGTGCGAACGAAATAAAGAAGTGCGAAAGTATGAATGATTCTTACATGGTGTTTCTGCAAACTGATCCACATACCAATTGTCACCATGCAAGGCCTCAAATCTTTCAGGACAAATTGAATCGTTTTTTTGCTGTTTTCTCGTGACTCAGATGTCCGATTGAGCTCAGAATTTCACAGGTGTGTTATTTTATGTACATGTTGGTATAGACAAAGTGTGAGTGCTGTTCTGTGACCTTTACCAATCATGTATACCTTCAACATGGTAAGCATACTCATTTACATGTAATTCCTGGTTTACGCTTCTAAGGCTGAAATGTTTTTGTTTTTTTAATATGGATTTGCTTAAGTTGGGGGTCCTTAGTCCTGCTAAGGACTTTGGTGTGCATGCGATGAAATGATGCATATTTTTGTACCTTCCTCATAATCCCACTCCATACTGTCTGCACCCTCTACATGTTTGAGTTTCTTACTGTGTGAACGGTCCTTGCGGCGACGAAAGTCAAACAACGATTTTACTATACTCGTACATATAGACACAAACAGGGAAAACAGACATTAGAAAGGACACATGCAGGTATACAGGTACACTGGGAGGCATGCATCGTGACAACTGAGCCTCTTTGCAAAAGGTCGGCTCAGGCTCCAACTAATAGGATTCGTCTATGGGGGTTTATGACCAACGGTATGACCAAACAGTAATTTTGAACATGAACAATGTTTTTCCCATGCATTTTCCCTCATACTAACAACAATTCTGCAATTGAGAAAATGGGTAAATCGGGTACTGTTGGCAGTCTTTGTCTGTAATACTGGCCCATTGGACAAATGTCAGTTACAGGTTAATAGCTTATGGGTTAATAGTGTAAGCCCTGAACACAAGGTCCACATAAGCAACAAAATATTTTGTTAATACAGGAAATGTGATTTAATGTAATAGGCATCTAAATAATACCCAATGGTGATAGGACAAGGATATAGGACAGATGAAATAAAAGGACAATCTCAAAAGTAGATGCATGAAAAACATGCCTTAGAGGTATGTGGAACTTTTCAAAATATCAAGTTACTGCAGGAGTAATAGGAAACTTGCAGATAGTGATGGTGAACTTGTTACGTCAGGCTCACTGGTCTAGGCAGCTTGTTAGCTAGGGGCCTTTTCCAAGCTTGTCTCAGGCTCAGGCTCCGGCTTTATCTCTGTCATCCACATGCTGAAAATATAGGCCACGTTTTTTTATTGCAGCTGAAACTCTGTTTTCCTTTCCAAACCAGAGAATCTACTTCTGAACCATAGCCAAAAGCCTCTATTTTGATACCTGTTATTTTAGAATGGATTCACGAAATGGAGCCGGAGCTTGAGCCGGAGCCTGAACCTGAGCCAGATCCTGAGCCGGAGCTGGAGCTGGAGCCAGAGCCAGAGCCTGACCCTGAGCCGGAGTTTGCAAAAGGCCCTAGCCAACCAGTCATTGGACAAGCCTGGTTGATAGTGTTATGTGGTTAATTAATTGGACAACGTTTAGAATGTATAAGAATGGTGATTTGTTACATACCGTTTGCTCTGACGGACTGAGACCGGGCCTTCACTGACTCCAGGAACATTTCAAAATCATCTTCACCTCCAGCTCTGAGGAAACAAATGTGAAGTCATTGAAAGGTAAACAAAGAGAAGTGACTGGAACGGGATTTGAACCTGAAACCTGAGGAATACCACATGTGGCATATCAGCAATTTACAGTATCAAAGGAACTATCATGTTAATTGGAACATTCAAAGGGGCATCGAGGCAATGATCACGAGGAACGAGGCAATGACCATGGGCACCAAGGCAATGATCAGGGTCACAATGCCTTTCTTTGCTTGTGCTCCTGCCCAATAAATATACACATTCTTAATAAAAATGAATATAAACCCAAGTAAAGATGTCTCAGCAATGTACCAGTCCACAGAATGACTTATTTTGTTCAAATTGAAAGCAGGCAGGCATACAGTATTCAGCACTAAAAAATTATCAAAATGAATTTTTAATAATTATTTGCATGCAGCTGGCAATTCCATTTTTTGCTTGGAATTGGGAAAGCCTGACGCGTTTCCATTCTAGCAGGATCTTTCTCAGAGGCTATTATCCTTCGAGAAAGATCTTGCTAGGATCGAAACGCGTCAGGCTCTCCTAACTCCGACATGTCCACGAAGAATTTTATATAATTGGGGTCATTTTTGGCTAATGAGCAGTTTGCAGAAGTTAAGTACTTGTAAATCCTTTTAAAAAATATTTGTTATTTTTTTTTTTGAATTTAACAACAAAATCAACCGGAGAGGTGGTAACGATTGATAGGAGCATATTGTACAAGAGCATTTTAGCATGCAGTATAGCAGTGCTGATGCAGTATGCTTGAAGTTTGAAGCATTCCATGCATTTCACAACTCACACTGGTTTCAGTGGTTTGTCTGGCAAAGTATTCGGGGAAACACATGAAGTCTTTTCCCATAACCTTGGGGATGCAAATGACGAATTAACGAAATTACACAAAATGTCCCATGACTGGTAATTGTTCAGTTAAAGCTTACAGTACAGCATTGGTAACATACCCAAACAGAAATGTTCACAGATTTGCATATAAATTTCAGGGTATGCTGTTCTGTGACCTTTACCAATCATGTATTATACCTTTAATACAAATTTAATTGACTGAAAGGTATTAAATGTTTCGGAGGCAAGCTTTGGTGCTTTGCAGTTTAAAATTTCTGTCAGGATGAGAAAACTTACACATTCCATTCATTTTCGTTGTCGCCCAACCACGACGTCTTTGCCGTGCCATTGGCTAAAGGTTTAGGCCTCTGCTGCTCTAGCGCCCTCGCTTGATGGGCCGCTCTTGCCGATTCTCGTTTGGCTATGATGTAGGCCTCCTCTTCTAGCCTGGCATTTTCTTCCTGCTTTCGAAGCTGCGGAAGTAAAATTTTGATTTGAAGGCTGTATATTTAAAGGTTCACCATTAGTACACATTTGTTTCTTGTGAGGGTCACAAACCCTCTCAGACTGATATGGGGGTCAATTTCACCCAACGCATCATAGCTTACTATCAATCGTATAAGACTTATAATGCATTGCAGCCCTATGTAGGATATGATGGGTTATCCTTCGTAAATCGAGTTATGATCGATCGTAGGGATTTGTGAAATCGACCCCGGGAGGTATAATACAGTTTAAATGTAACAGAATTCGCATAGTATCATTACACTTTGTTAGGGGAAGATTTGTAACATGCATAACCAAAGGCCTTTTTCCACTTGACTTATCTGGGGGGGGGGGGGGGGGTAGCCCCGGGGCGACGCAGGGGTGAAAATAAGCCACGATTCCCTCTTGAAATTTTCATCCCTCTGTCACCCCCGAGACTGCCCTTTCTCTGGCGTGAAAAAGGGTTTAAAAATGTTTACCCTTAGGCGGCTCCGGGGTGAGTTCACCCAGGGGATGAGCGCCCTAGTAGTAAAAGGCCTCAAGATGCATACAATAGCCCTGCTTAAAATGGATGGCCTGCCCAGACTGAAATCCTGCCAACAAGAAGTCTAAGATGTGGCTGTTGTTCGTCAGCTTCAAATGGATACAGTGTACTGCACATGACCAGATGGATTACAGAAGCCTCAGAGCCTGAGTAAAGCCCAGGCTTTAGATCTGGCTAAAGTTCTGGCTTCTCAGTGCCTGGGCCCGACCAGTATCAATGTTTCTATTCCTTAATTTCAATGGGAGACCTTGGAGAACCGGTCTTCCAGTCAACAGTGCACGCACACGCATGCTCACAATTGCGCAAGCATGGTTTGCGAGTGCGCTGTTGACTCAAGACTGACTCTCCAAAGTCTCCCATTGACCTGATGCAAATGATACTGAGAGGAACCGGCTCCGTACCTCAGCATCGATTTCTGCATCTCTCCTCTTCTGATCCTGAATCAGATCGCTGTATCTCTTGTTGAGGAGATGATCTCTCTCTCGATCCGTGACGGCAGAGCACTGGGACTGCTGAGCCAAATCCTGTAAAAAAATAACAACATAGCAGTACTTGTTTCATACTCTGTGTCGAAAATGACACTGCTCAGTGCACGCAGAATAATCGACATGTTCCAAACTTACATGTATTTATTGACGGTTTTCAGCCTATCCTATTTTCAGAGGGAGACCAGGAGCCAATTTCACAACCCTGCTTATCACAAAAATATGCTAACCATGAAATTTATGTCTTCATAAAAACAGGATTAACAACCAAAATGTTCATGTGTTGTGTTCACAAATGTGTTGTGTTTCACAAAATGTCCATGTGTTGTGTTCCACTTATGATTGTTCTTTGGCTGTTGTTCGCTGACCATGAATATCAAATGGAAGTTTTAATGGTGGTTTGTTTTAATGCAGAGCAAGATATTTTTTGTGCTAAGCAATCTTTTTGTGCTTAACATTAACAGCTCCGTGAAATTGGCCCCCAGATTGGACAGATTCCACCATTCATTAATCACAGACAGGAAATAAAGACACAAATATCTCCGTAACGAGGAATTAATGTACCATACTTACATCCTCTATAAGACTTTCAAATTCAATCCCTACGTTGTATTCTTTGTACCGTCCAGTAAAGTAGTTCTTTTTACTGCAAACAGAGAATCAAAGAGAACAAGGCTTGCAGATTATTAAAGATACAATATAAATTATAATAGTTCACTCTACTGTCCATATTTTCAAGTCCATATTTTTTCCAAATGAAAATGGGAGACTTTGGAGAACCGGTCTTCTAGTCAACAGCACACACGCACAAAACAACGCTCACAAACGCTGCTGACTTGAACTTAAAGACCGGTTCTCCAATGTCTCCCATTGTTTACAATACATGTCAGCATGTGGCCAAAGTGTTAGGTGAAAAACAAAACAAAACAAACAATTTATTTAAATCTGTCTGAAGTCCGCTGTTAAATCAAAACCTTCAAGCAGCAACACTCAATACGTACGTACGCAATGAAAAATTAACTGCACTCCATTCCATGCACTTATCTGGCAATTAAATGCAAAATGTGGGCAAGATTGTCATACATTGTTTATCGTGACTGTTTTTCTCTGATTCACATTTTACAATGTTAGTCTTTTCGCCAGGATGGAGGGCCTAGTTTTGATTATTGTACGCTGCAGTGGCCAGTGCCAGTTGTGACGTAAAATCTCGCCTCAAATTGTTTTCCATCGCAGACCAACATCCACCACAGGCCAGTAATATAGAATAATATTTTAATAATGCTTTCTTAATTTCTTATTTAATAAATCATGTTAATTGTGGGGTTAGTGTAGTTTACGCCACCCATATTATTTTCAGTATTTATTTACCTTCTTCTGTTCCAAAATGAGATTCGTTACTTAAAGCAAATTTATTCATGGGTCCTGAAAACCCTAAAATGAACTTATTTCGGGGATTGTGGGTTAACGGGTCCTAAAACTATAAAGGAAAGGAAACTACTATTTGAGAAGTAACTTACCTACATATACTTTGTTGGTCTCCTCCTCTATATTACCAAGCTTAAATTTTTGGAAAGAGGGCAGGGCTTTGATTTTTGAGGGAAATTATGGGGTAAAAACGGTAACCAAGATTGTAACATTTCACCGCCGCACGGACGGCCGCAGACGAGAATAGTCTGGTTTCCACTCTGACATTTTGAGGACTCTTGGTCTGTTGGGTCTGGGCACTAGACTAACCAGACCAGACAAAATGGCCTCACGCGATCAGACGGTCTGTTTTAAAGTTTACAAGAAGCGCGTAAGAAAATTGAATTTTAACCCTGAAATGTTAAAAAAATTTCTTCAATGTAGGCTTTTAAGGATCCAGGAACATTTGCTGAAAGTCAAAAGTATCATTTTTGAGGAGTAGAAGTTAGTTCAGAGCCAAACAAATCAATGTGTTTTGGGATCCCGTTAACCCACAATCCCTTATTTCGGCAATATTTCAGTGAAAACAAAACAGTTTCTTACCCAAATAAATACTGAAAATAATATGGGTGGCGTAAACTACACTAATGCCTTAATTGTAATGTAGGCTAAGCCTAGTATTACTAGTAATGTAGGTCTAACTTGTTGTAGGCTAAGTCAGTGTCTGACATGTCCGAAAATTGGGCAAGTGATAATTCGGCCCAATCCGATGAAATTCACACTCACCTTTTTCTCCGAATGGTCCCAAATAACGATCCTAAACAATTCCCCATTGTTGGAAATTACCCCTGATTTTAGCAGAGTTTTAATGCTGGAAAATCAAGTTCATTTCCGCAGAGAACATCAGACACCTTTTAATCGTTCATGTGATCTGGATCATTGCACAAAAACTATCGCAATAATTGGCGGTTTTAAGAGCCCAAAGCAAAGTACAACTTTTCACCTTTATCGTGCTAACAAATACGTGTACATTTTGGTCATGCTAACAATTTGGGCTACTGTCACAGGCCAATTGGGCGCTGAAACTTAAAGCCACGTAAACAACCTTTAACCTTTGCCGGTAAACATGGATTAAACTATTTTAAGCACAGGTAAAATGCTTCATATTGGTTAGAGTTGTGTATGAATCATTCATAATTTTTTATTCAAATGTTCTCTAATAAGTATTTGGAATCATTATTCTATATTTTAGATTTATTTTTGGTTCTGTAAATTGAATTTGCCGTATATTTAAATTACTTTCGATCCAACTAAGTTTCTCAAATCCCTATGTAAAAATGGTTTTAACCAGCAATGTTTATTTACAAGGCCGGTCGGGGTCGATGTAAAGACTTAATTGGTGCAATCGGATCATCTGTGATAGGTGTTAATTAGGTTTTGTGGTTAAAAAGCCTCAAGATTTCTTGACAGATAAAACTCCTGATGATGCCGAAAGTTCTCATAGCTGGTGCGGGAGCGACTGGGGCTCTTTGCGCACACATTCTGAGACGAGATCTGCAGAATAAGATCGAGTTGGTTGTATGGGATAAGGCCAGAGGTGCAGGTAGGCCTACGTACTGGTATGACCTTGAAATTCGCATTGAAGTTGTCAAAATGTTCAAATTAAAAGATGGACTTAAACAAATGGCACAATTTGGTTTTGTAAGATTGACATTTGATAGCCATGACAGTCGTGTTGGTGATGGCAATGTAACTTAAAGCAATCGCAATCAACACGGCACAACAATTTCTTTGATCGAGTTTGAAAATTTTCACTATAATTTAGTCAATTTGTGTTCTTTTAAAAGTGGGTACTTGAAAGCAAATTATTTTATGAAATTGGCCCCTTGACTTGAGTGGCCATGTCTGAGGCTGCTGTGCTATTTTCATATATGGATATTATTTATTGTCAGTTTGTCGGACTAATTGTGTTTTTCTTTCCTACAGGTGGGCGAATGAGTACAAGTCGGAGTCCTGACAATCCAAAATGCTCAGCAGATCTGGGTGCTCAGTACATCACAGTTACTCCACAATATGCTGAAAAGCACAACAAGTACTGTCATCATTCGTCATTTATCATAATCTATTGGACTGGAAAAAGGGTTGAAATAACACAATTGGCTCAAAAACAAGGCATTTCTAACATTATAAAAGCTTGGGTGCTAGTTTCCCTTTGTCCCCTGTTTATCTGTTGTAATTTGTGATGAAGATCATTGGCCTTTCTTATAATTACAAACTTTCAAAGTGGACTTTGAAAACTTATTGAATTGAGAAAACTATATAAATAAGTGTCACCTGATAAGTGTCACCTGACTGTTTACTTCAATTGGCAATGAAATTTCATGGGTGAATATTGTGTTCATCCATAACAGGTATCATGAGGAGTTACTCTCCAGCGGTGTGTTGAAGCCATTCACGGGAACAATAGAGGGTGCTAAAGCTGACGAACCAGGGACTCAACATTATGTCACTCCAGATGGAGTCAGCTCAATTGTGAAACACTTCTTACAGAAGTCTGGTATGTATTTAGTCAATAGTCATGTGTATGTGCAAGATGAATGGAGCCAATAAAAACTTAACAGCACATTAACTGTTCTTAACTGTGGTATCAACAGATGAAGCCATCTCACAGGTACATTTTTATACAATGTTTACTTCAGAAGCTAGTGTTGCAAAGCTCACTTTAGCACTCTCAATGTTGAGGCTTGTCAGCTCACTTTTTCCTCCGCCCTCCCTATCTCCTCAGGTTGTCCTGACAACCAGCATCCGGTTGCTATGCTTCATAATAATCATATAAATAACCGATATATCTTTTTGGTTTTCAGTGATAACATCCAAGAGATCTTTTGATTTACCACACAGGTGCCAAGGTGAAATATGAACAGCCACTGGTCAAGCTGGAGGCTGTTAACGTCTTAGAGGCCACCCAAGCTGAAATTCCACCTGCGAAACGTTTCCTGGATTCGCAGTCGGACGGCCCTTCTAACCAGCCAGTAGTGGCTGATACGGAAGTAAAAATCAAGATTGCCGCTAACCCACAGGAGTCTGGTGATGGAGATAGTGAGGTGTTTGATGCGGTTGTCCTGACGATGCCAGTGGGGCAGATTCTTCAACAGAAGGGGTTGGTGCAGGAAGCCTTTGGTAAGTAAAGCACTTCATCAGGTGGATCGAGTTGCCTTGGACATTTGTGACCGGGGTCCACATCCAACCACATTCAAATTTGTCAAAAATCCTAACATTCCTTTCAGTCCTACATATGTCTTCATGGGCCAATTTCATAGAGCTGCTTAATCATCAAAATTTGCCTAAGCACCAAAAACCGTGGTAAATAAAATCAATATGCCAGCCAAAACTCCTTGTGAATGATGTTTAGCAAACAGTGCCCGAATATAAGTCAAACGCAGAACTGAAACATCACATGGAAATTTGGTTGGTAATCCTGTTTGATCAAGGAAGACTAATCATGCTTAAGCAAATGTTTTGCCTAAAACCAGCTTTATGAAATTGGTTCCTGCTGAATTCAAATCTTGTACTTCACATTCTTTTAGAAATTCATGAAATGGTGGTTTTCTGTTTATTGCAGCTAAGCATCCTCAAGTGAAAGCTCATTTAGAGTCTGTGCGCTACTCGTCTCGTTTTGCCCTGGGTCTGTTCTACTCTCCGGGAACCAGCCTAGACCTGCCCTGGAGTGCTCAGTATGTCCAGGGTAATCCTTGCATACGGTTTATCGCAGCTGATGCTAAGAAGAGAGGAGTTGGTAAGCACATTCAGGGACCGTTCTCATGGAGCTGCTTAGCGGGAAAAAATTGCTTACTGAGAAGGTTGCCATTTCAATTCTGTATGATGTGTACTGTATAGTATTTGAGTGCAATGTCTTCAGCTGTTTACTAGTGACCACCTGAAACAGTGACAGTGGCCTCTACTCATTCCAAACTTTTCTTTGCTTGCCTTAAAGGTACTATCATACTTTGGTAGTATACCAAAACAGAAATCTTCACAGATTTACCTATAACTTAGGTTTAAAGATGGTGATGGTAGAAACATAAAGTTAAAAATTTTCTGCCTGAAATGCTGTATTTATCAAGAAAAGAGTATTAAAAACAAATGACCAAAAACAATTTTGATCTTTAAAAGATAACAAAAAACTGTGAAAAGATTTTTAAAATACTGTGGGCATTTTTCACTGTTTTCTCAAAAAGTGGGCACCGTATGGGAATGGAAAATTCACAAATGACTGTTACTGTATCTTCCTTGATATTTTTGCCTATGAATCTGTATTTCTTTGACAAAAACCAAAGTATGATATTACCTTTGATCACTTCATAGTGTCTGCATGATTTTTATGGATTTCCTCCCGACTTGGTTTGCAGATTCAAGCAGTGTGGGTCCCTCTCTCGTAGTTCACACCAGTGTGCCGTTTGGTCTTCAGTACTTGGGCAAAGACAAGGCAGAGGTCCAGGCTATCATCATGCAGCACTTGCAAGACCTCCTGCCAAACCTCCCCGAGCCAACGAGTGTCAAAATCACGGGGTGGAGATACTCACAGGTGTCTACGCCGTACGAAGAATCTCCAGGTTGTGTGTTTCTTGCACGTCTACCGTCGTACGGCATTGTCGCAGCGGGGGATGCCTTTTCACATTCCAATTTAGACGGGTGCATTACCTCGGCCGAGGCCACGTGTGAACGACTGGTGGAATATTTCAAAGGGAAGAGTCAGTTGTAGGTGATACGTTGTTTGCCAAGGAAATGCTCCAAGGTGGAGTAGTGGATCCCTGGGCCCTTTTCCAAACCTCGGCTCCAGCTCAGGCTCCGGCTCCATTTTATTTCTTGAATCCATTCTAAAATAACTGCTATCACGATAGAGACTTTTGGCTACGGTTCGGAAGTAGATTCTCTGGTTTGAACAAGAAAACAGAGATTCACCTTCAATGAAAAACCAGAACCTATATTTTAAGCACATGGAACCCCACGTTAATGATGTAAGCAGCTGAATTTTGCAATTTTAGTTTTTGTAATTACGAGATTTGGGAGTGATTGAATAATTTTGTAAAAACTTACCTGTTTTCAAACTAAAGTGCCATTCATCCTGAGAGGATATCAGACTCTAAAATCATTCGTCCTGGAAATGTGAAGTCCTACAAAGTGTTAATCAAAAATGGCTGGTGCCTTTTAACCAGGTCAATTAAATACTGCCCTCGCCTGACCAAATGAAGACAGGTTTCCATGATGGTGATTGGGATGTTATTTGTATGCGGCTCACAAAAGTGGGCCTCGTTATAAAATCTTGTGCATCTTAAAGGTATTTTATTTTTCTGAAATGGGCAGTGAACACTAAAAATCCTACTATGTCAGGGTTGAAGATGTTCTGTACAATTAAATACATTAAAATAATGAATTTAGAGTCAAGATTTTGTAGATTTTATCAAAGGATTGTCAGCTTTAAGAAAGCAAGTTATTCAAAGAAAGGTGTGTGATTTAATAAACACATTGAGTAATGAACTAAATGTGTTATTTTTAAATTTGTGTGAAGAGTTCTCATAGAGTGTGGTTTCAAGATCGCGGCGGATTACAAAATGACAGCTTGGCCAGAAACAATGCAAATGCTTAGAACGGGCATCAAAGAATTTACAAGGGGCACTGAGGCAATGACCAGTGGCACCAAAAGGAATGACCAGGGGCAGTAGTAAAAGGCATCATGGACCAGGGGCACCAGAGCAATGACCAGGGGCATCAAGGCAAGGCATCAAGGTAATGATGGCCAGGGCACCAGAGCAATGACCAGGGGCATCAAGGCAAGGCATCAAGGTAATGATGGCCAGGGCACCAGAGCAATGACCAGGGGCATCAAGGCAAGGCATCAAGGTAATGATGGCCAGGGCACCAGAGCAATGACCAGGGGCATCAAAGCAAGGCATCAAGGTAATGATGGCCAGGGCACCAGAGCAATGACCAGGGGCATCAAGGCAAGGCATCAAGGTAATGATGGCCAGGGCACCAAGGCAATGACCAGGGGCATCAAAGCAATGACCAGGGGCACCAGAGCAATGAGCAGGAGCACCAAGGCAATGACCAGGGGCACCAAGGCAATGACCAGGAGCACCAAGGCAATGAGCAGGGGCACCAAGGCAATGACCAGGGGCACCAAGGCAATGACCGGGAGCACCACGGCAATGACCGAGGGCACCAAGGCAATGACCAGGGGCATCAAGGCAAGGCATCAAGGTAATGATGGCCAGGGCACCAAGGCAATGACCAGGGGCATCAAAGCAATGACCAGGGGCACCAGAGCAATGAGCAGGAGCACCAAGGCAATGACCAGGGGCACCAAGGCAATGACCAGGAGCACCAAGGCAATGAGCAGGGGCACCAAGGCAATGACCAGGGGCACCAAGGCAATGACCGGGAGCACCACGGCAATGACCGAGGGCACCAAGGCAATGACCAGGAGGCACCAAGGCAATGACCAGGAGCACCAAGGCAATGACCGAGGGCACCAAGGCAATGACCAGGAGCACCAAGGCAATGACCGAGGGCACCAAGGCAATGACCAGGAGCACCAAGGCAATGACCAGGAGCACCAAGGCAATGACCAGGGGCATCAAGACAATGACCAGGCCGGGCACCAAGGCAATGACCAGGGGCATCAAGGCAATGACCAAGGTCACCAAGGTAAATGACCAAGGGCACCAAAGTAAATGACCAGGCTGGGGCATCAAGGCAATGACCAGGGGCATCAAGGTAAATGACCAGGGACACCAAGGCAATGACCAGGGGCACCAAGGCAATTTGACCAGCCTAGCGCCTCAATAGACCCCATGGGCATCAAGGCATAGCAATTTATCAACTTGGAGATCAAAACAAACAAAAGAATGTAACATCTTTTTACTTTCTCAAGTATTTTATTTCTCATAAATAATGATAAATTGTCATAAATACAACAAAGTACAACAATCAAAAGAGATTGACAAATATATGAAATGTCTTTTCATGATCAAATTTTTTAACCTTGAGTAGAAAATCTAGTAGAAATTGCATTCATAGTACATGTAAATCACACCACTTCCATTGAAATAAAAAACTTAGACTCAAAAGAAAATTCCCTTTAACTCAAGAAAGCGATGTAAACAAAAATACTATTTACATCACATTATATTAGTTCCCATCAATTATAACTGCAATGCATATGAATGCAATTGGAATTGTTTTAACACAAGTAATGGCAGGAAAATTACAACATAAAATAGATATGAAACAAGATGATGTAAACCAAAGATAGTATAGCCTACACGGCCCAAAAAGTGAAGAATGATCATTTGGCAGCCATTTTGGTAAGTAACAGAGCTTTTTCTGATGTTATTAACATCAAATTCAACTGTTTCAAGACGAAACTTTCACTCAAATAATTTTTATAATTATTATTAAGACCTATTATTAATTATTCGGCCAGAATCACACACCAAATAAAAACGAAAAATTTGGCTTACTAAAATAAAATGCATGGCCGCCTGTGCGTACTTCCTCTGGATACGCGAGAAAGAGTAGGCCATCTTGCGCAGCTATATAGGATCTAATTAATGATGTATGCCATGTGCACATAACATACTGGAATGTCTAAGCGTGTCTAACAGTCAAACACCATTCAGGCTGGTGTCAGTGACATGCTTAAATGTCTACTGTTGTCCTACAAAAAGATTATTTCTGTGTAAATTTGTATCATTATTCTTGTAGCAAAAAAGACAAGGCAAAGAGCACACAATTTGTGCTGTGTGGAAATTACATACATTACATATTGGAATGTCTGAGTATGTCAAACAGCCTATGTCATTCCCGCTGGTGTCAGTGACGTGCTTAAAAAGTCTGCTATTGTCCTGCTATTGTAATATATAAAAAAAAGGCTTAATAAGATCACACAATTTTATTGACAAAAAGAAGAAATTTTAAGTTCAATGGAAAAAAAAATTGAAATCACTATTGCTATTCTAGACAAAAAGGACATGGCTTAAAATGAAACAAATTTATCACAAACCAAGAAAAAATGGAAATTTTTAACCTTGAGGTCTTTCATGTTCCATTCTGAACTATAAGGCCCAGCAATTTTGATACGATTGCTGCTGACTTTAAAGATTCAAGATTCACATAAAAAGTGTTGCTATTGCATACCACAAACTGTGCTTGAACCCAAAAAGCCTGAAAATACAGGCTGTGCCATATTTTGTGCTGTCAAATAAGTTAGCAAAACTTCAAAACAGTGTATCCACTTCAAAGCCACAACCAAAAGCCCTTATATTTAAACCTGTTGAATTAAAATGAATGTAACTGAGAAATATGAGGCTGATGAAGCCAGACCTCTAGCCATAATTTAGGAAAAGGCAGTAGCCTATGCATGTGGTATACATAAACATGTAAGCATAAACAATGAATATCAAATGCACACATCTTATATATACGTATATGTACATGAAGGGCAGCATAAAGTTTACCTGATAGACTGTGTATATTGTAGACACATGTGTGCAAAAATGGCAGCTGAAAAAGAATACCCATAAAAATAATAATTGGTATACTACCACATGGGTTAGTTCATAGGTATATAAAAAAACTAGATGTCGCACCCATGTATTAACGAATGGGGTTGCATGCGTCATGAAGAAACCCAAGTTTACTCCCCACTACGCACACGCGCTAATAACAAACCGTGCAGTTACGCTTTACGCGGTACGCGATGCACCAAGAAACATGATGGAACGCCGTAGCTATATTCAGGGGCTTAGATTGTTTGTCGGTAATTCCATCATTTTAATTCGCCAATTTCATCATTTTTTTTGCCATTTCGTAATTTCGGTCGCCAATTCTATCATTCAGTTTGTCATTCTGTCATTCTTTTCGCAAATTCCATCATTCAATTTGGCAAAAATTGAATGATGGAATTACCGAAGCAAACAATCTAAAGAAGATAGCTACGGCGTTCCCGCATCCACGAGCAGCCAATGCGACATCTAGTTTTTTTTATATATCCATGGTTTAGTTGACCAATTACAGCTCTTGTTTGACACCTTCTTTGCTCTTGTTGTTCTGTTTCTTGCTTGCTTTTGTACTGTTCATCGATACTTTAGCACAGTGACGCCCTTCTTCGTTACAGAGAAAGTTCTTCAGCTGATTCTTCTTGTAGGCGTCGTAAATGTTCTCTTCCTCCAGGTCGCCGGCATACTGGTTGCATACTTCACGCATTCTGTGGAAAGAAAAGGTTTAGATGTCTTTTTTTATGAAGTCACCATGTAGTATTACATTAATTGAAAAATTTAATGAAATTTAATGAAATTCAGTGAGGTTGGGCAGGAACTTTGTTCTTAAAAAGAAAGACAGTTTTTCCTAGCCGACAAGGGGCTCATCTACAGGCATGCACTAACTTGGATTTAACAATTTTTCCTATCTTCACCATACTTTGTACAATGTGTTTTACTTTTCAATGGCAGAAAAGTGCCTACAGTACATAAGAGTGAGGACCTTTGGTCCAAGATGATCCAAGATGGCCGATAAATACAAAATGGCTGCTCAGTGAATCCATTATGGCCAATGGAGCCAAGACGGCCAAATTGTCTGTTCTTTTCAGCCCAAACATTTTTTTGTCTCAGTGCAGTCTTTCAACAGGCAATCCTTTGATTTAGTACTTTAAGCCCTGAAATCCCAAGATCTCCCTCGGTCTCTTTTGAGATGAACACGGCACATTGTTTGAAACGTCGAGGCAAATCTCTGGTTCTTCTCAGAACCACACACACTTTACAAAAGAGTGTCAGCCTGTACACAGTGTTACCACAAACCTTATCCTATCTAACATCAGGACTTTTTTTCAATGAATTTTCCAACACAACCATCAAGAGAAGAATTGATGAGGCAAAATCAACTAGATTTTCATCATCTTAAAAATGTATTTATTTTTTTTCGGGTTGATGAATTTGGAAACGTACCTTCCTGGCCACTTGCCACCTCCTTGCATTATACCAGGAACATCCTTGGTGCTCAGTCCTGGCCCAGCTAATCGCTTCACACCTTTGATCTCCTTGATGCCCACACTGCAAGAGAAGAGGGTCTTAAAGGTCATTTCATACTTTGGTTTCTGTCACAGAATTACAGATTCATGGGCAAAAATATCAAGGAAGATACAGTAACAGTCATCTGTAAAATTCCCAGTCCCATACGAGGCCCATATCACTTCAAGTTTTGAGAAAATAGTGAAAAACGGCCACAGTATTTTTCAGCTTTTCACAGGATAATTGATCTTTTGAAGATCAGAATTGTTTTTGGTCAACTGGTTTGACTCTTTTCTTGATAAATACAACATTTCAGACAGAAAAATTGTAACAGTATATTCCCCTGTTTCTACTGGCCATCTTCATACCCTGTAAGTTATAGGTAAATCTGTGAAGATTTCGGATTCGGATGCTAACAAAGTATGATAGTACATGTACCTTTGGACATTTGAGCAACTACTAACTTATGCGGAGTGGTCTATGGTGATTGGTGTACCAATGCACTGACAATAGAGAAAAGTTGGGCTTACGTATTGAATTCATCTTCGCAGACATCATCAAAAGCATCCAGAATGTCTGATTCTGGAAGGTTCTTCTTCAGCGAAGGTCTCTTGGCGTTCATCTTATCAAACTTCTCTTGCAGCTGAAAACAAGAACACAACCAAAATGAAAACCATTTCCGTCAACTGTTGGTATTTCTGATCAATTAATATTCATCAATGTTCACCAGAGCATCAATAAAATAGGAGTTTTTGCAGGAATTATAGGCTTACCAAGTGTGCTAATATTAGGCAGGCATCACATAGCAGCTGGTCTGGCATGTGCATTGAATGATGGTCCTCATCGTCGAGGTCAGGGGTCGTGAAAGACATCTTACCGGACGACGCAAAACCAGAATCATATACCTAAATCACAAATATAAACATATGTGATTTGTTAATGACAAAGAATGCACAATATATGCAGATAGAATCATAACCCATTGGATCCATGTTACCTTGACAAACAAAGGGTTCCGAACGATCATCCCAACTGGCTTGAAGTTGGTCCAATGGTCCATGCCTCCATTTATATCAAACGTAATTGTCACAAATAACAGTTCTTACGCCTAGATTTAGCCAGTTCCTTCGGAGGAGCTTTCTCAGTAAAAGTAAAGAAGTAGGGGGCATAGTAGAAAGTATAAATTACTAAATTATTTTAGTATTAGGCCTAATAGAATGTGAAAGGCCTATAACTAAATTTACATACTTATTCTCCAATTCAAGTGTTCGATTATTAAATGTACTGAGCCACAGAAGAAACGCAAAGGATGGGACCATTAAATTTATTCTAAATGTTTTTGACATTTCATTGCGACTGTTTAAATGAATCAAATTCAACAAAATTATGACAACAAGAGCACTGAACACTTAAGTCAGAAACAGTGTACCAAATTTTGTTGAATTTGATTAATTTAAACAGCCGCAGTGAAATGTCAAAAACATGACAATAAATTAAATGGACCCATCGTTTGCATTTCGGGGTATGATCAGAATAGTACACTCAGGTTTGCTGGTACCCAGACCCGGCCAATACTCGCAATAGTAGATAAAGAGTCGTATTTAGGTGAGTTAGTTTACTCCACAATCTGGGTACCAGCTTACCTGAGTGTAGGCCTACTACTTATCATTCCTCTTTTTGCTCAACTAATTATGCTAGGCTACGTAACATTACAACAGAGCGAATACCGGTAGGCCTAGGCCTCTACTGAACTTCTGAGGTGAAAGACTGGGTTTTCATTCAATTATGAATTCATGTTTTTTCAACATTTTGTTTTTCAATCGGCTTGATTTAGTGCTATTTTACGAGTCCGGGAGACCACTGACTGACATGACCGTACTCACCTCAGCATCCTCGCTGGGCTCAAACTTCATTCCTCCCCCGGCCAATACGTGAGCTCCCGGTCCGGTCAACACGGAGAACGCAAACACAATCACACACCCCCAAACGGCTTCCACTTTACCCATATCTGCACCGTGATTTCAACCAAATTTGTTGCCAAGATGGTTCTAGAATGCCTCTTCACGGATGCAGCTAGGCAAATGTTAAGCAGAAGTGCCGTGTATTTGGGTGGAATGATTAAATTCTGACCACTTTTTTACCTTTTTAGCAGTCGACGCGGGCGAATGACATACGGACACGTAACAATTGTTTTCTACCTCTATTGGGATATACGCCAATTGGAGCATAATACGATACACAATAATGATGTACTCTTTATATACGCCGTTTGGGGTATAATTTGGAGACACCAAGTTAGAAGTGCGCCCTCCATAGTTGAGTCTTCATTGAATCCGGCGAATTTTGGCCAAAATCCCCATTCAAGTTCATCACCTTTTTAAATAATAGGCCTATTATTATTATTCATTACACATAACAACATTAGAAATGTCTTTAGAATTATTCTTTTATACAGGCATATGCGATTGATCACAAACAAAAAATCTGATAACACAAAGGAAAGCTGAAATGTAAAAGTTTTACCTTTAAAAAAGCTGAAGTTTTGAGTTAAAATCTAAACAAAAATCGGAATTCAGATTTAAATCTGAAGTTTCACATCCCTGTAGATAATGGTTGAGTGGTTATAATGAGTACAGACTCAGTAATTGCAAATAATTGCAAATAAATTGTAAACTTCACACAGATGGCTTTCAAATACTACTTTATCAACCTTTTATTGTCTTTTTAAAGGTTAAAACTTAAAAAAAAAATGCTGCCAATTCAACAGCGGATTTTAATCATTTAAAAACATCCAACAAAAGAAGTAATTTGTGTGATAATATAATTTTGATTTTGCAGAATCCTTTCACTACTTACAAATAAATATTGGGCTTTCCCAATGTACCTTTAAATCCATCAAAACAGATGAAGATTCTCTCGTCTCTTCCTTTTGTTGGGCTCAAAGGAGAACAGACTAAAAATATTCTAAGATAATTTACTGAATTTCATCAAATTAACCTTAAGGAGCAAGGTTGTTTCCTTTAAGTTAGGGGAGCACTGAATACTAACAGAGGCAGGATTACAACCTGTAACCTCTGGGTTATCCCACAGGTGTGCTACCAATTGAAATGTCCAGATCCTATGTTGAGGCTGTCCCAAACTGTTGATCCTCTTTTTATTCAGGCGCTAGTCTAAGTCATGAAGACATGTACGTTTTTCCCATGGATCAAAAACAGAACCTTACAACATCTAATCCTGCAAGGACACAAGACCATGAGACAAGCCAACTGCATGTCTGTTGTGCACCTTGTCTTTTATTATTAGTGCATTTTTGAGCAGGTGGAGTATCTTTCAGGTAGTTGGAGCAATCAACCAATAATTAGTTGATGTCTAAATGTAGGCAAGTGCACTGGGGGCCTATTTCATAGAGCTGCTTAAAAAGCACCAGAACTAGGTCCCCCTTCCAGTCCTAAGAAGCCATCATTCTTGTTTCAGTGTGAGGGACCGGTTTCTCCACGCTTCCAATGCAAAGTGCCGACCTTGCCTTGAAACAGTGGCTGGACAGTGTGCATAACACACAATGAAATAGAAGTTCCACCTTCATCCAACTGCAGCTATGACCTATGGACCATTCAAACCACAGAATAGTCAGATACCTTTCCACATTGATGCTGTGTTTCATGAGGAAGGTTTGAGTTGAAGCAGACTCTCAAAGTCTGGCATGCAGACGATCCTGTGCTTGACTTGTCCCAGTCTAGTCAGCTCTCCTGACCTCTCGTCATCGTCTAGTCGGATAGACATCAGATCCTACAATGCCAAACATACATAACAAGACCAATAAATATGATATACAATATTGAAATGACACTTAATATATGCCTTATTCACGGTGCATCCATCTCGCCACCTTCCTTGTATACCCGTTGGAAAAGATAACACCAATTCTAAAATGAAAACGGGTACCAGACTACTTTGAATCCAAGCCTCGGTTTGATTGCAGTGCTTGTAACCTATATTTTCAGCATATGGATGACAGAGATGAAGCCGGAGCCTGAGCCGAGCTTTGAGAAAGGCCCAAGGTTCCAAACCAACCTGCAAAAATCCGCACGGTGTTCCCATGGTAACATCAAGAGCAACATTTCCTAGGAGCAGCCTTGTCTGTCCGGATTTGTGAACTTGCAGCTTGCCCAGATATCCCTCTGGTAGGCTTTGCAGGGTACACTTGTTCAGTTTGGAATCCTGAAAGTAAGAAGGCATCCATCAGTTAAAGGTAGTATCATACTTTGGTTTTTGTCAAAGAAATACAGATTCATGAGAAAAAATATCAAGAAAGATACAGTAACAGTCATCTATGAAAATTTCAGTCCCATACGGTGCCCACCTTTTGAGAAAACAGTGAAAAATGCCCATGGTATTTCTAAATCTTTTCACTGTTATTTTTTTATCTTTTAAAGATCAAAATTGTTTTTGGTCATTGGTTTGACTCTTTTCTGGATAAATACAGCATTTCAGGCAGATAAACCTGAACGATATGTTTCTACCATCACCATCTTTATACCCTGTATTAGTTATAGGTGAATCTGTGGAGATTTCTGTTTCGGCATGCTACCAAAGTATGATAGCACCTGTAAGTCCCTCAAAATATGAATAGACATCTAACTATTCAAAAGCAAACGAAGAAAATTGATTTGGATTCGAACCTACAACCTCTGGAACACCGTGTCAGTGCTCTACCAACTGAGCTATCCAGCCCTTTGTTTAATTAGTGGTGTCCAAAATGGAGAATACTCTTTATTCCAAATAATTTCTCAAATCTTCTCCAATCTTAAATATTTACCTCCTTGGCTTTCTGTTGTGACTCTTGCTCTGAAACTGGAGTCCCGGAATGACCTTTAACTCTCGGCTTTTGATCCTCGTCGTCTTTGGACATGGGCTGGCCGGGCAGGGAGTCAGGCAACTGGAAGAACATCAGTTCGCCCTCGGATTTCATGTGTTGGCTGAATAAGGCGGCACACGTGGTCCTCTCTGGGAGTTTCTTCTTGTTGGTTGTCATGGGAGGGGTCTTCAGCGTCTCAGGGGGTGGTTTGGTGTCCGACTGGTCAGTCATGTCTACCTCAGTGGGCTCGTTTTTGATTTCTGATGAATAATTTCAGAATCATATGAAGGCCATTTCCACGGTTTAGTGACATTTTGTATTCGTACATTACCTCTTTTTTGTGTGCATATTTGCCTGCATTTCAAGGAAGGGGTATACTTGCTGATTCCAATAAGACATTTTTCAATTGGAGACTTTCAAAAATGATTGATCAAGGAATAGGCCAAAGTCACTTAAAAATACAGCATTTGTTAAACATTTGGTGCTAACCTGTAAGCAAAGATTCATCAACACAATATTCCGCAGTAAGCAGATTTTGGTAAAGATCACTCCTGGACAAATACATGTCTAGATATTAAAAGGGCATGTACAACATTGGTAAATTATGTGACAGAGCAGCTGCAGGCTGCTCATAATGTGATTTGTCATTCAATAAAAAAAATGTCAAATTGTGTGGGAATAGCTGTCTCATTTTTTATCTTGCCAAGATCAAAAAAGTGTTGGTGTTTGGTTTTACTCTTTTCTGGATAAATACACCATTTCAGGCAGAACAATTTTAACACATGTTTCTACCATTACCGTATTTATACCCTGTAAGTTATACGTAACTCTGTGAACATTTCCGTTTCGGTTCGTTTAATACCAATGTTGTACATGTCCTTTAGTAAGATGTTTTCCTGTCCTACCTTGAACTGCATCATTGCTATCATCCTTATCTTCTTCCATTTTGGTAACATCTTCCTCGATCTTGACCTCCTTCTTCACTGATACTGATGGGACTAGTGGCAGATGAATTAGGCAATACTTGTCACCATCATCAACCTTGTCAAAATCACTAATAAACTGAAGCATAGAGGAAATAGAATCAAGAGAGTTAAAGATATTAGAGATAATATTAGAGAAATTAGTTTTTTGGTGTCAGTGGTGTGCACCCATCTTTGTTGTACCCGGAACATCCCCACTTTAAAGGTATAATACATGATTGGTAAAAGGTCACAGAACAGCACTCACACTCTGTCCGATGCAGCATGCACATGAAATAATAAACCTGTGATAATTTGAGCTCAATCGGACATCTGAGTCAAGAGAAAATAGTGAAAACCCCACTCAATTTTTCTTGTCAAACATAAAGAATGGTTTTGATCTTACCCAGAGATCAAAACTGTTTTGGTCTTTTAATTGTTTGACTAATTTCATGATAAATGCACTATTGCAGGCTTAAATATTTTAACGGTATGTTTCTACCAGCACCATCTTCACTACCCTGAATGTTATACATAAATCTGTGAACATTTCTGTTTGGGTATGTTACCAATCCTGTACTGTACCTATAAAGGTATTGGGATAACAAAAAAGTACTTTTTTCTGCAGTGCCATGCACCCAGCTTTGTTGTACCCAGAACATCCCCACTTTAACCCTGAACATCATAGAGATATTCCTATCCTGTACCCAGGTTATCCCACGTCTCGTTTGACTTACGTCATCTCTAAGAAGCTTCTGCATCTTCTGGGATTCCTCATCTGTCATCTTCTCCCTCTTGATGGTCCTGGTCAGGGAGGAGGGTGTGGCCCTGTCTCCGCCCCCTCCTCCATAATGACCTCCTCCTGTTCAGAAACACAAAACAAAAAATGTCAAGTCCAATAGAACTCTTAGGGGATTTACGAAGCATCGGCTCAGGCTTGGGCTCAGGCTCCAACTTTGACATCCATATGCTGAAAATATATGTTGTGGTTTTTCATTGAAGCTGAAGCTCTGTTTTTCTTTTCAAACTAGAGAATCTACTTTCGAACTGTTAATAAAAACATCTATTTTGATACCCGTTATTTCAGAATGGGTTCATGAAAATGGAGCCGAAGCCTGAGATGGAGCCTGAGCCTCCGTTTTGTAAACGCCCTTACACTACAGAGATTATTCCAACAAGATAGGGCATCATTGCTGTCCATGCAGCATCGACATACTTGTAATATTATACATGCTCATGTCTTGAAAAATACTTAGAGTTAGGGGGCCTGATGTATTTTGATCCTAGCAGGATCTTTATTAAAGGTTAAAAGCCTTTTAGCCTTCGATAAAGATCCTGCTAGGATCGAAACACGTCAGGCCCTCCTACAACCCCAAGCATTTTATAAATAACAGGTCATTGTTTTGGCTGATGAGCAGTTTGCAGCAGTTCATAACAAACAATTTCTGTCACTACTATCTACTTAATAGTTTGGAAACAACCTACATGACCTATATAAATACACTACAAATGACTACAAAATACATTTTTGTGAATTGCATGTACAGTGGAACGTCACTATACCTAACAACATTTGGCCATACCGAATATCATCCTTAGCTTCCAATTTTCATGCACAATGTATAGGCCTGCTGAACATTGCTCACTATAACGAACGACCACTACAACGGACAATCGCTGTGCATCCCAGCATGTTTGTTATGGTGGCATTGCAATGTATTGCTGTTTGGACAAACGAATTGAATTCTCAAGAGACGTTACCTTTCTTGTTGAGCCTGTTGGCCGGTCCCTGTTCAAAGATGGAATGGGACTGGATGGTCTCGGGCCGACCGCGACCCCTGCCTCGTCCACGACCCCTGTCACCTCGCTCTGACCTTTGACCTTTTTGCTTTGACCCTGATGGAGTTGCTGCTGCATCTTTACTTGCGCTACAACGTTATCGACAAAGTTTCAAGAAAGCATTGGTCTGTTTCCAATCTTGACAGTGAGAACATCTATAAACTGACAGTTATAATGTACTCTTTTTTATGCCCTAAAAGGTATAATACATGATTGGTAAAGGTCACAGAGCAGTTCTCGCACTTTGTCTGATCCAGCATATGTACATGAAATAACACACCTGTGAAAATTTGAGCTCAATCGAACATCCGAGTCATGAGAACATAGCGAAAACCCAAATTTTTCTTATAAAACATAAAGAATAGTTTTGATCTTACCCCGAGATCAAAACTTGGTCTTTGTTTGACAAATTTCTGGATAAATAGAGCATTTCAGGTGGAAATATTTTAACGATATGTTTCTACCAGCACCATCTTCATATCCTGAAAGTTATACGTAAATCTATGAACATTTCTGTTTAGGCATGTTACCAAACCTGTACTGTACCTTTAAAATAAGGCCTTTAACCAAAACCCACGTGTTGTCTTAGTAGGCCAAAAGGTGTCAAAAATAAATATTTTCTACGTACCTTTCTCTTTGGTTTTTATCCTTCCTCCCGGCCAAATTGAGGTTCGGCTTAAAGGCTCTCTACGTGTGGAAAAATGATAACAGATCAAGTTAATCATAATTGCTTGTTTACGGGAAAATGGATGAAAGAATGAGGATGAAGTGCGGAATTCTGTAATATCATACTTTGGTTTTTGTCAAAGAAATGCAGATTCATGGGCAAAAATATCAAGACAGATAACAGTCATCTGTGAAATTCCCAGTCCCAAATGGTGCCGACTTATTGAGAAAACAGTAAAAAATGCCCATGGTGTTTTAAAATCTTTTCAACGTTATTTTTGATCATCTGAAGATCAAAATTGGTTTTGATCATTGGTTTTACTCTTTTCTGAGTACATACAGCATTTCAGGCAGAAATACTTCGATGGTATGTTCCTACCATCGCCATCTTTATACCCTGTAAGTTAATATAGGTAAATCTGTGGAGATTTCTGTTTCGGTATTGCTACCAAAGTATGATATGGTACCTTTAAAAGAGGCATGATATTAGGCCCAAATCTAAATTCTACTCGATGAAATTCATAATTCCTGACCTTCTGCACTCCGCCCAGGGTCAGGTCCCTTGCCGGACGTAGAGATGGTAGTCTGGTGCTGGGGTTGACTGCACCCCCACGCCTCCCTATCAGACCCCTGGGTAGGGTACCCTGACTCTCCCCTGCTGACGACTGTGGTTGCTGCTGCTGCTTGTCCGACATGGTGCAGACTTGGTTCAAGGTTGAAGACTTCAAACAACTGCGAGCACACGTACAGTGTACATTAGTAGGGAAATGATGTCAATAATGAAAGTTTGGTAAGGCTGTACTGACGGGTACAATACCTATAAGGCAATAAAAACAACTTGATAGTTTCTACTGTTCCAAAATGATGTTTTTGACTTTCAGCAAATGTTTCTGAGTCCTTAAAACCCCAGATAGAAGAATTTTGTGCAACATTTCAGAGTATAAATTAAAATTATACAATTTTCTTATGCGCTTATTGCGAACTTGAAAACAGCCCGTCGGCCATTTTATCAGGTCTGGCTAGTCAAGTTTAGTCTGGTACCTACAAGTTCAACCAACATATCAAAAGTCCACACAATGAGAGCTAAAACTAGACTATACTTTCGTCTGCGTGCGTTCGTGAAAAGTTGCATCTTCGTTACTGTTTTACCCCATAATTTCCATCAAAAATCAAAGCCCTCCCCTCTTTCCACAAATGTAACCGTCCTTGCTAGGCCTAGTTATAGTATAAATAATAGCCTAATATTATTTTGAAGAGGACACCACGAACGTATATTTAAGTAGTCTCTTTACAAAAAGTTGTTTTTATTCCCTTTATAGGTATCGTACCTGCAAGTACACCAATACCGCGATACCTTATAATTATGGACACATGCATGATGACATGTGAGTGACATCACTGGCAAGTGGCTAGTCTTGATCCAAGACCATTTTATCGTTTGTCCCGCTCCCGACAGCACCGATAGAGGGGGGTATATAATCAACGAACTCGCTGGCCTGCTGCCGCTGGTACCTGTGCCGCCGCTGGTACGCGTGCCTGCAGTGATTGATAAATGGTCTTGACTCAAATCTCCAAACGACCCGTGAAATTCCGAGGACATTCCAAGCATAGCTCAAATACCTGCTTTCTATGCACTTTCGCGCTGTGACGTATGAGTGTTATTGTGAATGAATGCGTCTGGTAACTAGTGTTCTTGTAATGTTGTAATTGTGAAGTATAATGCTAGCCTATGCAGTGTAACGTAATTTCATTCTCTCTTGTGCTATGGTTGTATCCGATGATGCCCTAACATTTGCCGCCCAAAAATTGGATATAATTCTCAGTTTAAAATTTATCAGTCGACTGCCATGAAATTGGCCCCGACCACGGTGCTCTATGACTTGTTATGTACATCATGTGTATTACGCATCGACCATCGTGTGACCAGACTGTATGAAAAACAATCTGCACTATTGCGCTTGCGTGATTATTCAAGATTGATCGAATTTAAATATATACATATTCAGGGCACAATTGCAGAATACCCCGCCACTCACCTCTCCCACATCGTAGCCGGCTACGATGTCGCGCTTCATTGCCCACGGACAATGCCCACGGACACGCGCACACACACACAACCCAGTTGACATGGTAAAACACGTACTCATTGCCGACGCAGGCACCTCATACCATGCGAGGGTCTTTGCCTGGGCTATTGATTTGCTTCAAGACCATTATTTATCGCACGCGTACCAGCGGCGGCACAGGTACCAGCGGCAGCAGGCCAGCGAGTTCGTTGATTAGCCTGCAGTCATCGGTTTCCGATGGGATAAAGGTAAAACTTCTATAAAACAGAAACGAAATAAAATTTCAGAAAATCACTTCACTAACTTTGAACTGGAAACTTCCAGATTATACTCTGTAAAAATCCTCGATGTTGAATTCTTTTCTTTGGAAATATTGTCCGTCATTTACAGCGACATTGATTCCGCTATGTAAACAAAGCGTCACCAGTTTTCGATAACTTGGTTGTGCGGCAAAGTTCGTTGACATCGGAGTAGCTATGGCGTGCCAAGTCACTAAAAAATTGATGAAATATTGTCCTGACTCGATTTGATCGAACTGGGTCGATGGAGTTATTTATAAAAGGTCCTGAAATGGTTTTGATTCAAAGATCGTGAATGATAAATTATTTTTAATAAATAAATGGTTGAATCAACAAAATGAGAATTTGGTACAGATCATGGTAGGTAAAATTATTATCACAACATTTTTATAATATCTGGCATCATTATGAGAGGCCTAAACGTGGATAGCTTAAGTTCATCAGCTTAGCAAAGTTTCAAATTAAAAAGAGAAAAATAAAATTATGGCACTTCGATTTGAGAAAGACTTTAACACTTTTGTTACATTGGCATGCCATAAAAACCCAGATCGCACTGGGATCACGTGACCTGCCGTCTGACATCGGAAGAATGAAAGTTGTTCGAGCAGACGACAGGTTAGTTTGAAATATTTGACCACAGATTGTGTCTTTTATAAACGTTTGAACATTAGCCTTAAAATGCATTAGTAATCCATACCCAAAATTACATAGTTTTTTACTTTTGAGTATCACTCACAAGTGAAAACTTTATTCTCAATATCCTGAATGTCGGAGATAGCCCTGAGTGTAGTCATCACTTCAGGCATACTGATCTCGAAGTATCACGCACGGTCTCGCTGTAAATGGGAACCAAATTTCGTCATCGAAAACATGGAAACAGGTCAACTCGCCCCCTAGCAGACTCGCCCCTTACCGACTCGCCCCTTACCGACTCGCCCCCTGACCGACTCGCCCCCTGACCGACTCGCCCCTTACCAACTCGCCTCCTGGCCGACTCGCCCCCTGGCCGACTCGCCCCCTAGCCGACTCGCCCCCTGACCGACTCGCCCCCTGGCGGAATTTTGTGTTTTTGTCCTTATGACGATGTTTTTGAGTTTTTGTGACTCTTTGAGATAAAATGACAATTTTTTTTGTTTTATTATTTGATGTTCTTTCTTAACATATTTTGTTATCATTTTGTTTTAAAATGTCTTGCTTTAACTTTAAGTGTTATTGTTGACATTTTTTGTAGACCTTTTTTATTATGACGATATGTTTTGTTCTATTGTTTGTTTTAAGTGTTGTTTTTCTTGTTTTTAAGTTGCGTTTTTGAATTTTTGATGTTTTTGGTTCTGCAAAGGAAATATGAATTAAATTAAATTAAATTAATTAAGGAGTTTGTGTGTGGACTTTGTGCATTTTTCGTTCTTAACCATAAAATGTTTGACATAAACACATAGTAGGCCCTACAAAAGGGTGAGAAGCATTTGGTTATTAATTATGATGCCTAATTAACTTCGCATTTTGCATCTCATTTCTGAATAAATTAGGGGGCGAGTCGGCCAGGGGGCGAGTCGGTCAGGGGGCGAGTCGGCCAGGGGGCGAGTCGGCTAGGAGGCGAGTTGGTAAGGGGCGAGTCGGTCAGGGGGCGAGTTGGTAAGGGGCGAGTCGGTAAGGGGCGAGTCGGCTAGGGGGCGAGTTGACTTGTAATCGAAAACATATGTCCATCGGAAACTCATGACCGGACGATATATACCCCCCTCTATCGGTGCTGTCGGAGCGGGACAAACAATAAAATAATGGTCTTGGATCAAGACTAGCAAGTGGCATGCATGCAAATGTGTGAAATATGGAATGTTTGTAGACCAAGTAACTTGGGCGCTGAACTCCCTTTTTTAATTTTGGGGTTGACGGTCGGTCTAGCGCCCAAGAGAATTATATTGACTAAAATGTGTTGTAAACAGGGAAAACATTTTTTCACGGCACTTGCGCCGAAAATTTCCCCAAAAGACAACAAAAACATCGCAAATCAGCTTGAAAATCGCTCCATCTCTTCTCCGATTGTCAGGGATTAATTGCAGCCTATTTATTTGTACTCACGATTATTCTGTGTGACGAAAATCGATGTTTTCCGACGGAAAACCAGACGAACACGATCTAAGATCCGCCATTTTGTGTGGGTTTGCTCCACACATGTGTAGTCTTGATTCCCAAACCTTCGTTGTTGTTTCCCCAGCCAATAGGGCGCCCCCGCGCGGCGGACATGGATAAAATTCTGTCAGATTAGTTACATTGTGCGGCCCTCTATTGACTGCACTGCACACACACTTAGGCAGTAACGTCTTGGAATGAAGACTACATATGTGTGGAGCAGAACCACACAAAATGGCCGACATTTGATCGTGGTCGTCTGGTTTTCCGTCGGAAAACATTGTTTTTCATCACACGGAATGATCGTGAGTACAAATAAATAGGCTACATTTCATTCTTGACAATCGGAGAAGAGATGGAGCGATTTTCAAGCTGATTTGCGATGTTTTTGTTGTCTTTTGGGGAAATTGTCGGCGCAAGTGCCGTGAAAAAATGTTTTTCCTGTGTACAACACATTTTAGTCAATATAATTCTCTTGGGCGCTAGACCGACCGTCAACCCCAAAATTAAAAAAGGGAGTTCAGCGCCCAAGTTACTTGGTCTAGAATGTTTGATGAAACATGATCATGTCAATTGCGTTTTTCAGTTCATTTGATTTGGTTTATATTTACCTTGAATAATTTCTTCACTTTAGTCTCGTCTGTATTGTTCTCACATGTTTCTCACGAGGACGTCATTGAAAGCAAAGCTGACTTTAATTACTAGTCAAAAACTTCCAACTTGCAAGGAACAGTCCGAAGTCTCATGGAAGCTGCCATCTTTGAACGCCCTCTGTTGGCTCAGTTGATAAGTTACATAGCGCCCTCTAGATTGCCGCCAAGTGAGTTTGGTTATTTTTACCACTTGAACAATAATTATTCTTTTGTAAATAAACTCTACGAAAAAGGGAAATAAGAGAGAGAGAGAGCACAAATAAAATACACCTTTTTAGTATCTCTTTGCCCTGTTTACTTGAAAAAAAAAGAAGAGAAGGACTCACAGTGATAATAATAATGTTTTTGGGAGATCATCATAAAAAACCCCATATGCTGTGACTGGGCGGGGCCAGTGTGGGCTACAAATTGCTCTCAAGTCTCAATTATTTATGAAGCTGGGGCTCCAGGTTCGGATGTATTTCGTTCATTAGTTACAAATAAACATGTTTTAAAATGGAGGCTTTGTATTGGTACTGTTTCGAAGTAGTTATCAACTGTTTTGAAAATAAATGGATTTTTAACATCACCACTTCTGAGGGCAGATTTGCCTCAGCCGGACCTGTTGTAAAGGGTACTTCTGTCCCCCTAATAAATGTGTCCGGACGGATGAAATCACCTGACCGTGACCCCGTAAATCTGTCCGGGGGACATATTTACCTCGATAAATGTGTCCACTTGGAACCTTTTACTGAAAATCTCAGTCTTCACAGGATCCAGTTTTACAGTAAATTTGTTAATGGGCACTAATCAAAATATGTATCCAAAATTATGGCTTACAAAGAGTGCCCTCTTTAACCCACAATTCCAAAAAACAACAACAAAGAAACAATAGAGAAAGAAAACACAGAAAGATAAAAAGAAAGAATGAAACAAACAAATTCATGCACAAATAGACAGCTTGACACACAAACAAACAAACAGAAAGACATCCCATCATCAGACAAACAGACAACCAAAAATATAAGACTGAAAACTTGAGGCTTCAGAGGCATTTTGATAAAAGAATAATTATTATTCTGCACTGAATGATTGCAAAGCACATTATTTAGAAAAGAAATAACCCCAAAAATCACAAGGATGAAAGAACTTCAAGAAAATCCTGATATTTCTGCCAACCTTTGTGAACAAACCCTTGGGGTTTGAGCTGAGATCTGTATAAGATCATGTGGTATTATACATTTCTATTTGAATAGTATAAAAAATGAAAGTTCCAGATACATCTCCATGTACACCCATAAACAGCTTTGAAAAAATGAGGTAAAATCAATAACATGGTAATTGACTTTGATTTAAGTATTACATTTTCTATTATACAAGTAATTAATTTAATTATTATTAAACTGCAATGTCCACATTTTACTGTAGAAAATAATTGAGCTTTTTTCTTTAGAAACAAACATTTCTGGAAGGTCAGGGAAACATTACTGACAAAAAGTGTCAAGTTTAGTGTCAAGTGTTTGATTAAGAAGGCATTTGGAGAAAAAAAGTTCTTATATAAACATGCACATTTTTCCATCCACATCACTTTTGTAATGTGTTTTAACGTTCACTGGTAACACGCTTGCTGTTTTAGTATATTAAGGTTTATTTGACTGGTCCCCATGACAATTAATAAAAGTTACACATATCTTCTCCATGTGCAATCGCTGGTATACATGTACATTATTGACACTGGTAAACAATACAATACACTAGCACTAGATAGACACTTTTCATGTGAATGGAATTTGTGGAATACTATTTATATAAAAAAAACAGGAAAGAAAAAACAAAAATCAGCATGCTTTCAGGAATAAGACTTGCTCCTAGTCCTGCCGGCATTATTCTGAATAACTTTCAATGTTCTTGCGATAGTCGTGTATAGAGGCTGCAGTGTGGTGAGTCTGGGTCATTGCTGTCCGGGGATCTTCAGGTTTTTGGCGAATAGTGCCGCTGCGGCCATCTGCTTGTCACCGTTGTGCTTTTGAAGTTCGGAGATAACTTGGTCTCGTTCAAATCCCATTGCTGTGAGTTCGTTTATCGTCGATGCTGGGTAGGGACTATTTTCAGACGTGTTTTGACTTTGAGGAACTGAACGCGTGCTTGGTCCTATGAACAAAAGAAACAAAATATAAATGGTAAAGATTCTGTTGTTGTTGTCATCAATGTTGTTGTTGTCATCAAAGTTGTTGTTGTCATTGTTGTTGTTGTCAATGTTGTTGTTGTCATAATTGTTGTTGTCATCATTGTTGTTGTTGTCATTGTTGTTGTTGTCAATGTTGTTGTTGTCAATGTTGTTGTCATTGTTGTTGTTGTCAATGTTGTTGTTGTCATAGTTGTTGTTGTCATCATTGTTGTTGTTGTCATTGTTGTTGTTGTCAATGTTGTTGTCATTGTTGTTGTTGTCATCATTGTTGTTGTTGTCATTGTCATCATTGTTGTTGTTGTAATTGTTGTTGTCAATGTTGTTGTCATCATTGTTGTTGTTGTCATCATTGTTGTTGTTGTAATTGTTGTTGTTGTCATTGTTGTTGTCAATGTTGTTGTTGTCATCATTGTTGTTATTATTGTTGTCATAATTGTTGTCATTGTCTTTGTTGTCAATCACTGTTGTTGTCATCATTGTTGTTGTTATCATTATTGTTGTTGTTGTCATTGTTGTTTTCATTGTTGTCATCATTGTTGTTTTCATTGTTGTCATCATTGTTGTTGTTGTCATCATTGTTGTTATTGTAAATGTTGTTGTTGTCATTGTTGTTGTTAATATTATCATTGATGCTAATGCTGCTACTGTTTTCATGGTTTACACTAATGCTTTTATTAACACTGTCTTGTTATCGTTGGTATTGTTGTGTTCTTTGCTTCTTTAATAAGATTTAAATCAATGACCTGCTACGTCTTGTGACGATCTGTTCAGAGCTTCGGCAAGTTGTTGATCTTCCGATTCCATGGAAGCGTTCTCCAGTGACTCTGTGCGATTTAGTCTTGCACACGGTGGTAGCTCGGCCTCTCCTAGAAACGGCGTCTCAGTTCCTGTTGTTCCTATTGTCAGCATGTTCTTCTTTAGGTCTATACAACACTTTTTTTAAAAGATAGAAAAAAATCAAAAAGAACAAAAAGTTTATAAAAGAAGGGTGTGTAACAAAACTGATTGTGATCATCCAAATGACCACAAGGGAAACTGACTGAATCTTTAAGTTATTGAAAAGTGAACACAGAAAAATTTACTGGAGCGGGATTCGAACCAGTGACCTCTGGAATACTGTACAGGCACTCTTATCAACCGAGCTATCCAGCCCTATGTTAGTGGTGTCCCTAATAGTCAATTATATTTGTTCGTTTGGGAGTCAGAAACCTTGAAACCATGTACATACCGCTATATCCCCCAAAATGGTTGTGCTTAAAATACAGCATTTCTAAAATGTCGTACAAGGCAATCAAACTAAATGTGCTGTTAACATGAGCCTGTTGAAGACATGAACTTTATGAAAATGTGAAATTTAATACCTGATGTCGTTTGAGCATGTCAAGCCCGAGCAGCATGTCCATTGGTTGATCCTCTAGGATAGCAAAGGACGACTGCAAAAAGTCCGGCCCAATCTGGATTTGACCTGGAAAGAGGGACGAAGATGAGAATTTGTGAGAAGTGGTGAGTTTGACTCTCGTGAGAAGTGGTGAGTTTGACTCTCGTGAGAAGTGGTGAGTTTGACTCTCGTGAGAAGTGGTGAGTTTGACTCTCATGAGAAGTGGTGAGTTTGACTCTCGTGAGAAGTGGTGCATTTCACTTTCATGAGAAGTGGTGAGTTTGACTCATGAGAGAAGTGGTGAGTTCCACTCTCGTGTAAAAGTGGTGAGTTTGACTCTCATGATAAGTGGTGAGTTTGACTTCTTGTGAGAAGTGGTGAATTTGACTCTCGTGAGAAGTGGTGAGTTTCCAAGGTACTCATTTGAGCGAGGCTTTGGTTTATGTGGCAATGCTTTACTGCTGATTCAACTCAAGACTGATTCAAACAGCATTTTCAGTCGACTCGAGTCATCAACAATGTGAGAAATCGACTCGCACCTTTGAGCAAAAGACTTGACTCCAAGCCAAGGACTGTACTTAAAATCATTTGAGAAGTCTGAGTGCTGTAAAACAGTAACAGGTTGGTGGACTCACCTAGATGAACTCTGCCAATGATTTTCTGTGTTCCGACGCCCTTGGCGATGCCAGCCCATCTCTTATCCACCAATCTCATGATGTTACATCTCTCTGCACAGGCTTGGCTCATTATTGTCATCTGTGCACCTGAAAATCAAGACATACAGACCTACAAATAAACACATTTCAAATCACCAAGATTAGGGGCCGATTTCACGAAGCACTAAGATTGATCTTAAGTGTGAAATAATTGCTAAGCAAAGTGTTAATCTTGTTTTTGTGCTAAGCAGGGCCGTGAAATTGGCCTGGAGCAAAAGGAAGACATGATGGTTATAGATACTCAATCAGTTAGCCCATAACATTATAGCCCATGTGCTGTACGGTTCTATGCCCTTCAAAATCTTTGCTACAAAAGTGAAGGGATTGTTGGATTGGGGGAGGGGGGGGGGGGGGGGGGAAGAGGGGGGGGGGGGGGAGAGGAGGGGGGAGGGTGGTCAATGGACATGACTTACCTGAATCTACAAATGCTTTCACAGGATGACTGTTGACCTTGACATCAATGTACAGCATGACAACCTGGCCGAAACTTTCTGGTGAGTGTTCCATTGCTGTCTCCATGTTAGCGTCCACATTCTTCAATCTAAAGTTTCATAGGAGTAACACACAAGGTTTAGTATTAGAGATGTTTGATGAATCTATGGACACAGGTATGAATACGATAATGTTAATTCACATTCATCTGCAGTGTTTTCAAGCAATTTTACATGTTTGTTTTAACTTTACCATACAGGGTGTGTCAAAAAGAAGTTGACTGGGATTGGTGATGTTTTGCAAAACAAACAAATGACACTCAAAAGTTCAGTGAAGCATATATTTAACAAGCACTCTTTCCTGCTTATTAGAAAAAAAGAATAAAACAAATTGATCATTCATAGAAAGAGTTGTGTTTATTGGTACTCATTTTGCAAGCTGTCCATGGAATGTCATGGCTTGACTGATTCTAAGTAGAAAAGGGTATGTAAACAGCTAAAATGCTCATTTTACATTTGTTCTGTTAAAGTATTTCATGCACAGCTTGTACCATGCACAAATGTACCATAGATTAGAACAGATAAAGCAGTAAGATCAAAGCAAAGATTTTCTGCTCAAAGTAAGCAGATAATCTTCGCTTACCACTAAGCATGCTAAGCAAAGCTAAGAGATTAGGAAGTAGGCTGTTATTTATTACCTGATGGTCTCTGCTATTTGTTGTTGGGCATCCGGATCAAAGGGATCTGCATTCATCATTCGTATCTGCATTAGTTCTCTCTCGGCTCGTTCTCTGCGTTGTTTTTCCATGACCTCAGCAAAAGTGTCTAGAAGAGAAACAGACACAGAGTACCGGTAAGTGTATAGTCTGGTTCCCTGCCCAAAGATTCCCTGACGACTCTTAATTAAAAATTAAGGTATCGAATACGGTTAAAAATAAAACATAACACAGCTGTCATGTCTGCTTAGGCGCGGAAGCTAGTTTTAGAGTTTGGCGAGTTTCCATAAAACTTTCCAAAAGTTCATAATAGGAAGAGTGCTCTGTTTTGTTATACACAACATAAAGTAGGCCACGCCCCTTGACTAATTGACCAATCACAAGGCATTATTTAAGGTTCGACAAATTGCTGCCATTTTGTCTGACATAACGTTTTGTATTCTCTACACACACTTTTCATTGAGTTTACTTTTATTTTGGACGTACAAAGCAATTCTTTAGAAAACCTGAGTGGTCAAGCGGTGTTTATTATTTTCATTGTAATTCTGACTCTCGATAGCCTGGCAAGAGAGGAAATGTACATTTTTGGCCTTTTCAAAAATCTAATTCCAATGGAGAGAGGTGTTTTCAATGGTTGAGGGTGTGCAACGCTAAACGTGTGGTTGATCGCGACATGATGTGTGCATGTGTGCTTGTCCGTTGCTCTGGTGGGCGTGGCCTACTGGATCGGTGTGTATTGCTGCCCCTTACACTGTACCTAAATTCCCGCTCAGTAATGCATCAGCTAAAGGACGATTGCGTTCTTTCAGGAGTGACAGCTGGTGAGGATTGGCTAGGAACATATCTCGGAGCTTGGCTGGATCATTCTCAGGTCCACCGGCTGCTTGTTGTCCTGTGGTGGGATTTGCGGTGGGAGCTGTGGGTGGCTGAGGTTGTTGTGCGGACGAACCCGGAACTTGGATCTGACTGAAGTCTATATTGAGCATACTCGGACCAGACCCTGACAAAAAAACAACATCAATCAATAACATTACACATACTTCAATACAGACATAAGATGGTAGGCCTACTTCTCTACTTTTTACTAATTTTAGCTTCTTGCCAAATTTCAGCCTAAAAAACTTATTGAACTTCAGTTTTGAACTGAAATCTCAGCTGTGTAAAATTAGGCTAGCATATCTGAAAAGTGAGTTTTACAGATTTTTGTTACAATGACGCACTTTGAATGTGGCGGTAGGTCACAGGTTATTTTTCTCAAAATGCCCTCTGTCAGTCTGTGTACAACTTCAAGTGAGTGATGGCCATCAGTGGAATTCTTCTCAAGTAAAATCCTTGCAAAGTTCAACTTAGGTCTAAACATTTTCTAGCAGAAGTTACCCAAACTGGCTGAACACTAACTAACACACAGTTACAAAATCCTGGCCCACGTTCAATCAATGAATAGATCAGCGCGGAGTGACGTCATTCCAACTCGCCGACCTTGGAGCCGATGAAAACAAAGCATTAAGTTGTACAGGTTTTAAGACAAAAGCTGCCAGAATTCTTTAATCTTATTACAGAGTACTTCAAAGAAGGATATTGTCTGGGGAAAAACTATGACTCAACAATGAAAGTCATACAATGATACAGAATACAATTTCTGCTTCTTGACAAAAATATTCGAAAAACAATTCTCTACAACGGCGGTTTGTGCGTGATTTGTCCGTAGTTTACACCGGTTTGCGCCATCTACACGTTAGTTTTCATCGGTTGTCAAGTTAATTATGAGAATGAATGATCTATAGCCGGCCTAGTACTTTTGTAGTAGGCCCTACTTTAAGTTAACGTTACAGTTTACGAGCAAAAAGAATGATTAGATTACTAAAGTGCAGTTTCACCTTGGGGAGTTACATTTGGAGCAGACACAGCGGGTTGTTGAGTCTGTTGAAGGAATATTATGTCACCATCTTTAACACCGTAATCTCCGAGTGTTTTCTGTGGGTCAGTCAGCAATACTCCATCATGCATAACCGCAGCACTCTCACTAGAAACACCGCACTCAAACTCACACAAAGCCTTGAAGTTTATCAACTCTAAATCTGGACTGACGTCCATGCTGAACACATCCCCGGCGATGTTGGTCACACACAGCTTCATTTTGGAGGGATATGCAGTCAGTTTTTTCCACTAACGCAGCCAAACTTTGGTTATAAAGTCAAGTTCAACTTCAATCTTTCAATGACATGCACGTTTTAGATGAAAACATGCACAACAAATACGAGTTGTTGGTTTGTTTCGAACATCATTTCTCCAGTGAGATGATTCGATGTAGGGCGCCACCTAGAATCTTTGGTTGACGCAGTTTTATTTTTATCTGTATAAAACTATTCAAAACCTCAGCCTTTGCGGCGTGGAATTTAATACACACATCATGTTTTATTTTTGTTAGATGCTGAATAAAATTATTATGTTATGCCATAGGTTATTTACAGTACTTATTTATTCCTATGTGTTATGCATTTACCGCAATTTTGGTAGGGCGCCCTCAATTTGCTGTTCGGGACATGCTTGCATCCAAGGTAAAAAACGGCTTGTGAACAAATTAATCCATAATCGTACACTTTACGTCTAATTAATTATGTGCAATCAGTTTTGCCTTTGGTGATCCATGGACACAAACTTTTAATAGGCTATTAGATGTAATTAGATATTTTTTGTGTTTTAGGTAACTCATTAAACCTACGAAAGCCTTGAAAAAAAAAAGCTTACTAAAAACATATTCAAGGACTAACGTAATTATTTTATGGAAACAAAATTTAATTTTGCAAAGTCATTGAAAAGCGAACAAAGAAAAAATGACTGGAGTGGCATTAGAACCGGCGACCTCCTGCATACCGTACAGGCGCTCTACCAACTGAGCCATCCAGCCCTTCGTAGGTGGTGACCCCAATAGTCAATTATGTTTGTTTGTTTGCCAGTCAGAAGCCACGCCATTTTGATAAAACAAAATCAAACCAAGATTAATTTTTTGGTCTGAGGCGAAATCTGCTCCCCTGCAATGAGAAATTTCAAAAACCTTTTCCTTTCACGATCTACTTGTTTATTAGCCTGTTACAGTTTTCCAACATCGTAAAGCCGTAATTAGTATGCGTGCGGCTTTCTTATTAAGTGATATTAAGTTTCAGCTTTACGATCTTCGATAAGAAAACTTTGAACAAAATGTTCATAATTATGACGAATACCCGGCTTGACTAGGCCTAGTATTTACATATAAATGAAGCAAGCTTTCTACGGGATTTAAAACTAAAATAACCCTTGAAATAATATTAGGCCTGCACCTACAACGAAAACAAACCTACACCAAAATCTGCTTAGCTATACAAAGTCAACCCAAGAAATCCTCTTTACAAAACTACTCAGAATTTGTTTTGATGTCAGTGCTTGATTAATGGATATGTATCTATTGTTTTGATCTGGACTCAATACACAGGATATCTGGACAATTTTATCATTTTCATCAACTCTGCTTTCGCTGGGAGAATCAAGCACAGTGAAGCGCCGCCCTTGGGCAAGTCATTAGCATTTAAAGAGGTTTTACACCATGAGCACACGGACAATATAATGCATTTCTCCCAAATGCAACCCAGCGGGTATTCGTTATTATTCATTAAAGATCCAGCGGATTTCAATGACTTGTACTTGGAACTATTTAGACCCTGGTCACAGTAAACAATATTGTGCAGTGTGCAGTATGCTGTGAAAGGCCTTCACCTTAAGTTTTCCTTGCTCAATAATTACGGTTTTTTTTCCAAGTCTTCAAAATCAAACACAATCTGGCACCATCCCACCTCCAGGATGTTGTCTCTTTTCGCTATACTTAACCATTAAGTATCACCATGGGTAGTCAACATCGCATCGAAAGAAACTCTTAAAGGAAAAGAAAAAGAAAAGTTACATTAATGTACTAAATTACTATCACCTATAGAGAAAAATGGGTTCTGAAAGGAGGCCACATGCATGATTATAGGCTGAATAGCTCATTAAGGGAGCATACAGGATTTGCAAAGATGTGCATTAAAAATTTGGCTGAATTTGGTACTTAAACAGAAGTGAAGGTCTCGAACTTCCTTACAGACGTTGTTTCATATACATGTATTATACCCTTTTTACAATTTTGTTCATCTGGATAGCAGAAATACGGCCGAAATACACCACGCTTTCGAAATGCTAAAAAGATCGTTCATTTTCTTGAAAAAAAAACCCACACAAACAACCCAGCATCTGATGAACCAAGATTTCCCATGGTGACTGTTTGCACTGTTTACCGACTGTTCAGTCAATTTTTTCTGTCTCAAACTCAATTGTTTTTGGAGGCCTTGCAAATCCTGTACGCTGCCTTTAGTAGAGTGATGGTATGTCAAACCACGGGACTGGGGTTCGATTCCCCACCAACTCACTCCTTCTTTGCTCCCTCCAAGTCTATAATGATGAAACAGTAGACTTTCCTTCATCTTGGTTTTAAAATGATCCTTGCACCATGCAAGCGATGTGTATTGAATAATGCAAGATGCATTAAGACACGTCCCCGCATGGTCTAATAATTATCTTGCGTCCAATCAGTGTTATAATGGAGATTGGTGATAATTCTATACACCGTGCCCGAGGTGACGTGTGCGATGTATGAGAATGATGAAAAGTTGCCGACTCGAGGTCGTTTCGGCGTGTCATTTTAAAATGTCGCCTGATGGTCAAAGCGAATGCACGACTCCGGGGGCTTCAATTGGCGTATGATGCGACGACTCGATACAAGTAGCTAACCGACTGATTTTATTAGTTGAAAATTCCATACAAAAACCTGTCAAATTGTCGGATTTGCATAAAATTATTTCTATAAATTATGCTGCCTGTGTTGAATAAAGTTGAACATGTGGACTTGTGGATTTGAATGAATGAAGCAATGAATGCCACACGAATAATATTGATATTACTGGTTTAGGTCAACGATATGTATTTCTGTTTGTTTATTTATTTTTTGTATCATTTGTAGTACGTCATATCAAACGTTGACTGATCAGCACACGACGGGTTCCCAATACTCTCAATGGCCAATCAGCTACACAGAGATCAGCTCAGATACAATAATGCTAATGGCCAATCAGCTACACAGAGATCAGCTTATACAATCATCCAAATGGCCAATCAGCTACACATAGATCAACTGATACAATAATCAAACGACCAATTAGCTACACAGTGATCAGCTGATACAACAATGCTAATGGCCAATCAGCTACACAGAGATCAACTGATACAATAATCTAACGACCAATCAGCTACACATAGATCAACTGATACAATAATCTAACGACCGATCAGCAACACAGAGATCAGTTGATACAATAACCCAAATGGCCAATCAGAGATTAGCCGATACAATAATCCTAAAGTCAAATCATCACTTAGATTATCGTTGCAAATATGGGTGGATAGCATGTTCAAAATGCGAAGTTAAACACTTATAACTATATATTACCAACGAGTTCGACAAGAGATTTCTTTGATTATACATGGGCCTATGGTATACATTTTGGGATAATTCGCCAGCGTATGAGATAGACCTAACTCTCCAGATTACAGTGATTTTAGTTAGTCAACTAATAACTCTATGGATGCATTCGTTTAGCTCCCCCAGGTCGACACCAGTCAACCTCGTCCACATTCTCTCGCTTGTTTTGTGCAGTATAGCAAGACCATTCCCAGTAAGGGCTGACCCGTGTTAGCTAAACGAATGCACCCTATAGTGATTGCGGTGACGACGCTACGTGAGTCCACACACTGTATAGACACGTGGTGGTGTCTACCTTATTTCAGTGGTGATCAGGTCAGTGAGAGGACAGAGCAATTGAAACATGCTGCAATACACATTCAATGGTCAGCCAAGTAGTGACGGTAGTAACTTGAACGGCTGTGAATATCAAGACACACACATTGCCGTGATTAGTGCACGGAAAGCTGTCCTGAAAACGTCCCAACCTCAAAACGTTCCATAGTGTAGCTATACACCGACTGGTATACCTTTCTACTAATTAATTAAGCTGTGGCCAATTGTTCACAGGTGTGACATCGAAGCGTCTTGCTGTCTCTGGTTATCTAGTCTCTAGATTATCTTCCATTTTGGACTGGACGGTAGTTAAGATACAGCTGTGACCTGCTCACGCTAAAAGCATTATGTCGAGATAAGAGCGGGGGAAGAGAGGGTATATAACCGGCTGAGCTGGCGGGCCAGCACCGTCGATAGTCCCGTCTGGAGGAAGGAGAGCTTTGGCATGCAGAGGATGGATTCTTCATCACGGCATGTCTGTTGAGGACCAGCAGTCTGACCGAGGATTGTCAGGGAGTAATCCACGCAAAACGGAACGGCACCAGTGCAATAATGCTTAAGTCAGGGATACATCAAGCCTTCGTTTAATGAACACCGGTAAGTTCAAGAAGCTCACAAAAGCAAACATTTTATTACCTCATTGGATTTTTTTCTCTAGACTCAGGAGGATTCTTCCTCATTAAAGGCAGCCGTTCAGACCAAAATTGGTACTTTTGCTCTTATTATGTTGATATCAATACCAATCTTGTTAACTATTATGTTCTATGTGAAATGCTATCATCGTGACTGCATCTAAATACTTAATGCACCTAATTGATTTTTACTGCAGTAATCGAAAGGAAACTCAATACACGTATACAGGAGCGGGTATACTAAAAACACTTAAAGGGATAATACATGATTGGTAAAGGTCACAGAACAGCACTCACTTTCTCTGATCCAGCGTGTACATCAAATAACACACCTGTGAAAATTTGAACTCAACCGGACATCTGAGTCACGAGAAAACAGCGAAACTCTGTCCATGTTTTCTTATTCAACATAAGGAATGATTTTAATCTTACCCCGTGATCAAAACTGTTTTCGGTCTTTGTTTTACTCAATTATGGATAAATACACCATTTCAGGTGGAAATATTTAAAGTGTATGTTTCTACCAGCACCATCTTCATATCCTCAAAGTTATACGTAAATCTGTGAACGTAATCACAAGCGTTTCTTAGAGGTACTATCATACTTTGGTAGCATACCAAAACAGAAATCTTCACAGATTTACCTATAACTCACAGGGTATAAAGATGATAAAGAAAATTAGGGTAGCTCTTAAAGACTATAACTAGGAGAAATAAAACTACTTAAGCAACTTATCATTTCGATAGACTGACACGGCTACCCACAATTTACTTCAATATAAAAATGGTGATGGAAGAACGTGTAAAAAAACTTACCGTTAAGATTTTTCTGCCTGAAATGCTGCCCCAAAATAATTTTGATCTTTTAAGAATAAAAAATAACGGTGAAAAGATGTTAATACCGTGGGCGTTTTTCAATGTTTTCTTCAAAAAGTGGGCACCGTATATGGGACTGGGAATTTCACAGATGATTGTTACTGTATCTTTCTTGATTTTGCCTGCCCATGACTCTGCATTTCTTTTTGTATGATATTACCTTTAATATCCTAGCGGAACAAAGGCTATAGGCCTAGGCCTTTTTACTGATTCATCCATACGTGACGACATTGTTTTTCCAAGCTTGCAAGTCTACCCAAGCATGGCCAGGGTATTTGCTGGTATCAAACTTCCATTTGAATGTAGTATCATACTTTGGTAAGAAACCACTACAGAAATGTTCACAGATTTACCTTTAACTTACAGGGTATGAAGATGGTGGTGGTAAAAAACATACCGTTACAATATTTCCGTCTGAAATGGTGTTTTTATCCAGAAATTAGTCAAACAACGACCGAAAATCTGTTTGATCTTTTAAAAGATCAAAAATAAAAGAGAAAAGACTGAAGAAATTCTCTGGCCGTTTTTCACGATTTTCTCAACAAGTGGGCACCGTATTGGACTGGAATTTTCACAGATGACTGTTACTGTATCTTCCTTGATATTTGTGACCATTAATCTGTATTTCTTTGACAAAAACCAATGTATGATACTATACCTTTAAGCGCGTCCTTGGCGCTGGCTATATCATACCATTATCGTGAATTGAAACCGTGCCTTGGAAAAAACCCCAATAAATAGGTCGACATTGCCGATAGAAATACCTATGGAATTAAAGTGCATGCAATTAAGGGTAAAATCACTACCAAACCTTGCCGCTTGGAATGGTCACAAGGTCAATGTGATAAAACTTTATATGAGATATCATAATGTCATTTGACGCGCCCTCTGCACTAGATTGTGCGCGCTGCCAGCCTTTTTGTGATTTTTTCTTAGTAACGGGCCATAAAACATTACAAGTAGCAAACCTTGGGAAGGAATAATGTGTATTCCACCTGATTACAGTGAAGTTTGAGCAATAGGCACGTTCACACACACCAAAAAAGTGCGACTATTTGGGTCGCGCTCCAAATTGCGACCCAAATATATAATTGCGCTTATTTTGTGGTTGGACACAAATAATCGCGATTTAGAGCGCGTTTCAAATCGCACTATAGTGTCCTTGCGCATTTTTGTGGCCGCCATGTCATATGACATTATGGGCGAATCGCAACCACTAACTGCATACGGTTATTGCGTTTTTCGCGGCAGCTGACCGCTGTTTAATAATTTGTTGTGTACATTTCACTTGATTTCTAATTATCGTAAACTAAAGCAATCGAAGATTATTCAGAAAAAAAATCATGCCACTATAAAAACACCACCAAAAAGTGTGCGCAGATTTGTGATGTACAATTTATCGGTATACGTCATTATAATGCATGTGTAACAAAACTGAACCCTCCATAGTTACAGTGAATTGTTGGTAGTCGTGCATGTCAGTCTATCAACATGATAAAGAAAATTAAAGTATGTGGATCGGTTTGCGGAAACACCATGTAATAATCGTTCGTACTTTCGCACTTCTATATCGTTCGCACTTCTCGCAATGAAGGTTTCAACGTTTCGACTAGTCTGCTCTAGTCCTCATCAGGAGACCCTGAAAATTGAAGTAGCACTTAAAGACTAACTATAGGAGAATAACTACATAAGCTTTCGTAGTATAGTGAACAACTACTTCATCAGATGTAACAACATCAGATGTTATTACATCCGATGAAGTAGTTGTTACTACGAAAGCTTATGTAATCACTCCCATAGTCATTAAGTGCTACCTTAATCCCAGCATGGCCATAGGCCTACATGACAAACATTATTTTGTGACATATTTAACGGTAGTTAGAAAGTATAATAATTGTTCGACCAATTTTGGTATTGCTTGCTTTATAGGCGAACAGAATGTGAATTCGACATCATAAAAACTAGGGAAATTGCTCCCCAATGGTACATAACATGTTTTCTGCTTCATGTTGAAACCATGCAAGGCATTGCATGTGGTAATGTATGACGGGATAAGTCAACGGAATGGCAGCCGTATAAATATAACATACTGGCACCAAAACCTGAGCACCAACATTCGCTTAAAGGTGCCATCATACTTTGGTAGCATACCGAAACAGAAATCTCCTCAGATGTACCTATAACTTACGGGGTATAAAGATGGCGATGGTAGAAACATACCGTTAAAACTTTTTCTGCCTGAAACGCGGTATTTATCCAGAAAAGAGTACAACCAATGACCCAAAAACAATTTCGATCTTTTAAAGATAAACAATAACGGCGAAAAGATTTTAAGAAATACTGTTTTTTTTTCACTGTTTTCTAAAAACGTGGGCACCGTATGGGACTGAAATTGTCACAGATGACTGTTATTGTATCTTCCTTGATATTTTTGCCGCATTTCTTCGGCAAACACCAAAGTATGATATTACCTAAAAAAAGAGAGGAAAAACCATGCTTAAGAAAATCCGGAAAAAGTTACTAATACTGAGCTGACAATGGTACACACATTTGCTTAGCATTAATGTTTTATGCTTACATGAAATACGGGTTACCAACCACAAATACTAAATGGAAAGTGTATTGATAAGAACTGGTACTCTTGTGAGTCGTGAGTACTTGCTGAATACAAGTTCCAAACACAGTAAGGATCGGGACTTCATACTAAGAAGATTTGATTAAGAATTCTTCTATCAAGAACGACAATTCATCTTCGGCATGCTTATGTAGTTCTGTATTTTGAAATACAGTTAATTAAACACCGAATCTCGCTTAAGCTCCCAAAGCCCTGCTCGATACAATCGCCAGCTTTAAAGATATTAAAAGTCAATCCTTTGTGAATATCAAACTATAATTCTGCAAACAAGAGGGGGATGAAAGTTGAAGCAATAACCATAAAAAGAGGATTTTAGTAATCAGTTTGTATCGTGCCTAAGAAGCAAGATTGTTCCAAGAAGACGTTCTCTAAGTATCGTACCCAGCCATAGATCATATTGCCCCACAATATTATCCAGTAATATAGAATAAAGCCTTTACGATTCGAACTTCCACGATGGCAGCAATTACTGCACTAAGTAAATACGTTATACGCTATTAACATGATCAAGGTTTAAGCCTTGGTCCCAACTGGACGCACGGATTTTGGGATCGTACGTCTCCTGTGACTTTTGGCTGCAGTAGAGGTCATGGTGCTGGATGGAGGATAGGATGCAGGGGATTCGTCTTGCAGAAAGGCGCACGAAAGACGTAACTCATGTCATGTTTTCAGTAATCCGATGCGCACAAGCTGCTTTGCATTTTGTTTTAGCATATCCTGGATGGGGGTGTAAACCAATAAATAGGTCCAAATCAGTCCGCGGCTGAGCTCATTAATTTGTTGTATACCCTCAAAATATTTTCTCTTAAAGCGTCTAGTGAGCTCTACGTGGGAAGTCTTGTAAAGAAAATGGCTGGAACCCGGTCACCAGAGTTTGGACTTTCAACTTTGAGCTGTTTGGATGAAATCAGGCCCTAAACTCGCTCTACTTTGACATGTAGGGGAGGGGTACATTTTTTAAAAGTCTGGCACCAATCAACATTGCCGTTTTCAAGGTATTTTCCTTTGGATGGATTTTTCTCAAAAAGTCATTAGTTATTAGTTTGAAAGGAAAATGAAAATTGAAGTTTTCAGCTTCATTTTGGTGTATAGCTTGAGTGTCTGAGAAACTTCTGAGTATTTTAAATTTTTTTTTTGAAATTTGCCATTTAGCATGGGAGCCTATGGGAAATTATTTACTGGCCTGCACCCATGGGACGTGGATCATGCAAGATCAAATATGGCGACCAAGATTCGCGGTGAAACAAACAGGCCCAGACTAAAAGTCCGTTTTGCTAATTGCAACGTGTAATTGCCGTGGAAATCGTACGTACTCTGTTTTGCTTACATGCGCGCGTACGTGGTACGTACTCACCACTAAAAACGAAAATAATGAAACGCACAGCGAAAGTACGTCACACTTGCGTCACTTTTGCGTCACACTATCCGCACACGCTTGTCATCAGTGCGTTTAATTAGTTTTGTGTGATTTTCCTAGGGGTGTATAATTAATAGGCATAGGCCTATGCTTCGTTGTTAAGTAAGATATAAAACATTGGATGAGATAAACTATAGGTGTTTGCATTAACATGAAGAGGTACAACAGTAACATGACCCCTTAAATGAATAGCCCAAGCATCGCTCCTGCCTCGTTGTGGATTCAAATCCTTTCTGTGCTGATGGGATAGGCCTTTGTTATGTGTGACGTCTTGCAGTAGACAAAGTATACATAAGGTTTTTTTTTACGAAACGGAGGCTCAGGCTCCGAGTCTGGCTCCGTCTCCATTTCATGAATCCATTCTGAAATAACTGGTATCAAAATAGAGGTTTTTGGCTGCGGTTTGGAAGAAGATTCTCTAGTTTGAAAATGGAAACAGAGTTTAAGTTTCAATGAAAAACCACAACCTATATTTTCAGCAATATGGATGACAGAGCTGGAGCCTAAGCTTCCGTTTCGTAAACGCTTAGTATACACCATTCCCAATTAATTCGGGAGATTCCCAACAGTGCGCCACCAAGAGTTTACATCGCACTGGCCGATCACCATAGATGTATAAAAAAAAACCTATGCCGATCACAATTCACGGAAATTGTCGACCTTTTTATAATAAGCAAGAGAGAATGCTTGTTGAAGGCTTTTCTGAACTTTTGAGTGTCATTTATTTGTTTTGAAAAACATCACCAATCCCGGTCAACTTGAGTCACCCTATTCAAGAGGCCTACCCTTGAAATTGTCGATTGACACCCATCGAACGTATAACTGGATAAAATGAATGGAAATTGAATATTACGGCGAGAACAAGCTACTCGTGCAACTGCAGGAAATGACACCTTGGTCCAAAAGTATACCTAATAATCCCTTTCCATAAATTACTATTCTCATAAAAAGAAGAATTGACAGCAGTTACATTCCTCCTTCTAGGCTACTATACTTGTGGTTCATACGTGCCTCGTACCTTACTTGATAATTGTATATTGATGGCACTCGTAGGCCATTATCAAGTTGTGTATTAGCGATGGGTTTGGACAAACACTGAATAAAACACGGCAGTTTTATAATGCCCCTTTCACAACCGCCGGGCCTACGTAGAGTTGCGCATACAGTGTTGCGTAGTGTTGCGTATCGTGTACGCCAAAATAAGGCTATAGACCAATTCGACTGCACGACATACAATTCCGCCATTACTGCGGTGTTCCCGCTCGCCTTTTGTGTGGCAACAAAGGCATTTCCGCTCCGCCACACTCTCGGCCCTATATTGCAGAGTGTACGTCCCCTGATACACCGCGGGGTCAATTACACGACTCGCAAGTCGGATTCGTGTATACGTATGTTTGTTTAAAGGTACAGTATCATACTTTGGTTTTTATCAAAGAAATACAGATTAATGGGAAGAAATATCAAGATAGGTACAGTAACAGTCATCTGTGAAAATTTCAGTCCCATACGTTGCCCACTTTTTGAGAAAACAGTGAAAAACAGCCACAGTATTTCTTAAGTCTTTTCTCTTTTATTTTTGATCTTTTAAAATATCAGAAGGATTTTTGGTCATTATTTTACTAATTTCTGGATAAATACACCATTTTAGGCGGAACAATTCTAACGGTATGTTTCTACCACCACCATCTTTATACCCTGTAAGTTATAGGTAAATCTGTGAACATGTCTGTTTTGGTTTCTTACCAAAGTATGATACTACCTTTAACGCGCAGGATCACGGATCCGGATCCCATTTAAGCGTACTCTGCATAGGACGCGGATCCCTAAATATGGGATCCTGTGCCTTCAACAAACATGCCCACAATACACGGGTTTACACTTCCAAAAGTGCGCATGCGTGATAGTGCCTCGTTTCGAAGTTGCGATAAAATCCAAGATGGCCTCCGAAGTGTAAACCCGTGTATACACGGGTTTACACCATGGCGGCCATCTTAGATTTTGATCGCAACTTCAAAACGAGGCACTTCCACGCATGCGCACTTTTCAAAGTGTAAGCCCGTCCATTGTCGAAGACAATACACGGGTTTACACTTCGGCGGTTTTGATCGCGACTTCAAATCGAGGCACTATCACGCATGCGCTTTTTTCGAAGTGTAAACCCGTGTATTAGTATAGCCATCCCCTAAATCTAGAAATACACTAGACAATGAGACAGCAGATTTTAGGAATGGAAATTATTCAACGAGCGTAACTTTCAAATGACATTCAATAAATCAAAGTAACGAGTAAAGTCATTAAAATGTGCAGTCATACAGAAGGATGTGCGGGTATGTTACATACATTGTGTACGGGGAACAGAAAATAAAAACCAACACAAAGATAGGGACCGTCTGGGCCAATAAAATGATACATGCAACAAATTATTTATGGTAAATAGCAAGACCAAATTCCAAAGCGCAACAAAATGGTAAGTCTGTATAGAACAAACAACATAACTTTGCTTTACATTGTAAGCCAAGTTGTTTTTTTTTTACACAGTGAGAAGAATTCAAAAATTGCTCCAACGTATTTGATGAATAGCGCTGCGCACTTGCGCTAAAAATAGCACCGAACCTCAGACAAACATTGCAACGTGGCCATGCAAACGTGTGGTGAGTGGAAGTATGTGTGCGCGTCGCGCGTGGTGTGACGTCATTAGTGCGGAACGGCGCAGGTATAGGAAAGGACAATGATAATACACACACTAATGAAATATCGGATGGATCCTGTGTATCAAAATGTATCCTGTGTCTGTTCCATAGAAGCCAATAGGGAAATGGCATCGGAATAGTTTCCCAAGAATTCAAAGGGGATGGTTGAAACTAAATCATATAATATGACGAGTTATAATTGTTCCGTATCATTCTTAAGTTTCTGAAAATGATATCTGAACGAGTTGGTATAGGCTCTTGGACAAACTGAGCATCAGTTCTTGCTATTTCAAGCTCAGTTAGTGAGTGTGGGCCTTACGGTTTGATATTTCCGAGCTTTCCAAAAGGGTCGATATCGTTACGGAAATAATAGCTATCGATTTTGATATATTACGTTATGTGCTGTACTATTCGCTTAAAGGTAGTATCATACTTCGGTAAGTTCACAGATTTACGTATAACTTACAGGGTATGAAGACGGCTGGTGGTAGAAACCTATACCGTTAAAATATTTCCGCCTGAAATGGTGTATTTATCTTGAAATTAGTAAAACAACGACCGAAAATCTTTTTGATCTTTTAAAAGATCAAAAAATAAAAGAGAAAAGACTTAAGAAATACTGTGGCCGTTTTTCACTGTTCTCTAAAGGTGGACAGCGTATGGCACTGAAATTTTCACAGATGACTGTGACTATATCTGTCTTGATATGTTTGCCCATGAATCTGTATTTCTTTGATAGAAACCAAAGTATGATACTACCTTTAAAGGTAGCATAAAGGATTTGCAAAGCCTCCAAACAAAAATATTTAATTTGAGACAGAAAATGGACTAAACAGTTCGTAAACAGTGCAAACAGTCACCATGGGAAATCTTGGTTCATCAGATGCTGGTTTATTTTTAAGGAAATCAAGATTTAGTGTCTTTTCCAAAGATCGTTCGTCCAAACGAGTTTTGGAACAAACATAAAGGACACCCTCACTTGAGTTGTTTTAGTTATCCCCCTTTCACTCAATGTATGAAGATGGTGTTGGTAGAAACATACCGTTAAAATATTTCCACCCGAAATGCTTTATTTATCCAGACATTAGTAAAACAAAGACCTAAAACAGTTTTGATCTCGGGGTATAAAATCAAAACCATTCTAACAATTGAGTCGGTGTTTTGCTATTTTCTAGTGACTCAGATGTCCGATTGAGCTCAAATGTTCACAGGTTTATTATTTCATGTACATGCTGGATCAGACAAAGTACGAGTGTTGTCCTGTGACCTCTACCAATCATGTATTGTACCTTTAACGTGGAAACAACACCGCATATTTCGCACGGTTTGCGTAAAGGTGAAAAGTGGACAACAAAATTCTCCAGTTAATTGGAAACATTTTCGCCTGTCAGGGCTAGACTCGGCTCAAGGGCGTTTGTTGCTTAATAACTAGACACGGCTTGATGTGTGGAATGAACGATTAAGTGAGAATATTATATGACAGGCCCAGGCACGGTTCTAGAGCCAATATTTTTTGGGGGGCTAGAAGCGCCATTTTTTTTTTTTTTGGGGGGGGGGGAGGGGGGATAGAAGACCCAACATTTTGGGTTCTTCGAACACTCGCTTCTGCTATGTCTTATTAGGGGTCACAAAACATGCACCTATAGCCCACATGACGCGTTTTTTATGTATTTGGCGCTTAATAATTGAAAAGATCCACTATTTTCAAGATTTTTTTTTTCAATTGCATTTTTTTTTTTTGGGGGGGGGGGGGGGGGGGGGCTAAACACAATTTTTTGGGGGGCTCAAGCCCACTCTAACCCCCCGTAGGACCGCGCCTGGACAGGCCGTCATAAGCGCAGCATAAGATTAATCAAATCCAATCAAGTGATTTGAGATTATAGCCAATGGCATTCCAGTGGAATGAAACCGAAGGCGCACTTTTTTTCCATGGTGACCGGCCACCATACCAAGGATCATATAATTGGCCGTTGAATTAATTGAGGTAAATGTCAGGCACCAGCTCATACCGCTTTAGTGAACCAATCAGGATCAACACGACTGATGACATCATGCGCAATTTCACATGATTCATGGTTGGTCATAAAACCATAGGTAGATTATATTCCAGTATTAGAATCCAGTCTTTATTTACTGTTTTCGCTTATATTGCCGACAGTGGGCCATTCAGTTTGAGTCCGTGCTGCATTCCTCCAACGCTTGAAGTATTAAAGGTACATAGATGACAGATTGGTTTTGATATAGCAACTTTTTAAAGGAAGAGTCTAGCCCGGATCATATTTCACGCTAAAGGTAAATTCATACTTTGTTTTTTGTCAAAAAATGCAGATTCATTGGCAAAAATATCAAGAAAGATACAGCAACAGTCATCTGTGAAATTCCCAGTCCCACACGGTGCTCACTTTTTGAGAAAATGGTGAAAACCCACAAGTGGTATTGTTTAAAAACATTTCACTGTTATTTTTTGATCTTCCGAAGATCAAAATAGTTTTTGGTCATTGGTTTTACTCTTTTCTGGATAAATACAACATTTCAGGCAGAATTTTTTTAATGAATTTCTACCAGCACCATCTTCATACCCTGTACAATACAGGTATATCTGTAGAGATTTTGTTTCGGTATGCTACAAAGTATGATAGTACCTTTAATGCGAAGCGAAGCGACTGCGTGTACTGATGGTTGTATCGCCAGAATTTGCTTTATACTTTCGCTTTTGTGTGAAGAATAACCAGGGTTATTAGCTTTCACTACAAAGTCAACAATCATATTTTGTCAGTACCGATTTTGTACAATAATTAAAGCAAACTTTAAAATGACAAAGAGAAAACTAACAAACACTGGAACTGCTACAAAGCGCGATGCTAGGCGTAAAAACACGTACATTTACTTTTGCGTAAAGGTTTCAGCTTTCACTTATACAAAGTCAACAATCATTTTGTATCAAAATGCACGTGGAATTTTGAACTGCAGTTTTAACTTGGCCTTTCATAATAGACTGTATAGACTATAAGTGCTAAGGAGCTCAAAGAAACTACTGATTACCTCATGTTTTCTAATAACAGTCGTTTGACTGAGCTGTGTGATATTTATGTATAAGGGCAATTCCAAGCGTAATGTGACTGACCGTTCACTGTACAAAGCCTGCAGCATTTACAATAGCATTACTTAAAGCTTTGGGTGTCAAGTTGAAATCAGTTTATAAACTCGACAGAAAGACTCAATCCTTGTAAAACCTTTACCACCAAGTTATAGAATTGACAAATACAAATGTAATGCGACTGACCATGCATGGAATCGTCCATAAGCTTCATATGGCAATGTAATCTCACAATATCAATCTTTTCTGATTACATGTGCACGCTGGCACATAATTGTATAACATTATTATAAATATTACACATACAGTACTATAAAGCCTCATTTTTCACGAGAGTTAAATTTTTGTTGTCTATCCCCGTACAGCATGCTGAATATGCCCGGTATGATATTCTGGAGCTAATCTGAACGCACGCCGCCCGGTCTAATATAAGCTACGAGGCCCCGCCACAAAACAGCTCACTTCTGTATTTGTGCTCTGCCTGTACGGAGGACGTCTCGATCGACATCCCTACTGACATTAACGTCTTGTACCTGATAGTGGAAGTGTTTCCCTATTGGTCTAACGATGGAGAATTCGTCCTGGCCTTCAACGTCCGACTCCCTCTTCCCAGGGATGACGTCACCGGCACCCTATGATGGCCCCCCTCCCATGCCACCGTTCCTGGACTATGGCCTGGCCTTCTTTCTCTTTATTGCCTTCATATTCGGCGTGGCCAGCAACGGCATCACCATTTGGATTTTTCTCAGGTAAACTAAATAATGTCATCTTTCTCAATCTTAAAGGTAGTATCATACTTTGTTTTTTTTATCAAAGAAAAACCGATTCATGGGCAAAAATACCAATACAAATACAGGAACAGTCATCTGTGAAAATTTCAGTCCCATATACATGTACGTTGCCCACTTTTTGAGAAAACAGTGAAAAACAGCCACAGTATTTCTTAAGTCTTTTTTATTTTATTTTTGATCTTTTAAAAGATCAAAAAGATTTTCGTTCATTGTTTTTACTAATTTCTGGATAAATACAGCATTTCATGCGGAAAAATGTTAACGGTACCCGGTATGTTTCTACCACCACCATCTTCATACCCTGAAAGTTATACGTAAATCTGTGAACATTTGTGTTTTGGTCTCTAATACCAAAGTATGATATACTACCTTTAATTCGTACTCTCTAAATGCAAAAGAGTGAACAATATTACTCTTTTAGAATCGAGTTGTCCTTCATAATGGCTCTTGAAAAAGAGTGGTGGTTATTTCACTCTTTTGGAATGGTTTTCACTCGATCTGAGCCAAAGTGAAAAATCACTCCAAACGATGCAGACTTCACTCTAAAAGAGTGGAAGACAACTCAATCAAGAGTTGCCCTACATAATGGCTCTTCAAAGAGTGGCTTTTCACTCTTTTGCATCTAGAGAGATGTCAATCCCGTTTGAATGTTATGCTCGACATCCAATAGCACAAAAAGCAGTAAGAATTACTGTGTTTGTATTTGGTTGGTAGTGCCCGTTTTAATTCATTAAGACTTTTCATGCTACGAATTAAAAGTGTGATTTAAACAGCTCCATCAAGTTGACTCGAAACCTTCATACTACATTACAATAAAAGGTACAGAACAGGATTGGTAACATATCCAAACAGAAATATTCACAGATTTACGTATAACTCTCAGGGTATGAAGATGGTGCTGGTAGAAACATACCGTTAAAATATTTCTGCCTGAAATGGTGTATTACCCATTAGTGAAACAAAGACCGAAAACAGTTTTGATCTCGGGGTGAGATCAAAACCATTCTTTATGTTTCATAAGAAAAATTGAGTCGGGATTTTGTTGTTTCTCGTGACTCAGATGTCCAATTGAGCTCAAATTTTCACATGTTTATTATTTCATGTACATGCTGGATCAGACAAAGTGTGAGAGCTGTTCTGTGACATTTACCAATCATGTATTAGGCTATACATTTAATTATTCAAATTAAGATACATGCATATGATTGTTATAGTTTCAGTATGACGAAAAAAATACAGCGCTGCAAGGCATAGTACTACACTTCGTTATTATGGGTATTGAACTATTGATCTCGTAAAGCCATGCCACTTTACTAAGGTCCTAAGACAGAAACTTAAAGGAATTACAAGTAAAATTAAGGTTGTTCTTTGAATCGGTGTGCGCTAATTATATGCATCACACACAAGTCATGGCATAGCCGATGTGAAGTGACCCACATGAAATTCATTCTAAATAAACGATTCCTGGGTTTCAGTTCAAGTTCACACATTTCACAAGTTATACAGACAAAAACCCATCAAAGTTTGATCGATCCGTGGAAAAAGGGAGATGTTACTTTAAACAGTATAAATTAAAATGGGCTTAGTTGTGGTTTAATTAGGAACATTATAGGGGTAGATATTTACAAAGGTATTTCACTATGCATAGTTTCGTTTCATAAGCCAAAGAAGTCTCTCTTTGTTTGAGTGGGGGTGGTGGTATATTTTGCTTTGTTCAGGCGTTTTCCTATGGTGCGACATTGACCACGTGTATTATCTTGCACTCTTGCACCGTGTTCAGTCAAGATTGCTGCTGTGTTCCTTCCTCCATGCTACAACTGACGCGCTATACTTTCTGCGTTGTGAAGATGTAATCGTGGCTGCTTAATTGTTACCACTTTGTAAAATTTACAAAAAAATTTAGAACGAAAAGATTTCAACATACATGTTGCAAAATGAGGCATCATTTACACGCAATGAGACATTAGGATTATAGAAAAATGATTTCAATCCATATAGTATACATGTAAAAAGAACCTCACATTTCTCCTTAAGATGGTCAGAGTATACTGGCCGCAACGTCGAGTCAACCTGCTCTTTTCAGAGCCGTGCACTCACAACTCATAAAAGAGCAGTTTATGACGTCTCACAGTGTCACCGCAAAATCAATGACGTTTAAGGTATGATACATTATTGGTTAAGGTCACAGAACAGCACTCACACTTTGTCTAATCCAGCATACATAACATAATAAGCCTGATATGTAAAAGTTTGAGCTCGATCGGACATCTGAGTCACGAGAAAATAGCGATAACATGACTCAATTTTTCATATAAAACATAAAGAATGGTTTTGATCTTACCTTATCCCAAGATCAAAACTGTATTCGGTCTTACTTTTACTAACATCTGGATAAATACACCAATTCAGGCGGAAATATTTTAACACCGTTTCTACCAGCACCATCTTCATACCCTGAAAGTTATACGTAAATCTGTGAACATTTCTGTTAGGGTATGTTACCAATCCTGTAATCACAGATGACTTTTTCGACACTTAACGTAAAAACAGGTCAGTCAAAATAAAATCGGATCATTCAATTGAACGTCTTTAAAATCGTCCTTGCCCGTGGAATATTATAAAGGCCCTCAAGTCAACCAAAGTAGGAAGAACGATGATCAATAGTCTTGCTTTCAGGGAAGACGAAAGCAAAGATATGATTTACCAATCCATAAATGGACGGATATCGGATGCAGAATCCAGGTGATGCTCCAGCCGCATCAATCTTATGGCGCGACGCTGTTTTTGTCTGCATTGAGCATATGGTGCTTGGATTTTTATCCGGTTATAGGTAACCGACCCAGATTTAATTACCCGGTTACAAAATTTCACTAACCGTTAGTCGAAACAAGAGACGAACGTTTGGCTCATGCTCAACAACCCCAAAAAGTGTAAACTGTAGAATTTCAGTCAGTTATTTTGTCCATTTTGCAAAGTAGAAAAACGCGTTTCACATGCTGGATCTAAAAGAAACACTGTATGTTCTTGATCTAAAATTAATGCTTGATCCAAAAAACATCGTAAAAAGCATTCTGAAAGTGACGATCACATTCAAGAAGACGTATATACCACAAATCGCACGTCACGTATGTCGCATGTGATTATACAGGTTATATACTGTTAACCCGGGGCCTTTCTCAAAGCTCGGCTCCGGCTCCGGCTCCGGTTCCGGCTTCGTCTCTGTTTTCATACGCTAAAAATATAGATTGTGGTTTGCCATTGAAGCTGAAGCTCTGTTGTTCTTTTCAAACCAGAGAATCTACTTCCTAACTGCAGCCAAAAGCCTCTATTTTGATATCTGTAATTTTGTAATGGATTCACGAAATGGAGCCGGAGCCGGAGCCGGAGCCGGAGCCGGAGCCGGAGCCGGAGCCGAGCTTTGAGAAAGGCCCCTGATTTGTTTTGCAATCAGTAACCGGATACGAAATTACCCGATTTTGCCCAGCATCGAGTACAGAAATGGGATGATATTACTGATGGGGTGGGACGAACAAGAGCTTTCTAAAGCTGAGATAATCCTGGAGATTTTGAAAGTTAAAGCCAGTGGCAACATGCCTTTATTTTTAAGCCTACATACATTATGCAGGGCCTGCTTAAGATAATCTCATATAATTCTGCATTGGCGTCCGTTTGCAATCTTGTAGGCAAATTTGAACCCATCTTCCCCTCAAGCTATGTTTATTTATATGCATTTATGTTATACACTCTTCATTGCTATTCAGGACAAAGTCGCTACGTACGGCGCCAAACATGTTGATCGTCAATCTAGCTTTCAGTGATGTATCAATGGTGATCACTAACTTCCCGTTGATGTTTGCCTCCACGCTCCACGGCCGTTGGTTCTTTGGAGAATTGGGTAAGTCCAAGGGACCAATTTCACAGAGCTGCTTATGGTCCGAAATTTGCTTAAAGGTAATATCATACTTTGGTTTTTATCAAAGAAATACAGATTCATGGGCAAACATATCAAGACAGATACAGTAACAGTCATCTGTGCAAATTCCAGTCCCATACGGTGCCCACTTTTTGAGAAAACAGTGAAAAACAGCCACAGTATTTCTGAAGTCTTTTCTCTTTTATTTTTGATCTTTTAAAAGATGATTTTCGGTCGTTGTTTTACTCATTTCTTGATAAATACACCATTTCAAGCGAAAATAATTAACAGTATGTTTCTACTACCACCATCTTCATACCTTGTAAGTTACACGTAAATCTGTGGACATTTCTGTTGTGATTTCTTACCAAAGTATGATACTACCTTTAAGCATCAAAAACCTTGGTGAATAAAATTGGGCATAAAACATTCACAAGGACTTTTGGCTGGCATACTATGCCAGCCAAAAGTCCTGGGGAATGTTTTATGCTCTGTAAACAATGGACGAATACAATTTAAAAGCAGTAAACATCGCATGAAAATTTGGTTTGGTATAAGCCCTGTCTGATCAAGGACGACTTTTCATGCTTACAAGCAAATTTTGTGCTAAGCATCGTTCAATTGGAAACCGTGACAGAGTCTACGGCATTGATCCGAATACCATTCATCAAGTTGTGGATCCTATGGGGCCTAGCCACGGGATCAACATGGGCCAATTTCATAGAGCTGCTTAAGCACCAAAATTTGCTTAAGCACCAAAAAAAAGTAGTAAATAAAATCAGTATGCCAGTTAAAACCCCCTTGCGAATGTTATGCTTAGAATGCTTGGCCGAATACAAGGCCAATTTCGTTGGCAATCCAGTTTGATCAAGGAAGACTTTTCATGCTTAAGCAGATTTTGTGCTTAAAGGTTGAATCGTACTTTGGTAAGAGACCAAAACAGAAATGTTCATAGATTTACATATAACTTTCAGGGTATGAAGATGATGCTGGTAGAAACCTACCGTTAAAATATTTCTGCCTGAAATGGTGTATTTATCCAGAAATTAGTAAATCAACGACCGAAAATCTTTTTGATCTTTTAAAAGATCAAAAAATAAAAGAGAAAACATTTAAGAAATACTGTGGCCGTTTTTCGCTGTTTTCTCAAAAAGTGGGCAACGTATGGGACTGAAATTTTCCCAAACTACTTTTATTGTATCTTCCTTGATATTTTTGCCCACGAATCTGTATTTCTTTGACAAAAACCAACGTATGATACTACCTTTAATGCAGCTCTATGGAATTGGTCCCAGTCTGTCCTTGAGCAAGATGCTTTGTTCCTATAGTCGTTTCGGTTCACCACTGATTAAAAACAGACTACCAGTGAAAGATGGCTGTCATTGAACACGCCCTAATTGGCGCATACACGTTACTGATAACCGAGGGCTTAGCTAAGAGCTTAAGTTTCAAGAACAATTTTGGGCACTTTAATCAATGTTCGTTGGTAATGAGCCCTTTTTTAAGTCCATCGGAATCCAGGATAGAATTACCGCATTTATGGAAACAAATAAATAATCAAAAACAACAGTTTGACCTTCGCTGTCTCCTAAATGATAATACAGGCAGCTTGCTTACCTTGCACTCTGGGTCTGTGTACAATAAAAGACCCGAAGAATTTATCTCAAATATCACTCAAGACTGATGAATGGGCCATATGTAAAGGTCACCCTATCCTCTACTCTTGGCGGCAAAGCCTTTATAACTATTCAAGATATTCATGGCTGTTCATTGAGAAATTTTCCAACTAGCTCGGCTGTTTTTACACGTAATGCAAAGTCTCTTAACGTTGCCTTTTTAGTAAACATACGCATATGCTATGCTAATAATCGTAAAGACTTTATAGAAGCAAGTTGTTCCATCCAACATGTACATGAAACGGAACGTGTATTGAATCAAGAATACGAAAACCATGCCGCGGATCTGTGCACAATATTATAATGGGGCTTATTTAAAGGTACAGTACAGGATTGGTAACATACCCAAACAGAAATGTTCAAAGATCTACGTATAAATTTCAGGATATGAAGATGGTTCTGGTAGAAACATACCGTTCAAATATTTCCACCTGATATGGTGTATTTATCCAGAAATTAGTAAAACAAAGACCGAAAACAGTTTTGATTTCGGGGTATATGATCAAAATCATTCTTATGTTCTTAAGAAAATTTGAGTCGGATGTTCGCTATTTTCTTGTGACTCAGATGTCCGATTGAGCTCAAATTTTCACAGGCTTATCATTTCATGCAATTGCTGGATCATACAAAGAATGAGTGCTGTTCTGTGACCAATATTTCGAGGTTGATTAATGTCATTCAAGTTTATTGTATAGAAATATTACATGATCCTTGTTGTTTTTTGAGTCTTCGCAGTGAATTTATACTATGTTTAATTCTTCTGTCGTTTTTTAACTCTTAAATGTGACTTTTCGACTCTGTTTTCATTAAAAAGTCCCTGGTTTGGATCCCCTTCCTATAGCCTCCCCCGCTTGGTCGCTTCGCTCCGCATAGGCCACCAAAATCACCAATCATCCTCCCAATCATGAAAAGAAATCGACACCTATGTTTGTGTAACTCTGTATTAATCAATAATAGCCTGACTTACTAATGCACATTATACTGTTGTTTCTTGACATACAGTATGTGACATCTATGGTTTCTTCGGAGCCTTATTTGGTTTTATGTCCATCACAACGATGACAGCCATTGCTCTGGATAGGTAAGTAATAAAATGCTCAGAGAGGGTGCAAAATTGCTGACAACAAAATCACAGAAACTAATACAGAACGATATATTAAAGGTACTATCATACTTTGGTAGGAAACCAAAACAGACATCTTCACAGATTTACGTGTTATCTTATACAGGGTATAAAGATAAACCTGGGGCCAATTTCATAGAGCTGCTTAAGCACGAAAATTTGTATAAGCACCAAAAACCTTTGTAAAAACAAATCAGTATGCCAGCCAAAACTCCTAGTGAATGTTATGCTCAGCAAACAATGGGCGATTACAAGTCAAAAGCATGCAGTAAATATCACATGGCAATTTGGTATAGGTAACCCTGTTTGATGAAGTAAGACTTTTCATGCTTAAGCAATTTGTTTGCTTAAGCAGCTCTATGAAACTTGGCCCCTGGTACAACTATACCATTAAAATAATTCGCCTGAAATGTTGTATTTTTCCTGTAATGACAAAAAAACCCACAAAACCTAACGAAACCAGTTCATTTTGATGTCCGAGATAAAAACCTCACAATTACAATTACCTCACGATTTCGCGTAATAATTTCAACGGTTTTTCGCTGTTTTCCATTGTTTCCAATATCCAATTGAGGTTAAAATCTCACAGCTTTGTTCTAATTCCATGCCAAATCAAATTATGAACAGACCGCACCTAGTACCTGTAGGCTATCAACTTGACCAAAATATGATGGTACCTTTAAAGCTTAGGGTAGTGTCTCTGGCGATTTTACAAGCAATTTCCAAGAGCATCTATACCATTCAAAATGTCACATGAATTTCTCTTGAGGTTACAGTACACTAAGAATGGTGTTCTTTGTGCTAGCGATGTGTTGGTTTTGCATGCAGTGTACGCGGTTAACTTCACAAAATTTTCCGTAAGATTGTCTTAATTTTGATGTGACAAAGGGAATCTTTGGTTTTGAAGTCGTCATTTGGTTGCGATGAACAAATCATTTATTAAAATGTGGATCTTTTTTTGTGTGGATTTTGCTGCTGAATTCTGTTTCAATATCCATATGATACACATGTAATCCTCTTTAGTCTCATTATCCGTGATAATTATTCATTTATTCATTCGTTGGAAGTATCCGGTTAGCTAGCTAATCGGACTTGTAAATGACATGTGTTGTCGTTATGCCGGTAATCCGTATACGATAATTAACCGTGAATCACAAGTTTCGATTATCAAGCCTGACATTTCGGATGATTTTCCACCGGCTTAGTAAAACGGCCCATGTACGTACGTTTGCATTGCGTTGGAATAATGTCTACGCCAGTTGCATACTGAAACTGCGCGAAAACAGAGCTATTAAAAAGACATGACGCACACGCATTACAGGCTAAGGCTGTGCCCCAAATCTCTGGCTGCGGCTTCAAATTACACACGTCCCTATGGCAGCCACAAGCCAGTGACTGCAGCCGTTTCTATAAACGTGTGTGTTACTATAGCAGTCGCAGCCAAAGATTTGGGACACGGCCTCCCCATTCGACTGATTCACAGTAGTGCGCCACCATTAGTTGGCAATGCGTTGGCCAATCACAATGCGAGGAAATAATGTTTGTCGACAAACTGCGCATGCGAAAAGACGAGCAGTTTGTCCATGGACTAGTCTGGTTCCATGCCCAAAGATTCCCTGACGACTCTTAGGCCGTGTCCCAATTCTCTGGCTGCGGCTGCAAATTACATACGTCCCTATGGAAGCCACTAGCCAGTGACTGCAGCCATTTCCATAGACTTGTGTGAAATTTGCAGTCGCAGCCAGAGAATTGGGACACATCCTTATTAAAAGTAGAGCGACTTTATGGCCCGATTTGAACCAAACAGCTTAAACTGTGAAAGTCCAAACTCTGGTGACCGGGTTCCATCTATTTTCTTTACAAGACATCCAATCGAGGGCTCATCAAATGCTTTTATAAAAACAGATTTTGAGGGTATACCAAATATCAATGAGCTCCGCGGACTGATTTGGAATTGGACCTATTTACTGGTCTGCAACCATCCAGTTTACAGTGCAAATAACACTGATGGGAGGGAGATAGGTCGGATAAGACAGAGGGTTGGGAAGCTTATTGTCTATAGCTCACTTGAGGCGGTATGATATTTGGCCACTCTGCTGCGACTTTTCAGACATTCTTTATTGGAACCCCTACGTTCAGGCCAGCTTGCTTGCTTTGTTGGGCCATATAAGAGAAAGACATCTTCAATCATGTCTGATTTGATATTTTTACTGACAAATTCAAATCTCCAGTTTTAAGCAGATTGCGGAAGAAAGTACCTCAGTGTCACATTTCGTTGGAAAGCTCATTTGCTAGCTCACCTCGGGAGGGATGATATTTGGCCACTCTGGTGCGACTTTCTTGACATTCTGTAGCGCCACCACACTTTATTTATTCTGACACTGCCAATGTTGTCTTTATTCTCAATAATCCACACAGGCATGCTATTCTCTTCAACAGACACTATGTGATTTGTCATTCCATGGAAGCCATGAGAACGGTCACAAGACGAAGAGCTGCCTATAAAATCCTGGCTGTGTGGATTTACAGCTTGATCTGGTCCCTGCTTCCATTCCTTGGACTCGGTGCTTACGTCCTGGAAGGCTACGGTGTCAATTGCACCTTCGAGTACCTAGACCTCTCGCTGAAGAACAGAATTTACGTCGGTACGATATTCATGTTTGGTTTCTTAATCCCACTGGGTATAATCATAGCGTGTTATGCACACATTGCATTCACACTACACCAGCACCGTTTACAACTCCTGAAAGTCCAGCACGATATGCGAACTCCGGATAATGACAAGGCACAGGCGTCTGCCATCAGGAAATCCAAGGCTGAAAAGGTAGAATGGCAGATTGCTAAGGTAGGTATGATGCTCACCGTGCTGTTCTGCATGTCCTGGATGCCCTACGCATCCGTTGCTTTCATTGGGGAGTTCATAGATGCCACTAAGATCACCCCCATGGTCCAGGTTATTCCAGTCGTCCTGGCCAAGAGTTCGGCCAGTTGGAATCCCCTGGTCTACGCCATCTCCCATCAGAGGTTCAAGGAAGCTCTCCGAGACCGCTTCTTCATCTACTGCTGCGGGGAGTCCGAGCGACGTCAGACCCACGGCCGCTCCTCCACGCGCACCGTGTCCAGAGACAACAACAACACTCTAGGAGGACGAGGCACCAGCATGCAGTCGGTCGTCTCCGAGGTGGACAGGAGAGACCGGACGGCCACCACCATGTCCAACGTGTCTGCCAAGACCGAGGAGGTGGAGATGGAAGGTGGGATGCATTCCAGACCCACCCGCAGCTCCCTGAAAGGAGGCAGAAGCCAAGCCCAGAAGAACACCAACGGGGACCAAGACAAGGCCGCCTCGTCCACGGCCGACTCAGGAAACGTCCAGTTGGTGATGAAAGCCGGTGAGAAGGGACAAGAACAGTACGCCACCTACGACAATCCCGCATGCAATGTCAATGACAAAGAGGAGCTTACTAAGCTCTGAATGTTCACATCAAGTAGGTCACATTGCTAGACGGTAAGAGCATAACTTCGTTCAAATGGGTTTACTACACCCATCAATGAGGTAATAACTTCATGCACACTCGTTCAATTCTCCACCAAAGTTTAAGCGTAACCAATCATGAGCTACCCCGTAATTATAAATCAAGTGCAATTTGCCCAGATTTTACACCATAAATTTACAATATATTATGTTGCCCAATTCGGTAGACAGTTATTGATAAGGCGTGCATGACTGCTATGGGCCACCGTACTTAAAGAGCGCTATCTGGCACCAGTATGCTTGTAGCTCTCAGTGATCACAATCATATAACTTTCTCTATGCACATCACAAAATAACTTGTGGGTTCGAATCCCATCTGAGCCAGCAGGTGATTTTTTTCACGTGCACTCACAAGCACTGAGTATGCAGTGCTCATCCAAGTCGGTGAAGGGCAAGCCTAATTTGCACAAAATAACTTCACTTTAAACGGAACAAAGATTGTTTATAATGTAACAGCAAAGTAGCCATTTGATCCTCTTTACTTGTTTTAAGAATAGTTATTCCACTGCCCACATAAGTAGGCCAATGATATTGACCGTATATTATAGCACACGAAACGCCTTACTGCCTGCAACACTGCGGCCAATTTCATAGAGCTGCTTAGCAACAAAAATTGCTTAGCATAAAAATGGCTAGCCTAATAAAACAAACCACCATTGAAAATTCAATTTGATATTCATGGTCAGTGAATAACAACCCAAGAACAATCGCAAGTGACACACACCACATGGAAATTTGATTGTTTTTATTAAGACAGAAATGTAAATGCTTAGCGAGTTTGTGTGCTTAGCAGCTCTATGGTCAATTGTAATTGGCCCTACTACCTCAGTGTCTATATAAATTTGATCCACTTCAGTTGTTACTTGTAATATTATTTTTATTATTAATAATTTAATGATTTAGCTTTATTTTTTGCGCACTTTACATGAAACCCGATCAATGCGCTCATTATTTCTAGTATCCATGGTCATTGGGCTACATAATATCGTTCCTGAAACCATCTCAACTCCCTGGGGAGTATACAGCCCCGGCTACCGTATTCAGCGCACAGAGGCTAATCAAGCACAAAGCCATCTCTACCCTCACAGGTACCCATTTACTCCTGGGTGAAGAGGAGCAATATGTGACAAAGCGTCTTGCCCAAGGATGCAAGCACCACTAACCCATGGCTGGATTCGAACCCACAATATGTAGATTGACCACAAGATCTTGAGTCCCACACCATTAATCCACGGCACCCCTGTTTTTCACCACCGATTGTAGAGTTATAAACAAAGTAATGCAGTTGGTACACATTTTCCCCCCACCTTTTCTGTCAAAGAAGAAATTTTTTAAAATTCCGGTGATTTTGGGCACAATTTGTCGTCTATAGTTTTGATTCTTAGGAATGGACCAAATAACTGATATTTAAGTAAATATCACTTCTTATGTCGCGAGCAAAGGATAAAGACAAATTATAGTTACGTTTTTCCTTTAAAATATTAAACCATATCACATTGATGTACTATGTTCTTATAATCTGAAAACTTGGCAAGACTTTTTCAACATGATTGCAAGTGTATATATACAGCAGGATGTCTTTCACATCCAAGCAAAAGTGACTGAATTTAAGACTAGCAACTGTTATATCAAAATAGCTACTATCCCAAGTATATTTTTATCGCTGTATTATAATGCAATGTACAATATTTCTATCATAGTTCTGAATATTGGGACATATCCAGATTGATGTATATGTCCATTTTATAATACTTTCCTATTTTATGAGTGCACATAATATTTAATTTCAAAGAAAAGGATAATATATTTAGGCTTATATAGGCTCACAGCGTACATGTGTATTATAAAAATGCATACAAAGTTTTCCATGTGACTGAATGCTTAAAGGGAGCATATAGGATTTGCAAAGATGCGCGTTTTGGCTGAATTTGGTACTTTAACAGAAGTGTAGGTCTTAAACTTCCTTACAGACGTTGTTTCATATACCCTTTTTACGATCTGTTCATCTGGATAGCAGAAATACGGCCAAAATAATCTTGCCCCCTCCGAATCCTTCACGGTTACACCACGCTTTCGAAATGCTATAATCGTTCGGACGAACGCGTCTTTTTTAAAACACAATAAATGTTGATTTCCTTGAAAAACCCAGCATCTGATGAACCAAGATTTCCCATGGTGACTGTTTGCACTGTCTTAACGTACTATTGAGTCCATTTTTTGTCTCAAAGTCAATAATTTGTTTGGAGGCCTTGCAAATCCTGTACGCTACCTTTAAGTGGAGTTTGAAATGTACATTTTACGGTGTCTTTATGCGCTGATCGGAACGTCGATCGTAAAGTATTATGATTATAATTATGTTAACAACATAAATGTGTACACAGTTAAATGACACCATATACTGCACGTGCAAATTACGGTACGGTTGACGTCAAAATGGAAACAAAACGCTGGTCGTTAAAGTATACATTGAAAGAAAATTGAAAAAAAAAGTTGTACCGTTTTTATAACTTATGAATAGTTATATTATAGAGTAAATTCAAGAACATGCAAGTCTATATGGGCATTCAGTGTATGTAATGTGTACAAATTGCCATGTGTCACAAGTTTGACCATGTGCAAAGGCAATGAATGGTTGGACGACGATTTGAAATTTTAGGCTGTTTCAACAAAACGAAAGCGATATCAGGTCCGACAACGTTACATGCCGTTGCAACTTGGTCCTTTTGACTGACTCATTTTAAAGGTACAATACATTATTGGTAAAGGTCACAGAACAGCACTCACATTTTGTCTGATCAAACATGTATATGCAATATTAAGCCTGTGAAAATCTGAGCTCAATCGGACATCAGAATCCCGAGAAAATAGCCGTATTTTTTTTTCGTATAAAACTTAAAGAATGGTTTTGATCTTACCCCGAGATCAAAACTGTTTTCGGTCTTTGTTTGACTACTACTTTCTGGATAATATACCATTTCAGGAGGAATAAGTATGTTTCTACCAGCCTCATCTTCATACCTTAAAAGTTAGACGTAAATCTGTGAACATTTCTGTTTGGGCATGTTACCAATCCTGTACTGTGCCTCTAAAATAACAGATTGTCAGATGTACATATAAATACGTGTGTGAGTTTTCATCTCCTGTGAGGACGCAGGTAACCAAAATAGTATTGTCTTATTACATAATATTAAATTCCTCATCATCTGTGTTTCCATATTCCAACCTTGATTCTCAAGTTTACACCTAAGTAACAAAAATAAACCACACGTACCATATCTACTTCATAATGCACTCCTTGAAATATTTTGCATCTATAACAGGTTTGTAACATATCTATGTATTATATACATAATCATTATTTGTATGTACTATGTAATGTATGAATACATGTACCTATATTAAAACTTGTATATACATAACTTATTAAGAGAAACTTAATTTTACGTCATGCGTAAACAAAATGTGTCACGCACTTAAAAATGACTGAAACTATAGACTTGAACCCGAGACCTCTGGGTTATTGCATCGAACCCCATGATGGGTCTTACTGTGGACAAATTATCAGGGTTCGAACCAGGGAACACGTAGGGTCTACGTATACCCTCTCACACTGTTATTACGAGCTCTACAGTCGCAGTTATCCATGATGAGAACTTATTTATGGTCACTTTAAAAGGTACTATCATACTTTGGTAAAATACCGAAACAGAAATCTTCACAGATTTACCTATAACTTACAGGGCATGAAGATGGTGGTGGTAGAAACATGCCGTTAACATTGTTCCGCCTGAAATGCTGTCTTTATCCAAAAAAGAGTAAAACCAGTGACCAAAATTATTTTTTGATCTTTTAAAGATCAAAAATAAAAGAGAAAAGACTTAAGAAATACAGTGGTCGTTTTTCACTGTTTTCTCCAAAAGTGGGCACCGTATTGGACCGAAATCTTCACAGACGACTGCTACTCTATCTTCCTTGATATATCTGCCCATGAATCTGCATTTCTCTGACAAAAACCAAAGTATGGTATTACCTTTAATCACTTTTTGCTAACGGTAAAACCAACCGTTTCATCTTTCATTGTTTTAACCTGACCCCCCTTAATCTTAATTTTCCTAAAATAATGCTGAAATGGTCAATGAGTAATGTTATGTATTTATCACTGAAAGCCTATTATAAAACTGTATATATACAATTATATATTTTGTTATAATATTTGTTGAATAGTTATTGTATCTTCACGATTATTGGAATGTTAGTTTGTTAATTATGAGGTGAAATGTAATGAACTATATACTTCAACTGGTCGGTTTTAAAGGTAAGATCATACTTTCGTTTCTGTCAAGAAAGACAGATATCAAGACAGATACAGTAACAGTCACCTGTGAAATTTCCAGTCCCATATGGTGCCCACTTTTTGAGAAAACAGTGAAAGACGCCCACAGTATTTCTTAAATCTCGTCACCTTTAAAAGATCAAAATTGTTTTTTTTGGTCATTGGTTTTACTCTTTTTCTGGATAAATACAGCATTTCAGGCAGAAAAACTTGAACGATATATTTCTATCATCATCATATTCATATATATTCATATATATATATTCCTATATAAGTTATAGGTTTCTGTTTCGGTATGATACCGAAGTATGATAGTACCTTCAGTTTGAAAAAGTGCAGTGGTTTTTATCAGGAGTCGCATTTAATAGCCAACTATACTTTCTTGTTTAAATGTTTACTGTTATCAAATTTGGGAGAGGGTGAAATTGCTTTAAAATCATTGCTGAATACATAATTAATTACTATATACATTTATATTTCTATGTTAATGCTTAATTTTGACCCATGTACGCCCCGCCCCCCAAAAAGGCCCCCTTGGGACCGAGCCACGCAACAATAGCTTGTGACGTAACCAACAGAACTAGCGTAGCTTGCACCACAGTATACTGCGTGGCGTTCTGCATGTGACGTAATCAAGGGTTTTCGTCGCGAAAAGTGGGGTGCTAAATTATGGGTCTAAAATACCTCCTTTTTCTATATACAATATTTTTTATTACACATACAATGATAGACAGGTTGAGTTTTATAACAATACAGATGTATTTAACTTCATATGAGTTTTGATTATTAAGTAAACCTTTAAAAGTCTGTTATTTAAGCCATATCCTTCGAATGTGTTTTGGCCAGCCGGTATAAACAACCATAGCGTGAGGAACTAACGAGCGCCGAAATGTGACCGACGCGACGGTACCAGCCAAATGAAAGGGGGCTTGTTCAATGTGTTTTCCCGCCAAATTATTCGCTTCTCGAGGTCCATTAGTGTTTGATAATCAGTGACAGTCATTATCTCATTCAGGCACTGGTGTCGATTTCTTTTCATGATTGGGGGGATGATTGGTGATTTGGTGTCCTATGCGAGGGAGCGAAGCGACCGAGCGGGGGGAGGCTGTGGGAGGGGGGATACCCAGAGTCGCAAAGTCGCATTTTAGAGCATTTAAAAACGATATTCAGATGAAATAAACAGTATAAATTCACTGCAAAGACTAAAAAAAACATCAAGGATCATGTAATATTGCTATACAATAAACTTGAACGATATTCAACTTCGAAATATTGGGGGGATGATAATACACGCCACCCCCCCCCCAACTCAAATATTGGGGGGGGGGGGGAATATATCCCCCCCATCCCTCCCGGGATCGACACCCATGCATTCAGATTTCATAATATATAGTCCTCGTATATAGGGAGCTGGAGTTTCATTAAGAGAAACATAATATAGTGGGACTGGATGTAACTTACTTCCAGCGCACGAGGATTTCATGAAGCATAGTTATTAAAAACGACCTTCTCGCAGGTTCAAACAAACCATGACAACACCATTCGTTTAATATTTCCCGAGGCGAGGTTTTTATTTCCAGTTTTACACTGCACAGTTAAAGGTAATATCATACTTTTATTTTTATCAAAGAAATTCAGATTCATGGGTAAAAAAATATCAAGACAGATACAGTAACAGTCATTTGTGAAATTTTCAGTCCCGTACGGTGCCCACTTTTTGAGAAAGCAGTGAAAAACAGCCACAGTATTTCTTAAGTCTTTTCTCTTTTATTTGTGATCTTTTAAAAGATCAAAAAGGTTTTCGGTCCTTGTTTTACTAATTTCTGGATGAATACACAATTTCAGGCGGAAAAAATGTAACGGTATGTTTCTACCACCACCGTCTTCATACCCTGTAAGTTATACGTAAATCTGTGAACATTTCTGTTTGGGTTTCTTACCAAAGTATGATACTACCTTTAGTTAAATAAGCTGAATGTGAAGGCATTTGAGTAATATTTCGGTCCGTTTAAAATTGGAAATGTTTCATGATATGGCAGTGGACAAAATTGACGGGCAGTTGGACACCTACTGCTTTTAAAATATTTTCACGATTGATCAACTTTTTGACCTCTCCACATTCAAAATATGGCCAAATATTTGAAGTCTTTATGATTTTTATAGTGCAATGTAATAATTGATAGAATACAAAACACTTAGTCTGTTTTGAATCTTTTTGTTTTTTAATTTCACAAGTATTTGTAGCTATTTCGATTATCGTTTACTCATTATAATAATAATTCATTTTTTGTTCACTTTTCAATGTCTTTAAATTCAGTCGGTTTCCCTTGTGGTTATTTGGTGATTCTATTTTAGTAATTGAAAAGCCATATCCTCTTTGAGCGATCCCCTATGTACCGTTTTTAGGTCGCAGCATTGCTGCGCGTATCGCGGATGAAATGATCCTTGGGATATGGCGGTGTGTGCGTGGTTTCATGGCTTCTGACTGCCAAACGAACAAAGATAATTGACTATTAGGGACATCAACGTACTAGGGCTGGATGGGTCAGTTCGTAGAGCGCTTGTCCGGTACTATTCAGGAGGTCGCCGGTTTGAGTCCCGCTCCAGTCAATTTTTCTTTATTCAATTTTCAATCACTTATAAAAATTATGATTAAAGCATCACTATTTCGAATAATGTCTTGTTAGAAAACATAGATTGCCGAGTGTATTTAACTGATCATGCCTTGAAAATATGTTGTGCAATGTGTACGTGTGCATACACCACATGGAGTTATAAGGGTGCTTTTAAGAATAATGAGTTTAATCCAATGAATAGAGAAAAGTTTCGTGAAGAGCCTTATAAATACAAATCTTGCTTATGAAACACGCTTATTATAAGACAGCCACAGCATGATTTGTTTGTATGTATTTATGCAATTATTGTTCTATTGTCAGATTACATCTAAGAGTTATGTTTCACATTTGTATATACTTGTGTAATGGTTGTCACCACGTTCTTGCATAGCAGAGCCTGATTCGAATGTAAACGCATTTTGGACCAAAGATGAATGATGCGGTTTGTAGGCCTACAGTAGTCTGGTTCCCGTCCCAATAATCAATTAAATATCATACAGGGACCGGTATAGTCAGCATCGAATTAAGTTGTTTACGAAATGGAGGCTCAGGCTCGGGCTCGGGCTCGGGCTCGGGCTCGGGCTCGGGCTCGGGCTCGGGCTCAGGCTCAGGCTCGGGTTCAAGCTCAGATTCGGGCTCGGGCTGAGGCTCTTGCTGAGGCTGAGGCTGAGGCTGAGGCTGAGGCCGAGGCTTAGGCTGAGGCTGAGGCTGAGGCTGAGGCTGAGGCTGAGGCTGAGGCTGAGGCTGAGGCTGAGGCTGAGGCTGAGGCTGAGGCTGAGGCTGAGGCTGAGGCTGAGGCTGGGGCTGAGGCTGAGGCTGAGGCTGAGGCTGAGGCTGAGGCTGAGGCTGAGGCTGAGGCTCCATTTAGCGAATCCATTATAAAATACAGTATCAAAATAGAGGCTTTTGGCTGCGGTTCGGAAGTAGATTATCTGGTTTAAAAAAGAAAACGTAGAGCTTCAGTTTCAACGAAAAACCACAACCTATATTTTCAGCATATCAGGAGCTGGAGCCCGAGCCTAAGCCTGAGCCTCCGTTCCGTAAACCCCCAAGGCTCCTGATTGGATTAGCTCTGCGCATGAGCACAAACTTTTTTCTGGTTGGTCTAAAAATGACACGATCATTGTTAAGTGCTCAGCGTGCAAATCCAAGTATGATTTGTTGTGACTTCAAAATCTGATTCTGAAATAATGTTATTTAAGTGTTTACGATATCGGTAAAACTGATTGTATACGTACTATTATGATTGTTTATACTTAATATTGTCGGTTATGACTGTATAAAAACTATGACAAATCAGACCAAAACATGGTTGTACATGTATTATGGAAATGACGGTAAAAGGGTACACAGGCCAGGAAGGGCCACGCCCAAAGCAGAAGGGTCGCGTGTGCATAATGGTTGATGAGGCTGAGTACGAATGAAGTGGCTAAGGCTTGAAACATTGGGAGTCTATGGGAAGCGGCTACAGTATACTGCCGCACAAAAAGACTATCACTTCAAGCCATAGCCATCTTACGGTGTACGAATTATGGCTATGTCTGCGGAAGACATAGCTCTAATAAATGGACCTGCCCATCAAGACACGTTGGGAAGGCGATCAAGCCCTAGCCTTAGTCATAGCCACCAATTCGTACACGGCTTAAGATGATAACACCAAAAGGCAGGCATGGTGGTTTTTAGACTGGTACCCTGTCTCTTTGTCATTGAGAAAATAAATAAATAAATGATTATCCGAAACGCACTGAAATTTTCAGCGTCTGGCCTGTGATTAGTTTCACTCAATTTTGTTCAATCCTAATACAGCGTGAGTCAAAAAGAAGTTGACCGGGAATGGTGATGTTTTCAAAAGAAACAAATGACACTCAAACGTTCAGTAAATCATATATTTAACAAGTATTCTCTCCCGCTTAATAGAAAAAAGAATGAAACAAATTGATCATTCCTAAGAGGAGTTATGTCTATTTTAATAAAGGTATATATACATTTTTGCAAACTGTCCATGGAATACTTAACAAAACAAAATGTAAAGTAATTTTTAATACCCTTTGCTACTTACTGTACTCAGATGTTTAGATTCAGTCAAGCATTAACATTCAATGGACAGCTTGCAAAAAGAGAACCTTCATTAAAATAGACATAACTCCTCTTAGGAATGATCAATTTGTTTGATTCTTTTCTTCTAATAAGCAGGAGAGAATGCTTGTTTATTATGTTCTACTGAACTGTTGATTAAACTGTTGGGTAGCCGGCGTGGTATTTTAATAGACAAATACAAGGAGCATTTTATTGACTAGAGATTAAAATGTGCATAAGCTTTCGTAGCACCAACTACTTCATCAGATGCAATGAAGTGGCATCATCAGGCAAGGTATATACAGGGTGTCCCAGAAAAAAATGCAACAGTGTGTCGGGACCCATTATGTTAAAATTAAAGAGTTTATCACTTCAAGATTCAGATATGTGATACAATCATGTATTGGCTATCACCGTGAGGAATTTAAGCATATTGGGTCTGAAATTGGCGAAAATATGACCAATTGAAAGAGTACTCCTTAAAAACAAATTTGCAATGATAACACGCATAGTGGTCAATACACACAAGTCATAATGTGTATGAAAGAAAGATGAAAATCTGGTTTTGAGGTTGGGTAATTCAGCCTTAGTTTTTTCACTAAATTTTAGTCAAATTTTGCTCAAATTCTACATGGTGATAGCCAAGACATGGCTGTTTCACATATCTGAATCTTGAAGTGAAAAAACTGTTTAATTTTTAAATAATAGATCTCGACACAAGTGTTGCTTTTTTTGGGACACCCTGTATGTGGGGGCCAGTCTGTGGTCCAGACAAAAGGTAACGATGAGTCACTAATGTAGTGTGACAAAAAGCCAGAGTCCCTGTTTAATCCTCTGAACTGTTGAATGTCATTTTTTTACTTGATAAAAACATCACCGATCCCAGTTGGACATGCAGCGATATCCCTAGCTTACCTCATAGACATTTGGCATGGAAAGCTGACATTAAACTCAATGCATGTATCGCATACATCATACTTTCTTGGGATTTTCAGAAGCATGATCACCATGCATGTATAGGCCTATCTGGAAGCAGGGAGATCTGAAACTAAAAAGGACAGAATTCTTCTTGGGTCTCAACCGACTTGCTTTGCAATGAAATGTACTCATTACTTTATGCAACTGGGACGCGGTATATACATACTTTGATACCGAGGAAAGTCTGCGGAAATAGTCTATTATACTTGCCATCACAGGAAATACACAATATCTACGGAAGCATTTAGGGGACACTGCCGGTAAATCTCATGATCTGCAATTACATGAGACCATTCGATCGCTCTACATTTTACTTTGTTAAAGTATCGTATATATTTATACTCAGTGTGCCGGTGTTCAAGTTAGATCTAGCGTCCCCCTGTAAATGTGTCTGCCAGGACACAGTAGATGGTTGTGGCCATGCATTTACATTTGCCCGGGGCAAGTTTTACCTGGGTAATCCCAGTAGTCCCCGAACACATTAAGAGGGGGGCAGATTTAACCTTAACACCAGTGAATACAAAATCTCGGGCCGCGGTAAAATGGAACCCGGAGATTTTTATAATTGCTTTTTTGGTGAAGGATTCACAACCACTAAGCCAGCAAGCAAAATGCCATTTATAAATAGTATGTCTGTAGAATTGCACAGGAGTGGCATACACAGTGTGGACCTCACGACAAAAGACGCCCACATAATGCAGGATCCCAAGACGTTATGAGGACTCACACACGTCCACATAATGTTTTGATGCTAACGAACATGCCAAAAGGAGAAATCTGCAATGCGTCTTTATACGTCGCAAATTGAAGTTTATCATCTAAGGGATATTCGGTCCAAATTCCATCATGAAAAAATGGGCACAGTTTTATAAATACCAATGGTTTGAAGTTGTCCATTTGGCCAGTACATGACAAAGGAAAGTCTACATATAAGGTATGTAAAATAAACGTGTGGGGATACCGCGGTAAATCATAATATCAGGGTTTGCGTCCATCAGGGGTCGATTTCACCAAAATCATCTCAACTTACTATCTATCGTAGGACTTGAGATACAATTGCAGCCCTATTTAGGATAGGCCCTCTACGATGAGTTATCCTTCGTAAATCGAGTTACGATCGATCGTAGGGCTTCGTGAAATCGACCCATATGTACTACTGTTATACAGTCCGGGAGTCGATTTCACCAAGCTCATCTAACTATACTATCAATCGTAGGACTTGTGATACGATGGGTTATATCCTTCGTATCTGGAGTTACGATCGATCGTAGGGCTTGGTGAAATCGACCCCAAGGATTCATGTGCATTGTTCGGTGCATGTTCTGACTGGTACGTCAGTCAGATGAAGTTAGGCTGTGCCCATAGAGCTATATCAAATATCAATTTGATATACATGTATTTCTATGGCTGTGTACCAATCATTGACCGCAAGTAACACACAAGTCTATAAAAACGGCTGCAGTCACTGGCTAGGGGCTGCCATAGGGGCGTGTGTAATTTGCAACCGCAGCCAGAGAATTGGGACACGGCCTTTAAAATCACAAAATTTTATCTTTAAACTTATCGCGATTGGCAGCTTTGCGGGGTATGCAGCTGCTCCAATTTTTGTCCTCTGTGTCCAAGTAAACAGATCGATCACGTCGGCTAAGGGTGTCCTTGTGGTACAACCAATGAAAAGTTTGGCAAGTAAAAATGCAGACACGTTCACGATATGAATTCCCCATGAAAAGGCCCACTATTGATATATTGGGCGATTTGGGTTAAGTGTAACCTCTATGGCTATATAGAAAATGATCGGGTGCCGGTGCTATTGTCTTCAATAGACTGTAACATGAAGATATTAAATGGCTATTATAACTCATCTGCTATGAATCATTAGGCATGTCTGGAATCTGACGCTACAGCCCCTGACGCTACTGTCTAAAGGCTGGGGGATTAACTTAGGCTTGGCACATTTGCGAATACCATTATTATAATTATTACATCTAAGGTGAATGTACAGCATGCACTGGATAACATACAAACTTGACACGCTCTTTTGCATAGCGCTTCTCCAAAACGGGATTTGTTTTGAAGCTTTGCACTCGGATCGGGTGTCTCAATTGGCTGAATTAGGCTATGATTACAGGGTTTGTTGTTTCAATCTGAGCAAGTTGAACAATCCACGGACAGTTTTAAAAATTAAATCCAACCTTAATGGACCTGTGCAGGGCAGATATCTCGGGGGACTGCAGCTGACGACGATATGGGATTTAATTTTAAACGCAGCCATTTAGGTAACAACATCCAATGAAAGCAGAGTCTGTAATCTGATTACAAGCAAACTAAATCTAAATGGATTGTTTTTAAAAGAACATATGACTCACGTCGCTTAAAGGTAATATATCATACTTTGGTTTTTATCAAAGAAATACAGATTCATGGGCACAAATATCACGAAATATACAGTGACAGTCATCTGTGAAAATTTCAGTCCCATACGGTGCCCACTTTTTGTGAAAACTGTGAAAAAGAGCCGCAGAATTTCTTAAGTCTTTTCTCATTTATTTGTGATCTGTTTAAAAGATCAAACTGACAGATTTTCGGTCGTTGTTTTACTAATTTCTAGATAAATACACCATTTCAGGCGGAAACATTTTAACGGTATGTTTCTACCACCACCATCTTCATACCCTGTAAGTTATACGTAAATCTGTGAACAATTCTGTTTTGGTTTTTTACCAAAGTATGATACTACCTTTAAAGTGAGACATAAGAACTGATTTCAGAGATACTAGAAGTCACGATACTTAACAGCAAAATGCAAAAAAGCCAGAGATTCAATTACACCACTGCCGAAGATCATATCAGAAAGCCAAATAGTAAATAAGATGTATATCCAGATAAGATGCAGTGAAGCAGGTGCGAGAATGGACCAATGATGGATCTGCCGTTTTATATCTCAATGTACAAGTCAATACTGATAGACTCCATTGAACAGCAGGTGCTACGGACTGTCAAAACATTGTATACTCCAACGGATAGCAGGTGGTGGTATATAGTTCTTTAGGAGACGATTATGATCAATATTACTTTCCCTGATTAAATTGAACCCTTAGGGAAAACCTAACGCATATCTTTGAGAAAACTCAAGCATTTTGTTGGTATATTGATGCCTTTTGAGGCTGCGAGATGAGATTGATATAAGACAGTGAAGGATTTTCATCCAACCTGCTAAGAGCTTATCATTCCTGCTCCATTCCACCTGGGGCCAATTTCATAGAGTTGCTTAGCACAAACAATTTGCTAAGCACAAAAATGGCTTGCCCAATAAAACAAACCACCGTTGAAAATTCGATTTGGTATTCATGGTCAGCGAACATTATAGCATTGCAAGTGATACACAAGACGTGGACATTTTGTTGTTAGTCCTGTTTTTATCAGGGCAGAAATGTCATACTTAGCTATTTTTGTGTGTGCTAAGCAGCTCTATGAAATTGGCCCCAGGTGTGAGCACATTTCGCTGGATCATTCCACAAAATTGAGGCACGATTTCAAGATGGGCTCATCCCTGATATCTCAGTAATTATCCTTCACTTTATGACTTCAAACTGAGTAGACCTATGCGTGCGCACCCCCTGTTCAAATGTGGGTGTATAATTATGTTCTTGTTTTATTTCGCCATCTTGATGGAAGCTTATAATTGAAATGAAATATGCTATTTCAAAAAAGTCGGTTTCACACTTTTAAATTCATTTGCACTTAAGGTCGCATACATAAAATGTATTAACAAGCAGATTTCGTTTCGTACGTTTTAACGCAAAGTGAGAACGTTCCGTCAAACGTTCGAAACTGAAACGTTCGGTTCGGATGTAGATTCTCTGGTTTGAAAAGGATAACAGAGCTTCAACGTCAATGAAAAATCACAACTTATAATTATTTTCAGCATGTAAATTACAGAGACGAAGCCCGAGCCGGAGCCGAACTTTGAGAAAGGCCCAAGGTGAGTATAAGGGCTTAGTTAATTAGTGAATACAGTCACAATAGGCGTACGTGCGGGTATGAATGATAATATTGAGACATGTAGTGTAATAGTCATGAATATCATTTATAACTGAGGCGACAAATTCAATTACCGAATATTACTTTCTAACGTAATTACCTTGCAATACAACCAGTTTCTCTTGTGGTTATTTATCGTTTATAATTACAGGGTAATTATAAACGTAAAAATTAATCATTCCAATGTAAAATTCTACGGTACTCACACTATTATGGCATTCTACTTTTTTGTACATAAATGCCATACCTTGAAATCGTGCGGACGAATAAGAATTACAAGTTACTCGTACGTATAAGTTTTAAATTCAAGTTGTAGGCCTACGTATTCGAGTAATAAGGCATATGTATGGGCTAGCAGACGTGATGTTTGTGTGGCTTATTTACAGCCAATTGCTATCTTACCCTTTTAGTGTTATTGTTTGTGGAGACGAAATAACTTGATCAGAACTTACACGCACGGTATGGGCATTCACGCCCATTCGGTGTGGGAGTTAAGTTGGCATATTTTTTTTTACGACTTACATGTGCATGCATCTAGGATATATAGGGGTGCATGACTGAATAAAATCAATAATTGAAACCAATATTCACGTGGATTTGTTAGCAGAGGAGCTCCAACGCCTAATCCCAATCGGGGAATATGGGACACAATTCAAACAAACATCGCCCACTCCACGTTTCATGTACAGATGTCCGGGGACACATTTACACGGTTGTGGTCATGTACAGTTGTCCGGGGGACACATTTACATGATTGAGGCCATGTACAGTTGTCCGGGGACACATGTACACGGTTATGTACAGTTGTCCGGGGACACATTTACACGGTTGTGGCCATGAACAGTTGTCCGGGGACACATGTACACGATTGAGGCAATGTACAGTTGTCCGGGGACACACTTACATGGTAGTGGCCATGTACAATTGCTAGGGGACACTTTTATCTGGGTAATGCAGTCCACCGGACACAAGTTAGAGGGGGACAAATCCTTCGTAACTCGAGTTACGATCGATCGTAAGGCTTCGTGAAATCGACCCAAGGTCTCATTCAAAATGTCAAATGTTTCCCCTGGAATTTGAAGAAACAAATTCGAAATAACGTTCAAGTTTTATTTCCAACATTTGTTTTCATTGGCACGGTTGGGCTTCCGTAGTGCGTCCATTTATTCAAAAATGGGGTATAATTATACCTCCCGCAAGTGCGCATTGCGTCACGCATTCCCAGGGGAGTGTAGATTTGCGCGAGCATCGTTTCTATGAAGTCCGCAATTGGACGTGAGGGATTGGCAATTGGAATCAATATACCCAGAGGGATTCTAAACCGTTCCATGCCATCTAGACTATTCGGCTCATCCACGGGGGAACGGCTATTGGCTTTTGAGATGAGTGTGCAGGTGGAAATTTGACAAATCATTATGGGAGATACATTTTATTTGACACACCAAGTAGGCCAACATATGAGTGCAGACCATACCCAGGGCAAGGCAATAAGCAGGCTGTCTGTAACGATTATATTATTGGTATATAGGCCTATATATAATGACTATAGGGCCGGCACAAAGTGACAGAGCATGAAATATGTGTTTTGCTACACGACCAAATGGAGGTAACTGCGGAAAAATCCCAATGCTGAATATAAACAAGAGAGTCACTTTCACTATGCATCACAAATGTTTTATTAGACACAGAGGCTGCCCTTGTGGCAGGTATCAACACTTAAAGGTGTACTGTAATAAAAACACACATGAAGTTACAATCTGTATTGTTATAAAACTCAACCTGTTTATCATTGTTTGTGCTAAACATATTGTATAATATAGAAAACGGAAGTATTTTAGACCCATAATTGAGCACTTTTTGCGACGAAAAACCTTGCTTGCGCCACATGCAGAACGCCACGCAGTATACTGTGTGGCGAGCATATACTAGTTCTGTAGGTGACGTCACACGCTATTGTTGCGTGGATCGGTTCCAAGGGGGACTTTTTTTTGGGGGGGGCATACATGTACTGATTTTATAACTTTTGGGTCAAAAGTAAGCACTTACTTAAACATATAAATTTATTAAGTCGTTAATTATGCATAAAGTAATATTTTGTTTAAGCTTATAGCCTAGCATCACCATTAGTTTGTTATTGTGAAATATTATTGTAGCGTCTGATTTAATACAGACATATAGCTCGACATACAAAGCAAAACAAATCAAGCATTAATTTTCTTGGTCAAACAATCTTATAATGAAGTAATAATAACGCGTAATTACGAAGACCTCAGTGCTTGGTGTCAGCTACGTACATGTACGATAGCAGCATTACAGGTGTTGACAGTCTCTCACTGCAATATAATATTGGTAAACTAAAAAGGTCAATTTTTTTTTATGTACTTAAGAGGTCAAAATAACGAAATGCAAACAAAAACAGATAATTCAGATGAACTGTTTACACACTTCTTTATATTAAACGAGACATGTTTGACCAATGAATAGTGAACGTTTATCACATATAGATATGAGGTCATTCCAGTTCGCCGACCTTGGAGCGATGAAAACAAAGCATCAAGTTGTATGGGTTTTAAAGGTAGTATCATACTTTGGTAAGAGACCAAAACAGAAATGTTCACAGATTTACGTAACTTTCAGAGTATGAAGATGGTGCTATTAGAAACCTACCGTTAACATATTTAAAATGGTGTATTTATCCAGAAATTAGTAAAACAACGACCGAAAATCTTTTTGATCTTTTAAAAGATTTGTCCGAAGCTTGGGCCATCTACATGTTGATTTTCATCAGTTGTCAAGTTCATGGAATGATGTTCGCGCTGATCTATACTTACAAACGCGCACCGTTACTGTCGGGGCCACAGAATCGGCCAAGCACAAAATATGCCAATATATCATAATTATATTAACGCGTTAAATAAAACAATATTCATGAATATTAATGTTTTTCCGTCGGGGACGACAAAACGATATTAGTGTTCTCAACATTTTATTTTAGGTTGCTGTATCGCTGATCATTTTTGAATAGGCTTAATGGTTAATTTTATATGTATTGGCAAATTAAACAAGTGTATTGTGTGGACGGCTCATCTTGTTAAAACACAATGGGTCGATTTCACGAAGCCCTGGTTACCCTGCCTCGATCGCAACTCGAGTTACGAGGGATAATCCATCGATCGTATCCTACGTAGGGCTGCAATGCATCCATCACAAGTCCTACGATTGAACGTAAGTTACGATGAGTTTATTGAAATCGACCCCTTAACTTTCTAATCATGAAGATCATGATGCCAACACACTGTGTGTTTAAAATGTAATTTACATGATATCGTTACATGACGGAAAATGGCAAAGATAAATTATTCAATTTTCTTTCAATTAATGAAAGATCACTAAAATTATGTGGCCGTGTCAGCAAACGGAACAGATTACGTATTTTGGATACTGGTCTGATGTTTTCGATATCAGCATAGCTGTCATCGACATGGTTGATTGAGGGTGGGTAGCGGCGCTTCAGGCAAATCATGAATACGGTATTTCATGCATGGCATTTATGTTAAAGAGGTGTTTCAAAATGGAAAACAGATTTGTAACATCTCTCTCGGTAAAACATAAAAATACACCGGGCTCAGCTTCTTTTAAGTCTTATCAGTATCTCGGTTCGCTTTGAAAGTTGCTAAGCAAAATGTTGGCTTTAAAGGCAGCGTATATACATGATTTGCAAGGCCTCCAAAATGATTATTGAGTTTGAGACAGAAAATGGACTCAATACTGTAGTTCGTAAACAGTGCCAACAGTCACCATGGGAAATCTTGGTGCATCGGATGCTGTTTTTTTCAAAGGAAATCAAGATTTAGTGTCTTTTAAAAAGATCGTTCGTCCCAACGATCTTTTCGGCCCTTCGAAAGCGTGGTGTAACCGTGAAGGATTGGTGGGGGGGGGGGGGGGGGGGCAAGATTATTTCCGCCGTATTTCTGCTATCCAGATGAACAAAGCGTAAAAAGGTACATGAAACAACGTCTGTAAGGAAGTTTTAGACTTTCACTTATGTTTAAGTGCCAAATTCAGCCAAAACGCACATATTTGCAAATCTTGCTCCATTTAAACCATGGCTGATGAACTCCAAATAAGCCTGATCCAGTCACAAATATTGACAACGACTCTTGTGGGTGTCCTAATGAGCGATTTGTTTGTTGGGTCACGTGTAAGCCAACATGCATGCGTACATCCTAGCCGTAAGCTACCAAGCCAAAAGCTTATGAAAATGTCAGACATTATATACACGTGCCAAAAAACACACACAAACCCCCCAAATGGACTACATTCTGAAATAACATCACACTACGGTGACAGATTGGTTTGGTATGTGGATCACATTATTTGATTTATGCCCAGGAGGTCCATATCCTGAACATATTCATCGTGTCAATTCCCTAGGCTGCCCTAGATATGCCACACAGTTCAGTGTAAGCGTTAGTCCATCTGTTGTCTTTTCACTAAAAAGTGAGAAACAGTATTTATAACCCCAAAACCCCACTCCATAAGGCCCAATTTCAAAACGAACAAACCTCGCATAAAAGTTACAAAGTATGATTACAAAATTAGTACGGCTTTGTATTACAAAGCCGTTAAACACTCGATCGACCGTGCAAAGAAGTGCGCAGTCACCAATATGCCATCAACCTTTCAAAGGTACTATCATACTTTGGTACAGATCCAGAAATCTCCACAGATTTACCTAGAACTTACAGGGTATAAAGAAGGTGATGGTATAAACATACCGTTAACATTTTTCTGGTAAAACCACAAAATGGCCAAAAACCTTTGAAAGACACAAAATAACGGTGAACAGATTAAAAAAAAATACTGTGAGCGTTTCCCACCGTTTTCTCAAAAAGTGGGCACCGTATGGAACAATTTCACAGATGACTGTTACTGTATCTTTCTTGATAATTATGCTAATGATCTGTACATTTCTTTGACCAAAAACAAAGTACTTTATATGATATAATAACCTTTAATTTTGCTGCACAAATCTGTGCAAAATTTCAATACCGGATTCGTATAATTTTGTGCATGATAATATTCCGACGTGGATGAGCACTGTATAGTGCATGCATAGTCTGTGCATAACAAGAACTGTGCAGTGCTCATGCACGTCGGTGGAGGGCAAGGCTAATTTGCATATTATCATCTATCTCCCGACCAAATTAATATTCATTATGATAATTATTATGTTGATTTATATCTCGAACAACTGGATGGATTGCAGGGATGGATTGCAACAGTCTTAAATGGTGGGCTTAAGGATGCAGACTAAAGCTGACTTTCTCTCTTAGCCGGTCTTGAGTAAGACAATGAAGTTAGCCTATTGCAATAAGCCAGTCTTTCATAGCCCCTTGTGAATTTCCAGTCTGTGATGTGCATAAACATGTACAGTATGAACTTGACAACGTGTGCACATAATCCCACATGTTGCTTGAATCGCAATTGAACATAAAAATGGAAAAACCTCAATAAAACCCTCGTTGGTATAACTCATTATTATCATATTCACCACAGGATTTAGTCTGTCCCTCAGGAACCCCTCTGTTGGCCCAAGGCTCTTCTGTTTAAATCTTCAACAACTAAGTAAAAATTGCCATTTTAGCAACAAAAACCTTTCCAAAATGCAATCAAGTTAGTGAAATTCCAAATATTAAGACAGTGTTAAGCCTCCTCCAAGCAGGCTAACTCTTTTAAGACTGGCTAAGCAGTAAGACTGCTTCATTGCAATGGTCTAACCTATAATAGACCAACTACATGTAGGTCCAAGCCCTTTAAGACCGGCTAAGGCATATAGACAGCTTTAAGACCGCTTATTGCAATCCACCCCAGGTCTTGTTGATCAACTTAAATGAAGATAGCCAATTAATCATTGTGCAAGCAAAGAGGACTGAAACGAGTTCAGGTCAAGTGAATTCAGCTAGTATAAGATCGTACGTGAACTCGCCCTCAATTTTACTAGGGGCTAATTTCATAGAGCTGCTTAGCACAAAAAAAATAGCTAAGCATGACATTTCTGCCTTAATAAAAACAAGATTAACAACCAAATGTCCATGTGTTGTGTATCACTTGTGATTGTTTTTTGGCTGTTGTTCGCTGACCATGAATATCAAATCGAATTTTCAATGGTGGTTTGTTTTATTGGGTAAGCCATTTTTGTGCTAAGCAATTATTGTGTGCTAAGCATCTGTATGAAATTGGCCCTGGCCTTCGTTCTGTCACGGGTGTCACAGAGCCCATGGCTCGGCTCCGCTATGTCCTCTAGTCATTGGTCGAGAGATATTTCACATTCCCAAACGGAAGTGTCCCTTTAAAAGGAAAATAGCTGTGCGTCCATGAATCGAATTAAAGGCTAGGTGTTTTTCGGAGGAAAGTAATTTGGGCTAATATGGGTATGGTGAGTGATTTAAAACAAACGCTGGCCAACTTTTATTGAAGGTAATCATTTTTTTGTCAAAGAAATGCAAATTCATGGGCAGAAATGGAAGATACAGTAACAGTCATCTGTGAAATGTTCAGTCCCATACGGTGCCCACTTTTTGAGAAAACAGTGAAAAACGCCCACAGAGCGTTTTTAAATCTTATCACCGTTATTTTTTTTCTTGATCTTCAAAACTGTTTTGGTCATTGGTTTTTAGTCTTTTCTGGATAAATACAGCATTTCATGCAGAACTATTGTAACGGTATGTTTCTACCATCACCACCTTTATATCGTGTAGTTATAGGTAAATCTGTGGAGATTTCTGTTTCGGTATGCTACCAAAGTATGATATTACCTTCAAGATAAAAATGATTTTCGATATAAAGACCAAATGGACCATTTATTTTTTGTAGAATATTCATATTTTTCAACAGGTCAACAAAAGCAGAAAATCGGAGCGTGAAACATAAATGATAATTAACCATTCAATTAATGTTCTTTTATTTGTTTTGTTTCAACATTCAATTACTACCGACACCTCTTTCAATTATATTTTCATTTTCCCTAATTTCTTTATCATCCCACATAGACTATAAGTGCCTTATAGAAGCAGATTGAGTATCACTTATATAAAACCCGCATATTTCGTATTAGTATTTTTAAAACCAGATTTTTTATTAGGGTATTTACTCTTGCCAATCACATTATTTTACAGGTCTTTACAACTCAAAGTAAAAAGAAAACAAACCATTAATTAAAAAGAAGAAGCAGAGTAATCAGTCAACTATTTTTAATTATTTTTAATTGACAATAAAATAATAAGACTCAGCAAGGTTTTCAACAAACCTCGTGTGAACAGAAAAATACTGTACGGTCTGGGGTTGATTTCACGAAGCCCTACGATCGATCGTAACTCGAGTTACGAAAGATAACCCATCGTATCCAGGAGATGCAATGCATCATAAGTCCTACGATTGATATAAGTTACGATGAGTTTGTGAAATCGAAATCGTCCCCTGGCACACTAACTTGAGTATACTGCACAATATAGGTTTACAGAATGGAAATTTATGTAAATTACATGTATATTAACTGGACACACCGTTACCACTACGTGAATTGGGCACGTCTTGCAAAGAAGTCACCAGAAGCCAATTTTACTAAGCTGATTAAGCACAAAAAATAGTTACGCATGAAAAGTTTTCCTTGCTCAAACAGGATTTTCATGGGATGATCGCTTTTGACTTGTATTTGGCCATTGTTTGATTCACAGGGAGTTCTGGCTGGCATACTGATTTTATTTAACAACGTTTTTGGTGCTGAAGCACATTTTGGTGCTTGAGCAGCTTTTGCATGGCTTACAGTGTAGTGCAAAACTTCCGTGTCCACCCATACTATTAAACACGTATTAGTATTTCGCCTTCTCCTATGTACAAGTATGTTAAAGTTCACACTGCCCATAGTTTGGCAAATTCAAATGCTGTATACTTACACGTAGCAACGTTTCATTCAAACCTAATCGCAAAATAATGCTAACTAGTCAATAAAGACCCCTCTTAATAAATTTATACTGTTCATTTGAGGGGTGCTGTTCTACGAATTTCACGCCGTGATAGGCACAAAACGTCCCTCATGCATTAGATGGTCAATAGTCCTAGAAATACAAATGGAGGTTATCAATCAAGTGCATAATTGCAATGGACTATTAACTTTAATGGTCCATTAATACTAGACTCGGGATGCCATCTTTCTAAAAGGTGGGAACCTGCTAAGCTCTGAGGGTTTGAATGGGATGCATAACAAAATAATTGTCTTAAAGGTAATATCATACTTTGGTTTTTATCAAAGAAATAGAGATTCATGGGCAAAAATATCAATATAGATATACAGTAACAGTCATCTGTGAAAATTTAAGTCCCATACGGTGCCCACTTTTTGAGAAAACAGTGAAAAACAGCCACGGTATTTCTTAAGTATTTTCTCTTTTATTTTTGATCTTTTAAACGATCAAAAAGATTTTCGGTCGTTGTTTTACTAATTTCTGGATAAATACACCATTTCAGGAGGGACAATGTTAACGGTAGGTATCTACCACCACCGTCTTCATACCCCGTAAGTTATAGGTAAATCTGTGAAGATTTCTGTTTTGGTCTCTAACCAAAGTATGATACAACCTTTAAGGGGGAATAAACTGGACAGGCCGATGACACATGGTCATTTTGCTCTGATGTTGAGGTGTCATCTCTTGACTCTCACTGATGACTGAAACTTGTTAGAACAAATAGATAGAGGGCAGTGTTCCCATGGGAGCAATGATCCTTGGTATGAAACATTGATCAACTGGACAAGGTGGAAAAGACAGTTGCAATCCAGGGGCCAATTTCATAAAGCTGCTTAGCACAAAAATTCGCTAAGCACAATTCTGCTTAGCACAACAATTCGCTAAGCATGACATTTCTGTCTAAATAAAAACCGGATTAACAACCACATGTCCATGTGTTGTGTATCACAAGCAATTGTTCTTTGGCTGTTGTTCGCTGACATTGAATATCAAATCGAATTTTCAGAGGTGGTTTGTTTGATTGGGCAAGCCATTTTTGTGCTAAGCAATTTTTTGTGCTTAGCAGCTCTATGAAATTGGCCCCAGGCGTATTAGAATGGAATCCCAGGCACCTGACTATACTACAAAGTCTAAGACATAAAGACAGGTGACATAATCTTCTCACCAGGTCGAGGCCATAACATCCATCCTGCATTCGAAGCAGTGCAATCAAACTGAGGCTTGGATTCAAAATAGTCTGGTACCCATTTTCTTTTAGAATTGGCGTTATATTTCTCCAGGCATGCAACTTGCACTTTCCAAAAAAAGAGGAAATTCCAATCTTTAACATACTTTGTACAGTGTTTTTCACTTTTCAATGGCATAAGAGTGAAGTGAAAAAAGAGGAAATCAGCTGATCCGAGGAAAAGTTGCATGCCTGTTTCTCGAAGGGAACGCTTCCGTTTCGTAAACGCTCTTTGTTATGTGTTGATTGCTGGTACTAATAAAAATAAGTAGGCGTTTACTCCCCTGTGGTTTCAAGCGCTTAATTCTCAATCTATTGTGGGTACAATTTCCCTTTGAATGGGATTTCCAAGCTTTGCAAGATGAAGAACAGCACACCGACATAAGCTGTAGTGATTTACCAGTAGGACATAATATCCGGGATACTTTGAAAAAGATATCTTTACCACATTCTATAAGAGCTGGATTCATCCAACTTTCATAGGTCTCCCCACCAAATTACCCCAGGGCTTTATAGACGGCATTTTACCACATCACAGTGAACAAGAAGCGTATATAACTCTGATCTGCAGGAATATTTCCCTTCCAAAATAACCCATGGGACGTTGGATTTCCTCTCCTAACATCCTACTTGAGTCTATTCACGGCATAACAATGTACAAGTCATCCAAACTCCCTCGAGATCAGTCCAGGATATTTCTATACCGTGTTCGTAATTTGTTGTTTCTCTCTCCTAAATCTAGTTCATTCTCTGGTCTTTTGAATGCACACGTGTATAACAATCATCATGAAAGTAATAAGATGCAAATTCCTTTCCAAATAATGCGACGCCTTTCTACTTAGGTTTAATAGAAGCAGGTCATCCCATTAAATATTTACATACATGAGCCTGGTTAATGATGCAGTAAATGACAAAAACACTCTTTTAAAAACAGATGATGGCATGAAATACATAGGCGAGGACAAACACGTTGTTTCAAACTGTGACGTCTGTTAGTGACGTCATGATATATGGACTCATTAATACAGGAATTCTAATTTGTCATGTTTGTGTAAAAACCACCAGAGTTGTACTGGCAAGACTTTAAAGGTACAATACCGGATTGGTATAAACATACCCAAACAGAAATGTTCACAGATTTACGTATGACTTTCAGGAAAATGAAGATAGTGCTGGTAGAAACATATCAAGGAAGATACCAAGAAGTCATCTGTGAAATTTTCAGTCCCGAATACCATGCATACGGTGCCCACTTTTTGAGAAAACCACCCACGGTATTCTAAAATCTTTTCACCGTCATTTATAATCTTCTGAAGATCAAAGTGGTTTTGGTCACTGGTTTAACTTTTTTTCTGGATGAATACAGCATTCCAGGCAGAAAAGTTTTAACGGTATGTTTCTATCGGTCATCTTTATACCCTGTAAGTTATATGTAAATCTATGAAGATTTCTGTTTCAGTATGCTGCCAAAGTATGATACTTAAGTCAAGTGACACCAAAGTCAAGCTGTAACTTTGAAGTAAGTAATAGTGTTAAAAAATGTATAAATAAGGAAAGAGAAATCAATATTCAAAATCAACTTTGAAATAACTGACCGAAAAGAGACGGCATTGGTGAAGATTGATTGATATTATAACCAATGATGATAGATTAGGGTGACTGTTAGCAATACTCGGATAACAATCCATTCACTGTACGTTATGGGCAGGGGTGACTGAGAGGGACTAAGCTTGCAACATGTGTCGACCATGTGGAGCTACATGTATGGCTGACACTAAAGGTGGTGGCAACATGGGTCTTTAAGTAACCAGGGGTCGATTTCACGAAGCCCTGCGATCGATCATAACTCGAAGGATACGAAGGATGTGGTGCGCCCATCCCACGTAGGGCTTCAATGTATCAAAAGTCCTACAATAGATAGTAAGTTACGAAGAGTTCGGTGAAAACAACCCCAGGCTACAGACTAGGCTTTGGACTAATTTTGCTACCGCCACTTGAGGCCCACAAAACCAAACGAAGAGATTGGGCCACACAACAAAGCTGAAGAAAAGCTCCAGCTTCGCCATGTATGTATCTCAAGCCCAACATTTAGGACTCAAAATGGCGGTAGCAAAATAAATCCCAAGCCTAGCCTCAATCCTCATTTCGTATAGGCCCTATGTCACATCCAGACATGCACAATGTTGATTTTACAAAGGCTATTTAACTACAGTACGTACACCCGGTTCATACCAAAACATTGGTGCTTCAGCAGAAGACATAAGGTCTCCATACTTCCCTTGGTATTATACAATGCAGTACTCCTGAAGTGGCTGAAATCATGGTTCTGAATGTGCTGGCTAATTTGCTTAAAAATATCATAATTAAGAATGTGTCAAGTAAGTCTTGAAGATGGTCAATGACAGGGTCGAGACCAAGATCTGGATTCTGTATCATACAAAGTAATACTGTTAATTCTAAGGAGGTACAATCACAGTTGCTTGACTTCGCTGCCGGATGGAGGGACAGATGGGCTAGTTGAGATTCAGGTCATGCACGCCAGCCATCCAACATACAGAACACTCCAGAAGCAGGTCAACTACGATCAATAAAGGTTCCTGGACATCCTGCTCACTAAGTACTAGTGTAGTCCCCGATAACACGTCCTAGTGTCTTAAATCAGCAGCTAATCAAGTTCACCTCAAGCAATGAGGTTCGAGGTGGATTCTGGGATCCAGAAGCAGGTAAATTAGATCAATAAAGGTCATGAAGGTTGCAGGACATCCTCCTCACTAAGCACAACTCCAGTCCACGATAACACATCCCAATGTCTTAAAATGAGCAGTCAATCAAGTTCACCTCAAGCGCTGAGGTTTGAGATGGAATCATTCTAGCTCCATGACAGGACAGGACAACCCATCTCTTAAAACCACTGGCTATTTTGCTCAGCCCATGTCCTTTATCAGTTTATAATCCTTGCACATTATACGATTTCAGACGGTCTCTATTCTGCCACAGGCACCACGCCGACGCCAGCCCTAATCCCACCGCTCCCCCTTTCGCCATTGTCTTCAAACCAGCTATCAAAACAAAAACAAAAATAAAACAAATAGAAGAAAATATAGTGAGAAAAAATCTTAATTTCAAATAAAAATACACAAACATGTACTATCCATACATGCAGCTCAAGGGCCGGCAGTTTCTTTTTTCATACTGCTGACCGCCACTCAGCCAAACTCTCATGCTGTTTTGGCTTTTTAAAACAAAACTTTACTCTGTAAAGGATAAAATTACGGCACTCAGGGTAAAAGGGTGTAAGGAGCTGCTCAGTGGAGCTGAAAATAGAAGTATGCAAAAGGGGTCGATTTCACGAAGCCCTGCGATCGATCGTTACTTGAGTTAAGAAGGATAACCCATCGTATGATCCCACGTAGGGCGGGCGGGCAGCAATGCAATCCCAAGCCTTACGATTGATAGTAAGTTACGATGAGTTTGATGAAAAACGATCCCAGGTAAGGCGATTGAAAGAAAGCACTCGGCAGTGACAGAGATCAGCAAAGAGATATAAAAGAACGAGAGAGAAAGCCGTCAGAAAACATTTTCTGTTTTGCATTTTAAGTGGACTGGTGATATTGAGCAGAAAACATGCAGTTTCATGCTCGGACACCTCGAAATGAGGGTGACCCAGATAAAAAAGGTCAGAGGAACATACATACAAGTAGAGGTAAAAGATTTGCGACACAACTTGAGGAAACCAGACAAACACGAATGGTTCAAAAATCAATCACGTGGCGCCAAACTCTCGACAACACTCGGAGGTGATCACTATCAGTCATAAGTTAACGGACAATAATACCAAAAACCTAAATGTGACTTTTGTAGTACTTTTATAGCACGACAGTATATGTTTGTAACCTTGAAACATGTCGCTGAAGTCTACGTGAGATATGGCAGACGAGGAATGCACAGTTTAGGAGGCGGAGAGGTTGTGGCTTCAAATATGCCAGAAAATGAAAACAGGTCGATGTTCACGAAGTCCAGTGCTTGACTTGATGGCTACATGTCTGTTTGATTCATATCAAATGCTTAGAGTTCGGAGGGCCTGAGGCGTTTCGATCCTAGCAGGGTAATCTTTCTCAAAGGCAAAATGACGAAGGACAAGAACATGCAAGTGAATAGAAACACAAATGATTGGATGAGGGAATCAGGACAATCGGAGGGGGGGTTGGTCACACACAGAGGGGTCAGGTACTAGGCAAGATCCAAGTTGCCAGACTACAAAGGCATGAAAGGGGGGGAAGCAGTTAGCAGAAGTTTATTACTTGATTCATATAAAATTACATCTCCTCCCAAAAAACGTAAGGACTGTACTGTTTCTCACTGAACAAATACAAGGCAATTAGCTTACGTAGTAGATGAAAAGTTTTCGCGGTCTCTAATTAAAAAACAAATGAAAAGTGAACAAAGAAAAATTGACTGGAGCGGGATTCGAACCGGTGACCTCCTGTTTGCATTTCTTTGATAAAAACCAAAGTATGATATTACCTTTGAAGATTAGGTCGCAGGTTCGAATCCCATTCCAGTCAATTTTCTTTGTTCACTTTTCAATGACTTTAAATTCAGTCAGTTTCCCTCGTGGTTATTTGATGATTAAAAAACAAATGCACGGATGAATGAATAAAAATCCTTAAATTTGAAGGAGGGATTTGAACTTATGACTTTAAACGGAATGTACAACATTGGTAAAGGTGACAGAGCAGCTGCAGGCTGCTCATCATTCAATTTGTCATGGAATGAAAGCCAAACCTGTGAAATATTCAGCTCAATTGATCATTGGAAACAGTAGAAAACAGCAGAAAACTGCCGAATTGTGTGGGAAAGCCTGTCTCATATTTGATCTCTCCAAGATCAAAAATGTTTTGGTGTATAATGGTTTTACTCTTTTCTGGATAAATACAGCATTTCAGACAGAAACACTTTTACAGTATGTTTCTATCATTATCTGTGAACATTTCTGTTTTGGTTTGTAACCAATGCTGTACATGCCCTTTAAGAAGTTAAGAAGTCTGAGAAATTTGACAGCTGAGTCACTGGTCCAACTGTATCATTTGCTGGGGGACATGATGCCCCCTTCCCGGTGGAAGTGAAGTCTCAGTAAAGTCAAGACTAGCGGCTGAATCAACATGATTGAACTGAAGGTGTCTAGGGGACTGGAGTCTGTGAAATCAACACTTATCCACTTATCAACTCATCTCTGATAACCGGATTCTGAGGGTATGGCAGGGGGGGGGGGGCGTGGGGGGGGGGGGGGGGGCGGAGTCTCGGTGGAATTGAAATGTGGGTCCATAAGATCAGAGGAGCAAAGGAGGAGTCTGCGGACATTTCTCCATGTTGGAATGTCACAAGGAATCAAATTTTTTCCATTTTTGAAAATTTTTCTTTTCATTCGACCAGGTTGGGCCAAAAATTGATCACGTGTCTCTCTGCAGTGTACGGTGTTTATAGGCTTTTATAGGATTTATAGGCTAATCATTTGACTTAAAGGTAGTATCATACTTTGGTAAGAAACCAAAACAGAAATGTTCACAGATTTACGTATAAATTACAGGGTATGAAGATTGTGGTGGTAGAAACTTACCATTAAAATTTTTTTTCCGTCAGAAATGGTGTATTTGTCCAGAAATTAGTAAAACGACAACCGAAAATCTTTTTGATCTTTTAAAAGATCAAAAATAAAAGAGAAAAGACTTCACAAATACTGTGGCTGTTTTTCACAGTTTTCTCAAAAAGTGGGCACCATATGGCATGTACATGTACGGGACTGAAATTTTCACAGATGACTGTTACTGTATCTGTATTTGTCGAAGAAATGCAGATTCATGGCCAAATTATCAAAAAAGAAACAGTAGCAGTCATCTGTGAAATATTCAGTCCCATATGGTGCCGAATTTTTCATAAAATAGTGAAAAAATCCCACGGTACTTTTAAATCTTTTCACAGGATTTTTGTTTTTCCAAAGGTCAACATTTTTTTCGTTAAATAGGTTTTACTCTTTTCTTGATAAATACAGTTTTTCAGGCAGAAACATTTTACAATCACCATCTTTATACCCTGTAAGTTATAGGCACATCTGTGGAGATTTCCGTTTCGGTATGCTACCAAAGTATGATAGTATCTTTAAAATATTGGAATGTTTCCAACAATACATTAATGTAGTCAATGGAGTGATTGATGAACTTGATGAATGTAAGAAAGTGTGAAAACCAAAGATTAGAAGCGCAAGATGAGAATTGAAGAGATATGGGAAACAGTGATGAGAATTAGAAGAATACCTGATGATTTGTAGAGAAGTCCCGTGGCCGTGGCCGCACCTATCGTGTTGAATTCGTCCTCGGTACCCCGTCCCCAGGACAGGCCAAGTCCCAAGATGCTGTACATCAATGCTGTGTGAGAATCAACACATACCGGTAACCACTGAATGCTAATATAATGGCATGATGATGTACAAGTAACAATTTCACATTACACCTTCAATCATGACATCAATGTGAATGAATATCACTGATCCGCTAGTTTAGAATTTACGGCCTTCAGAAAAATGATACAGACGCTAGTCATTTATAGTGTCTGGAGAGGTGTGACTGAAAAGACACTAGACAACAGCTGGGGCCAGCGGGTGAATTTGAATCCAGTATCGCAGCAGGCACTTTCAATTCATCAGTCAACATTTTTTTTCGTTGGGCTGATCACGGGCCTGTTTGTTTAATGCACGGGATTGCAAAATTGCGGATCCAATTCCTATGCATGGTACGCTAAAATGGGATCCGGATCAGCAGAATCTGAGATCCTGTGCGTTAAACAAACAGGCCCCTAACTATGCCAAAACAGGCTTTTCCTATATAGTCTTGTATGAATTGTGGATGAATTAAAGGGTCCAAGAGACCTAGGACCAATTTCATAGAGCTGTTTAAGCACCAAAATTTGCTTAAGCACCAAAAAACATGGTAAATGCAATCAGTATGCCAGCCAAAAATCCTTGTGAATGTTATGTTCAGCAAACAATGGCCGAACGCAAGTCAAAAGTCAGTAAACATCACATGAAAATTTGGTTGGTACCCCGGTAATCCTGTTTGACCAAGGAAGACTTTTCATGCTCAAGCAAATTGAGCATGAAAAGTAATGTAGTAGTGGTAGTAGTAGTTTAGCAGTGGGCTTTCCCAAAAAGAATAAAAATAAATGAAAACAATTCATAAAAAAATATGTAAGAGACAGTAAAGTGGTTTTTGAGTGCAGATATCGATTTTATTAATTATTTGCCACAAAATATCAGCTCCTGGAATTTTTGTGGCATGAATTCTTTAAGCAGCTCTATGAAATTGGTCCCTGGATTTAACACCTACATGTAGGCTATAACCCATTGCCTAGCCTTCAACTGGACATTAGGGTGGGGGGGCATGTACAGTACATGTACCTGACAGATATAGTACCTCTCTGGCTGACCAAATGACCAAAGCCAGAGAGCAAGAATTACTCTCAAAAAAGCATGACGCTACTGTCCTCTTTCAAGATATTATGATTTTCCAGAATATGAATCTAGCCCAAACCCTTTGCCATCCTCCAACTCGGAAATTGGCCCCAAACCGAGAAGACCAATTTATCTTACTTTTTTTTTAGTAAAGAGAAATCCCTGGAAGTGCATGTTTAAAGATGATTCCAAACTTTGGGTTTTTGTCAAAGAAATGCAATCCATGGGCAAAAATATCAAGAAAGATACAGTAACATCATCTGTGAAATTTCCAATCCCATACGGTGCCCACCTTTTGAGAAAACAGTGAAAATGCCAACAGTAATTTAAAAATCTTTTCACCATTATTTTTGATCTTCCGAAGATCAAAATTGTTTTGGTCACTGGTTTTAATACCCTTTCTTGGATAAATACAGTATTCCAGGCAAAACAATTTTAATGGTATGCTTCTAGTTTTTCTACCATCACCATCTTTATACCTTGTAAGTTATAGGTAGATTTCTGTTTTGGAATGGTACAACTACAATGATAAAGGGCTGTCATTGGAGACATGAAATTCCTGTTGGTGAAAGTGATGTACAGTATATCGCTTTCTCATCAATATCTTTCATCTTTTCATCTTTCTACTACTGTATGCCTACAGCCTACAGGAAAATAACTTGCCACACATTTGACAATCCTCCCAAGAAATACTATTAACAGAGAGACACCGTTCTGGAAAAGTCCTCTTGATCTATTAGTCACGGGCTGATGAGGTTCCCTGCAGGGCAGGCAGGAAATACTATTGTGAATCTAGGCGCCAAAGCCCCCGTAAAAAAAAATGCTTGATTTGTAACCGGAGCAGTACGCTGATGATTTCTCAGATGTATTTACTAAGGATAACTGGAACGTACGGAAGCCCTGGGACAGTATATCTTGGGAATCCAGATGCAATCACGGAGGGATTAACAACCAAATTGTGCCTTTGGTGGGATTTGAACCTGGACACGTGTACTACAAGTAAGACCCTGAGGTTCATCCTGAGGGACATTATGATTGCTATGCCAACCACAATTATCATTAGGCCTAAAAACAAAAATATTAAGTTGGCGTAACAGGCTCAAAAATAAAGGGTAGGTAGGTCGGGATTTTTTTATTTTTATTTTTTTACTGCGTAGTTATATATATGTAGGGCTTGCGCAATCCACTACATGTTCGATCGCTGTGACTCCAAAGTTCCATGTGGTAGCGTAAGACCATGGAATACAACAATGAGAAATGGTCAGAGAAGGTTTCAAACGTACTTATAAATAATAAGCTGTTCCGACATTTCCAATGTCGGAACAGGTTTAGTTTTCGTTCTGGTTTTTATTATTATTCTTTATCGGCGTCCTTCCATAGCTTAAGTGTAGTAAGTGTGTTTATTCCTAATCTTTTCTAATCTTCTTCTTATCAGCTTATATGAGGTATCTTAAGAAAGCTTATAAGCTGAAGTTTCTGAAAAGGCTGAGTTTGTTAAAATTCTTAATTAATTAGCCACGTGACAGTCATTTGAATATTTAATTAGCATGCAGGACTTTACAAACATGATAGCAAATAAAAAAAAAATAAAAAAACTGTAAAAAATTTCCGGAATAAAATAATTAATTTAAAGAGTATAAACTCTACTTTTAGCTGTTTAGGTTGTAGAGATGAATTTTATTATGTTCCCAAAACTATGAAGCCTGAAAAACTTTAAAAAACAAGCTTTTAACATGTCATGCGGACAGCCGAACGGCCGGACAGAAATCGGTATTACATAGACTCGCACTACTTCGCAGCTTGCCAAATACACGTTCATTGTCTCTGCATTGTATTCATCACTTGGGCTGAAGTTCATGGATGTGTCTCTGCTAAGGACATACATTGTACATACAGTGTACCAGTAGATCAGAGCTTACAGCTTAGCTGATAATTCCTCGCTTACCAGATTCTATTTCACAAATAAGCAAGGCATTTTCTTATTTCATGTATTTTTCAAAGCATTGCAAACTTGCTAAGGTGTCATTTGCCTTGTACGTAATTAGCTAGAGAAGACATTTGAGGCTAACTGTGTGAAGTGAAGTGTAGAATGGTGCAGGGGGAATCTGTTAGGGCCTATTTTTTGGCTTACGGGCAATGCTACGCTCGACATCTCTTTCCTGAAATCGGTAAGCAAGACTTCCGGTACTTAAGCAAGACTTTCAGTACTTAATCGGTTTAGCATGTTTAGTGAAGAATTTCAAGGCTAACCTTGAATAATTTTGTGCTAACGCCCTATTATGTGCATCCTGCATTTAGTCCTTGCTTAGCACAGCGAGAAAGAAAACTCTCCTGTGAAATACGCAATTAGGCCTAAACCGTAAGCAAAAAAAGTCTGCTATTGTAAGCGAAGAATTTTCGCTTACGGTAACGGATTCCATGAAATTAGGCTCAGAAAACGACTTGAAACTTACCAATGACACCGATACTGTTGGCCGACGAAGCTCCCTGTTTGGTCACCAAGTTCAGCATTCTATGGAAACAAACAAAAATTCAAAATTGAATTTCTCCTTGCGAGAAAAAATGCACTGTATGAAGCAATTTGTAATGATATGAACACCTGCTATACACTTGTCATGAAACACTTAATTAAACTTGGCCATGTTGGCAGATAATGTTAATTTCTGTACTACAGGGGATGTTTGTTTCAAGCACGTGATTAGTGATCTTGCAGATTCATGTCCCTATGTAGGATAAACTGGGATCAGCGGGATCACTGAACTCGTGCCTGAAACAAACAGGACAAGTGCATGTTCATCTCAGCAATCCCTTTACCAGTCATGTAAACATGTACGCACCTACAATAACATCCGAAACCAATTTTTAAGGTAAGGCTGCAGTTTGTATCCTGTTACCCGGTTATCCGACCGTTCAAAAGGGTACCCGGGTACATTTTCCCAGTTAGGTTAATGTTGCTGATGCTGTTGGACTTAAGAAGCAAGTACAGCTATTTCTCCTCCAACTTCTACTTGATTTTGTCAAGTACGTTTAGAATTAAAGCACATATGATGAGTTTGTGAGATGATTGTCACAATTTGAAGAGATCAAGGGCCATGCATTGATTGTGAACATGCCTGAACCCAGACACGGCGGCAGCACAACTTGTTAAGCAATGCTTGAAATAATCACACAGTCCGACAATATGGACCCATCGGCAGAGATGAAAGCATGTTTTCAATTGATACAATAATCCTAAAAACATGTAGAGCATTATTTAGCTATTATTTGCCGCAATAGGTTTTTGTTTATGACATGCACGAGGGTCTGGCGTTCAATCATACAATTAGTCGTTTACAGGATTCGATGACTTTTCAATCTGAAAAATGTATGTATAATCTGAAATCCCTCCATGGACCTAAAATCTACTTAGCAGTTCCCAAATATAGCATGCTTTCAATTGATACTTAGCATTCCTTGTACATACATGTACATCCAATAAGCTGCAATTTGCTTTTTCGGGGTTTCTGTTTGCAAGAGTCTTATTGTTCAAGGATTAGTTTTGAAGATGCATTTAATCATCTGCAAGAACTCCATGGGCCTAAAATCTGTTGAGCAGTTTCTAAACATAGTGTTGGAATTGGAGGAACTGCCTAGCACTGAAGATAATCAATAGCATAGAAGAGATAAGAAAAAAGTAATATGCAAATTAGGCTTGCCCTTCACCGACGTGGATGAGCACTGTATACTCAGTGCTTGTGAGAGCACGTGAGAAAAAAATCACATGCTTGCTCAGGTGGGATTCGAACCCACGACCTCCTGCTTGCTAGTGCAGATGCCTTACCTGCTAGGCGAAAAGTACTTGAAAAAAAAAGAAAAAAGTACTTGAGTACCAATTGAAGGATTGGTCAAATTTTTTACCCTTCAATTGGTGAGCACTTTTTTCTTACTCTGCTATGCTATTCTAGTGTTGTATCGATGAAATGATCCCTAGGATATGGTGGTGTGTGTGTGGTTTCATTGCTCGTAACTGCCAAATGAACAAAGATAATTTGGGAAAACCAGCATCGTAGGGCCGGAAAGCTCAGTTGGTAGAGCGCGTTTACGGTATTCAGGAGGTCGCTGGTTCGGGTCCCGCTCCAGTCAATTTTTCTTTGTTCACTTTTCAATGACTATAGTGTTGTCACGTTAAAACCCCAATCTTCAATTGATGTGAAGTGTAAATGTAACATATTACAATCCCGAGACGTTGCTCTACTCAAACTGTGGCTCTTTTTTCTGGAAATTGGAGGACAAAATTATATGATTTGATGAAGATCAAAATCATAATAACGATGATAATACTTCAGGTTTTTTTTTATTTTTCTAAATTCATAGTTGTTTAACGACAACTGCCAAAAAAGTTGTGATTTTTGTGACATTGCATAACATCAGAATATTTGACAGAGCAATGACTACCGGTAACTGAGATAAGGTGACTGTGGACTGAACAAAGATTGAATTTTGAAAGGAAGTAAGGCTGAATATGATGTATTTCTGTTACAGTTCTTTCAAATATGCAGGCTGAATTACAACTTTCGATCGTTTTGTTTTCTCTCCTACATGTATGTAAATGTATGTAAATGTCACAATATGTATGCAAAATATGTTTTATGAGGTGATTTTAGTCATGTGGCGTTCACAATTTCCTGATGTAATTTCCCAAAGGCACTCTGTTAATACCAGTCATGAATTTGAATGACTTCATTTCAAGGCAATATTATACTTTTGTCAAAGAAATTATGCAGATTCATGGGGAAAAACATCAAAGAAGATTAACAGTCGTCTGTGAAAATTTCAGTCCCATACGGTGCCCACTTTTTGAAAGAACAGTGAAAAACGCCCACAGTAATTTTCAGTCCCATACATGACATAGAGAAGAAGATTTCTGTTTCGGTATTCTACCAAAGTATGATACTATCTTTAAAGATACCAAACGTATCTTACACACATGTACTTGTACAAACTATTTTTTGTGTGGATTTGTTTCTAGTCTACAGCAGGGGTTGAAATCAACAACTTGGTCTGCTGGTCCCGGGCCACCAAAAACAACCATCGAGCCACTGATTTTGATGAACAATGCCAATACAGTGTCCACTGGCCCTGTGGGGCACCACGAGACTGGTTAGTACAGCAGCTGATTTCACGAAAATGTTGCGTAACTTATGCAACGTACAATTGTGTAAGTTTCGTGAAACAGGCATAACTTGTCCAACCAAAGGCAGGAAAATGTTGCGTAAGTTAAAGTTACACAACATTTTAAATTACGTGAAATTGACTGCAGCACTGTAGACTTGAAAATAGCCCAAAGTCATCAGCTACTTGTGTACAATGAAAGAAGATCTACGCACTCTTTATCTTCAGTAAACTAGTTCTTAAGCCCAATCACGAACAGGCAGAGATGGACTCTAGTCTCCTACACATGTAACCCAAGATGAGATGCATCTTCACTTTGTGATATCAGTTTCCTGTTTATTTTTAAAAATCACCGAAGCACTTGGGATCCTTTTACTTCGTTGTTCTGGATCAGATCTTTAATTTTAAAACCCCTTTACTGATTGTGAAATTAGCTTGAAATTGAGTGGAATCCCCCAGGGGTAAAGTACTTCAAACAAAGTATGTGCATTGTGCAATGAATGTAAATAACGTACAGTATACATACTGTATACTGTATACGTGTATAATTAACATGTAAATCGGTAGATTTCACAAATCCCTGCAATCCTATGATTTGTCACGTTTGTATCAGGATTTAACTTGACGTATGCTGTACATGTACATGTAGGCAATTTCACAACAACAGGATTATCCCCTGGAGGAAATGAACGTCCGATCTCTTTACGCGTATCTCAAATGATGTAACATCAATGGGTCTGCTACAAAAACAAAACCCTGCACGTTACAAAACTGAAAAATTTTAAAGGTAGTATCATACATGTACATGTGTACATTGGCTTTTGTCAAAGAAATACAGATTCATGGGCAAAAGTATTAAGGATGATACAGTAACAGTCATCTGTGAAAATTTCAGTCCCATACGGTGCCCACTTTTTGAGAAAACAGTGAAAAATGGCCATAGTATTTCTTAAGTCTTTTCTCTTTTTGGTGGTTGTTTTTACCAATTTCTGGATAAATACACCATTTCAGGCGGAAAAATGTTAACGGTATGTTTCTACCACCATGCACCACAATCTTCATACCCTGTAAGTTCTCCGTAAATCTGTGAACATTTCTGTTTTGGTGTCTTACTAAAGTATGATACTACCTTTAAGATACATGTATGCACGACTGAATGACCGAGCTTAGTGAGCTAATTGTGAACAACAACCGTACTTCCAGTTCTCAGATTTAGTTTTTTGTGAACAATTTATGTGCATGTGGATCGGTTTGCAGAAACACCATGTAAGAATCGTTCGTACTTTCGCACTTCTATTTCGTTCGCACTTCTAGTAAGGTCATAACGTTTTGACTAGCCTGCTCTAGCCTGGGTCTCCTGATGAGGACTCCAGTCAACTTTCTCTCTGTCCTTTTATCAACATGTTCACTGACCAAAAGAAAAACAATGAAATTGAACCATTTTTCTTACAATTCACTTCAAAGCCCGAAATGACTTCTGCACAGTTTTACTCTATGTGGACAATTTAGAGGTGCAATCTTTCAGCAACTCATAAAAACCTGACTCGTACCTGACACGTACAAAAATTCAATTCCTATTGCTTATAATGTAGTTCCAAGGCAGCTTCAATGTACACGCTGAATGTCCACAAAAATATCAGAAAAGATTAGACAAAGGTGACTCAATTCAGCTGGTCACAGAGGAAATAGCTTCTAATTGCACCATAGTCAAACAAGCCAATCCATTCAAACAAGATGCTCAGTTTCAATCTCGACAGACAAACTTGTACATGTATCAAATAATAACTACAATCATCAAATAACCACAAGGGAAATTGACTGAATTTAAAGTAACTGAGAAGTGAACAAAGAAAAATTGACTGGAGCTGGATTCGAACCGGCCACCTCCTGAATACCGTACAGGTGCTCTACCAACTGAGCCATCCAGCCTTGCGTTGGTGGTGACCCCAATAGTCAATTATCTTTGTTCGTTTGGCAGTCAGAAGCCATGAAACTACGCACACACCACCATACCCCAAGGATCATTTCACCGATACGCGCAGCAATGCTGCAACCTGGGAACCTGGGAAATAATAACTACCATAAAAAAACTACTGTTTATTGTGATGCTGCTCAAACAAAACCGGACGACAGGTTGTCACTCTAAAATTCTGATACTGTGATACTGATAGATTTGCTATCAAATTTCTGGTGAGACAAGACACTTATTAAGTTGAATTCTGTTTACATATCATGTGTTTGAGGAGGACAAGTCCATTGTTGAAGAAGAACAAATTGACCTAAGACTGTCTTTCCGATAATGGACAGCCCCATAAATGCTTCAATCTCAAACAACAATACTGTCATGAGTGTACTACTGACGAATAAGGGAACATAACATGTACATGTATGTGCACAGGGAGTCATTTGCACACAAACCTATGTGCCATTCATTTGGTAAATGCTGACAGAAAGCTTTGACACCCCTGTGTGTATAATCGATCAGGCAGCTTTCTGGAGAGCCAGCTCATCCAATCGTCATCGTAGTCAGTTGAGCTGACCAGGGGTGGGGGCGGGGCTTGAGCGAATGGGTGATTTTGTGGCATGGTGGGCATGGCATGGTGCTGAGTATTAAGATTTCTGACTTTGAAGTTCCAGTTGCATTTAACACGTTTAAAGGAAAAACAACTTGGATATTTTCAGCAGGAAGAAGGTACAATGGACATTTATGAGAGGCAAAATCACCATCTCTATATACTATTTTCATAGCCAGTTTTTAATTTAAAAGCAAAGAAACAACAACATTTCTACACTCTTGCTTTTGTCGTTCAAAAGTGAAAAAAGAAAAATTGATCCGTTTTGGGCTATCTTGGATAAGGGCCATGGAGGTCAGTCCATAAGAGACCAACCAAGTTAAGTAAATCAGTATACTTACTGTGAGACTCTGACTTTGCCGCTTAATTCTTTTGTCTCGCTGACCGATATTCTCGTTCCGTTGAGGGCGCCATATATTGCACCTGTGACAAAGAAAAAACAAAACAAACCAAAACAGTTTAATTACGTGCCATTTTGAAAACAACTTGTGTAAAATGTTCTTGATCTTGTGACCATGATATTGGCACTGTCACTGGTCACAACTGGAACAGCTCTTCACCAAATTCAAGTTAACATGGTTAAATTAAAGAGTGTCTTGAATCAAATTGACTGGAGCGGGGATCAAACCTGCAACCCCATAATTTTTCTTTGTTAATTTTTCAACGCAGATATGCAAATAGATGTACAAAAGACGTGTACACAATTTTGTCTTTTTTCAACGCAGATATGCAAATAGATGTACAAAAGATGTACACACAATTTTGTGATTTCCATAGGTTTGTGCACAAACATGGATGTGAGCCCAGGCATCACTCTGTACACGGAGCTAGCACTCTAGTTATTCTAATACATGTAGCTCCATGGTTATGGTACAAATTTGGTGTGTCATAATTAAAATGCAGCACCACGACATGCTGTATGTGATAAATTGTGATGCTAATGGACCTCGACCCCATTAAGCAAAAAAAAGTTTCCTGCAATTGGTTGCAGGTGTCTCCCAAGGTAGTCCTGGTATCTGCATATGTTCAACCTTGTACACATCTATGTGGACCGGCTGCCTTGGGACCCTGACTTGATGCTATTCCTGTCCATGATGCTCCGAGCGACAGCTGAAGATGTTCAGGCAATGATGACTATCAGTTGTTGTTATGGAGTACAAATCGGCGACTATTAATCGCTTCCATCAAAACCCACGATAACATCTTCATGAAGCATTCGCAGCAGGCCAGCAGCATTATCTTCCTGTTTTTCATTAGTTGGTCCGAAATCTTCATTTATAATCAAGACTGCCGATTTGTGAATTTTCAATCTTAGCAAGCCTGGAATTTAACGGAGGCCACGGAGGCCATAGCCTTCATTGCCCTGGTTCTTGGCCTTGGTACCCCTTCAAATATTTCCATAGACATTATGATTTTCCAATGGAAGTGCCCCTTGCAATGGAAAAGTGGCCTTGCTAGTTTCAGAACCTAATTCCAGGCCTGCCTTAAGGCAAATGCTTCTTATTTGGGATATCGAACATTAAATGTACAAAGTGCTTAATTAGAAGTCCATGCTTGACCGCATTCACAACACCCAAGACTGGTTGACAACTGACTCAGGGGTGGATTTCACCAAACTCATCCTGACGTACTATCAACTGTAGAACTTAGTTTGCATTGCAGCCCTACGTAGGATACGATGGGTTATCCTTCGTAACTAGAGTTATGATTGATCGTAGGGCTTTGTGAAACAGGACACTTATTAAGTATTCCATGACTGGATACTTTTTGGCTTTCTTAAGTCGATCTGAATGGTAATGCATTCCCTGGATGGAAAGGAGCAACTGCTTTTGGTCCGAATTGGTTAAGGAGTCAACAAACCAACGGACAGCTCATCTCTTCGCTCATTGGACCATTGGAGAGTTGGGTCTTTCACCCTAACCCACTTCCATACCACAATTGACCACACATGGTTATTTCCTGTTGTTAAGTGTGGTATCCTGAATACCACAATACACCAGTGTGGTTTGTGTGGTAATACATGGTTTATGATGCAGCTGCCCCTGTGGAGACTGTGGTAATGTGTGGTACACAGTCTTGTGTGGTATATGCAGAGGGTTAGGGTTAATCTGCAAATATGACACAAAACCCACTATAAAATGTTACATGATGGTACATGTAAGCATTGGTTGCTCTATTAGGGCGCCCCCATTTAATTCTATGGTTCTCATTTCTTTTTCACCTTGAGGGAGGGTCGGTCGGTCGAAAAAAAAAAAAAGTTTGGTAGAAAAAAAATCTGGCTGAATACACAAAAACCTAAAGAATATGATGAGAAATGTTCACTGTATTCACTGTTAACTCGTTTGAATATTTCTTTTTTTATTATTTCTGTGATAGAAAGTAACAGAAAATAAAACTTATCTTTGGTCAAATGACCTCTGGTAGGCGCGTAAAAGTCCTCCGACACATCCTGCACCCAAGTTGGCCGAACGATGTTTTTTTGCTTCAACTTAATTTGCACCATACAACTCACGAATGTTTTGACAGTGGACAGTGTGTGTTTAGTGAGTACAAAATGTAGGCATTATTGGCACAATTTGTCTCCCGAAATTCTCGATTTTTATTTTGTTTTGGTATTTATATTTATATGTCATTCTGGACAGGGTCGGCGGCAAAAACAAAAGTTTTTTTTTTCTTCGGTCGGAGCCCAAAATATGGGTCGGTCGGAAATGAGAACCATAGAATTAAAAAGGGGCGCCCTTACTGAACATGAGTACAAAATCCTACAAAAACAGAAGTCGATGTAGGCACAAAGTAGCCTATTCATGGTATCATCTTGATTATGATACAAGTTGGTTGATGCTACCCACACTTCATTTGGGTAAAACCGTGAAATTCCTGTCAAGACTTTATTCACAGAGTATTCCTGTTTTAAAGGTAGTATCATACTTTGGTAAGAAACCAAAACAGAAATGTTCACAGATTTACATATAACTTTCAGGGTATGAAGATAGTGCCGTTAGAAACCTAAATTAATTTTTTTTTTTCGTCTGAAATTGTGTATTTATCCAGAAATTAGTAAAACAACGACAGAAAATCTTTTTGATCTTTTAAAAGATCAAAAATAAAAGAGAAAAGACTTAAGAAACACTGTGGCAGTTTTTCATGATTTTCTCAAAAAGTGGGTACCGTATGGGACTGAAATTTTCACAGATAACTGTGACTGTATCCTCCTTGATATTTTTGCCCACGAATCTGTACTTCTTTGACAAAAAAGTATGATAGTACTACCTTTAAAGTCAGTGTGCCTCATCCTCTCCGGCAGCATGAAATTGCTTGAATCCCAGTGGGATAAAATCAATTTCCTTTCCTCTTCTGGAGCAGAAAATGATTAGCTTTATGCACGTGCAATCATAAGGAATGTATGACACGGTTAGTGCAGCCTCAGTGCCATCGGCGGTCAATTAAAATTGTCACACAAACAATGATGCACGTGTATGGATGCGGTGTCGTTTCTCGGTTCAAAGACAAGTACTTGGGAAGTATGTTCACATCATCCTGCATATTGGTAGTCTTTTGATAGACGCACTCGCTGTACAGCGAGCAAGCGTCTATCACATGCGTGCAGATTTGCTGATTTATTATGCAAGCCTACCCAGCACTGACTTCTCTAAGTTTTGACCAATCAGGGGGCATGTACTATCATAACTTTTGGCGAGGATTTTTGCTGCTGCGCTGACGCGCGAAACTGACAAATCAACATCCTCCGTAACGATCCTGACGGAAAAACAGATCCGATTGCCGCGTTGCATAAAATTTGCATGCATGCATGTATCAGTCGTGACACGGAGTAGAATGGGTGATACTAAGACTAGCCTATGGGCACTATATGTACAAATACCAACCTTGCATGTTAAACATACAATCATTCATAATGCACATCATGTATAGTACATTACGGCCGTGTCCCAATTCGCTGGCTGGGGCTGCAAATTACGCGTGTACCTATGGCAGCCACTAGCCAATGACTGCAGCCATTTCCATAGACTTGTGTGTTATTTCATGTATTTGCGGTCGCAGCCAGAGAATTGGGACACTGCCTAATTCCTGCAGAGTTTGCATCATTTACCTGCCATGACAGAACTTCCAATCTGTGAGAATGCTAGCTCAAACCTTCCTCTTGCTCGAGCCTGGCCTGTGGGGACGATGAACTGTGGACCACCCTGTAAGAATCAAATAACAACATTATTACCTCTGCCCCACTAGATCGGCATTTACGAAATGGAGGCTCAGGCTCCATCTCAGGCTCCGACTCCATTTCATCTATTCTGAAATAACGGGTATCAAAATAGAGGCTTTTGGCTACGGTTCGGAAGTAGATTCTCTGGTTTGAACAGGAAAACATAAGTTCAGCTTCAATGAAAACTACAACGTATATTTTCAGCATACATGGATGTTAGAGCTGCAGCCTGAGCCTAAGCCTGAGCCTCTGTTTCGTAAACGTCCTATGTCATGTCTCTCTCATAATTACTTCATTAATTTCCTTAAACCCTTCTTTACTAGGCTTCTTTGTATTACTTGTACAATTTCTCACATTGTCCCCACAACAAGCTATTGTTGAAATGAAGTTGAGTTTGACTTATAACCTGTGAGCCCCGGACTGCCACAACCTTTTAAAAATCCAACCCATCCCACAAACCAAATTTGAAATTCATACGTGGCATATTTTTCATGTGAGTGTGTCAAGCCGACATGTAAATTCTGGACTCACAAATATATCAACCACATCCACACACAAGGACAAAGTGGGAATATTACATGCGTCTATATCATTGCACAAAATCATGTGGCAAATTGCATACATGATATATGATACTGTGGGACGGCAGGGAATTAGCCGGCTCAAAGAGCCCGAAGGGTTCTATGTAAATCCATGCAAAGCCACAGCTTCCTGTTATTTAAGAGTAGCATCGTGACGCACAGATCAATTGTGTTTCTGAAAACATGTTTATACTTCATTTATTTGTACACTTAAAAAAAAGACTACAACTTTGTATCTTATTTTGTTTTTATCACAAAAAATAGTCTGCATTTTTATGAATTTCACAGGTGAAAAATCTGCAAGTAAACTTTTATTTGTTTTAAAAGTAGGCCAGCCATTTCATTTGCAACTGAATAGCATAGATATCTGTATGTTAACACTTGTTTATTTTAGTTTACGTGAATGATAAAAAAAGTTAGAGAAAACTCTGACCACTGCCAGTTATATGTACATCAAAAGAGCTCTACAAACTTATACAAAGATGGATATTACACAAATATCACATGGTTTGAGGGTGGACAGTCGATTCTAGCTCCCGAGGTGTTGGAAGTTGACAAACTATAGTTCCCCAACTTCCAACACCGAGGGAAGCTAGAATCGACAGATCACCCGAAATAAACCATGTGATATTTGATTGATTATATCTCATAAATATTCTTTATTGTCCACAATTCCGTCGAGAGAAGCAGCAAAACGTTTGTTTTCGTGAACTTCATGTAGGGCAAAGTTCACTCACGCACACTGCAAACTAGGATAGATGCGTAATGAGATGTTCCATGCGCAGTGTGAGATGTTGCATGTGTAACAGTTCCTTCGGAGATTTCCCCAGCCTACTTGCTGGTGATTAGCAAGTATATCCACTGGCATGTGATGGTAAATTGACCAATTGGGATTCGGCTCTAGGTCATGAATATTTATGAGGTATAGTAATTATAAATACCAATCTATGAATGTTTACCTGATTCAAGTAGTGAGGATCAACATTGAGATACGGTGATATTGAGCTTCCGGCTCCCGATGGAACTAAGAAAGAAAACAAACAAACAAACATGACAAATGCAATTCAATAACACTAACAGAGCAGTAAATTGTTGTTTTTCCCTCGTCCCATAAGGCGCCCCCGTGCGGCGAATATGGAGAAAATCCTGTCGGACAGCGGTTACTCACCGCTACACTACACATGTGTGGAGCAGAGCCACACAAGATTGCCGCCTTCCGATTTTTTTTGGGTCATGTTTTCCAACGGAAAACACCGATTTTCGTCACACGGAATGATCATGAGTACAAGGCCTAGGTGGCATTTCATCCCTGACAATCGGAGAAGAGATTGAGCGATTTTCAAGCTGATTTGTGATGTCTTGTTGTCATTTGGGGACATTTTCGAACGCCAAAATTAAAAACAAAGGGAGTTTAGCGCCCAAGTTACTACTTACTTGGTCTGGAAATAGGTCAACTCGCCGGGGGCGAGTCGGCTAGGGGGAGGAGGCGAGTTGGTAAGGGGCGAGTCGGTCAGGGGGTGAGTTGGTCAGGGGGCGAGTTGGTAAGGGGCGAGTCGGCTAGGGGGCGAGTTGACTTGTAATCAGCTTGGTCTAACATTAACTCCAATTAACATAGTTGCGATGATCGTAACCCTAGGTCTGACATGGGGACAGGGACCTTAGGGTTACGAAGAAGTTCATTCAAACATTGGAGAAAAACTTTTTGGCCAACTCCTGAAGTACGTTTCCACTTAGTTTTCCACTTTCCAAAATCCAAACACAAAATCTGACTACATGGATCTGATTGGTACTTATCAATGAGTCATATAAAACCACTTTGAATATCGAAAGATCATTATATTCAGAAAAAATGACCCAAAACTTACCGAAGGTGTCGAGATTCCCTCCGTTCGCCGTCAATCGGCCATTTTGAATAGTGCGCAGTGTGCCATCTCGACCAAATCACGTCACGCGAAATGCCGTTTTGGCTGTTCCACCTTTCAAACTCAAACTCGCAGCCCTATGGAGGGCTCGTATCACGTGCGCTGTACAGTGCTATACACGGCATATCGCATATACAGTGTGTGAGCATGGAGCTAGCTCCATGGTGTGAGCGTGTCCAACGGCCGCCGCGCGCCGCACATGCTTCGGTATATTGGGTTAAATAAATCACAGGTTATTGAATTGACCAGACCCTTGTCAAAACACCGAATACGTGTGCCGAAACTGACGAATTAAGTTTATTTTCCGCCGCTCTTCTGATATGACAGGTGAAGAAAAACGTATATCGCGTGATCTAAATAAAAATATTCTGATCGACCGTCCTTCCAAAGTACCGTAAATCGCAGGCTGATCAGCTTATAAATCTAACTTAAATTTCACTCAGTTATTTTGTTCAATTATTGGCCAAGTAGAAACACTCTTTTCATAATTATACTTAATCTAAAAAAAATATCGTGGAATCCTTCCGAAACCGACCGACGATCGCATTAAAAAATTAAAACGTAAAAACATTGCCCACACCGCAGAGAAATACAGCCTGGTATCCGCGTGCGTAATAGCCACAGTTTCAAAGCAAACGTAGTTAACGTACATTGTGTACGTGCACCAGCGAAAGTCTCAATAAGTACATTACACGTGCCGTGGGCTTGCGCGCGGTCGGAAGGCCTATACCTCAGTTTTTGGACGGATCGCGGCCGGGTTCGCTCCACCTTACGGACGGCGGCTCACGGCCGGCCGGCTCGGTACAGAGTTTCGCCGTGGGCTTGAAATGTATGTTGCGCTCGGTCGCTACCTTTTTGGATCGCGGCCGGGTTCGTTACCGTATACGGACGGTGGCCCACAGCCGGCCGGCTCGGTACAGATTTGGTGAAATGGTGGTTTTCCGATGGAATATTCCGGTTATATTTTTTAGGAATATATCCTCACTGTCCTACCGGGTATGAGCATTTTTGGTGTAATTGATGACCGGATATATTTTTTCAGTCCGACTGTTAATTCCGACCACTGCGCGATCTGTGATGAGGTGGATGACCTTTTTATTTCTGTTTGATCATGGATCGATTGGGTCGGCGCCGAGTTTGTGACTTGCTAACATTTTGTCTGTTTGTGGGACCATTCATGAAGGAAATCATTTGAAAATCTTAGCAATTTCCTTCAGGTATCAGCAGCAACTTGACATGGACAAACAATGCGGACTTAAAAAAAAACCTCCTCCATACTGTATGCGATATGCGTGTACACGTACACGTACATGTACATGTACACGGTACATCACAATGCACAGCGCACGTGTTATTCTGGGAACACCCTCCATAGGGCTGCGAGTTTGAGTTTGAAAGGTGGAACAGCCAAAACGGCATTTCACGTGACGTGATTTGGTCGAGATGGCACACTGCGCACCATTCAAAATGGCCGACTGAGGGCAAACGGAGGGAATCTCGACACCTTCGGTAAGTTTTGGGTCATTTTTTCTGAATATAATGATCTTTCGATATTCAAAGTGGTTTTATATGACTCATTGATAAGTACCAATCATATCCATGTAGTCAGATTTTGTGTTTGGATTTTGGAAAGTGGAAAACTAAGTGGAAACGTACTTCAGGAGTTGGCCAAAAAGTTTTTCTCCAATGTTTGAATGAACTTCTTCGTAACCCTAAGGTCCCTGTCCCCATGTCAGACCTAGGGTTACGATCATCGCAACTACAATTAACACTGAAATGTTACTATTTTATTTTTAGCATACACACGCAGACAGAACCACGTCTCAAGGCCTACACTTTTTAAGCTTTTTTCTTACTGTAGTGTAACTGTTAGGCCTACTGTCTACTTCGGACTTCTTAAGTTACGTTCATGAATCATGATCATTCAATTCATCGTATTCACCATGTTCACTTTCAAGTCATGCAAGTTCATGAGTGACTGAGAATGAAAATGTCGTCTCACAAGTCAAAAATAAAGAATGTATACAAACCAGGTACACTTAAGCTTGATTCGCCCGGTAAATAGGAACCAAACAATCCCGAGGACGGAAAATTCTGTTGATCCATGTCACTTTGGGGGAATTTTCAATATTTCATGAAATAATTTGATAAAATTCTGCACCGTAACTCAGAAACACATGTGGACTAAAACGCACTTTTCCAGATTTCGCTGGTAAACTGTAAGATTCACGTTCATTTACGCTGTCCACAAAACGCACGGGTGCCAGGGAAACTCAATTACATCATTCACCTGCGCCGGCTTTACTGAAATTGGACAATAGAGGTCGCTATTTATGTTAACCATAAAGTTATCAAAAGGTAAACAAAACATTGTTAGGAAATTGGAAACTAGACGACTAAAATCCTCCTTAGCACAATGTCTGCATAATATTTACCAATTAATAAACTAAAAACATACTTAAAATGAATTTCAAGAAATATTTTGTCACATTTTACCCACACTGGTGGTTCCATTTTCCACGATGGCCAAACCGAGAATGCAGACGATAGATGGGAAATTGTGGCCTTGGAAAGGTCAAAAGATCCCGCCAATTTCATTGGACAAAAGTAAGATCTCATTTAAATAAACGTGGAGTTTGAGTTTATAAATATACGAGATCATCAGACGATGCAAAACAGGCCGTTAAAGATACAGTACAGGATTGGTAACATACCCAAACAGAAATATTCACATTTTCATATAACTTTCAAGGTATGAAGACATGGTGATGGAAACATGCCGTTAAAATAAGCCTACTTCCACCTGAAATGAACCATTTCAGGTGGAAATATTTTTTTTTGCAAATGGTGTTATCCAGAAATTAGTAAAACAACGACCGAAAAACAGTTTTGATCTAGGGGTAAGACCGTACAAAACCATTCTTTATGCTTTATAAGAAAACTTGAGACGGATTTTCGTTTTTTCTCTTGACTCGGATGTCCGATTGAGCTAAAATTGTTCACAGCTAAAGGTGTGTTATTTTATGTATAATGTACAATTTGTACTTTTTGGGTTTAGACAAAGTGTGAATGCTGCAGCTGTTCTGTGACCTTTGTGTATTATTAACGTATTCTTGTGATTTAAAAATAACACAAATCGGGACATTCTGTAATGACTGACTTAAGGGTTTGCGGTGTGGGACCATATTACTTAACAACTCATGACAAAAAACAATAACTTTGCACAACATCGGACAAGGAATTCAATTCATTAGTAGATTATGCATAATATCCATTTAATGCACAAAGGAGCAACAGCGAAAATCTAGGAATAAATACCTACATAAGCGACAGGATAGTTTGGCCTTTAACAGTGTACTAAATAAATATCCAAAGAAGCCATAAAATGGCCTTGGCCTTTGACCATGACCCTCACTCAATGAGAATGGGAAAGCTTACATCGAGTTTGCATACACAGTTTTATGACCCATATGCCTTTTTCATGGTACATCCATCCTGCATTCGAAGCAGTGCAATCAAACCGAGGCTTGGATTCTAAAAAAATCTGGTACCCATTTTCTTTTTTTAGAAATGGTGTTATCTTTTCCAATGGGTTATACAAGGAAGGTGACAGAATGGATGCGCCATGAATAAGGCCTATTACCGGAAATATGAAGAGCACACACGAATAATTATACATGTACTTAGTTCCTAGATCAAAGGCACTGTAAAGCGAGTAAAATACATGTACCAAAAAAGAAACCTTTAAAATATCATAGAGTAACAATAGCAAGATGTAGCACTACATAGTGGCCCAGAAAGTAGCATACATCCAAAATGTACATTTTTATTACAACTGGAATGAGCAGAAAAGGAGCTTTTTCTACGATCTGTTGCAACCTGGAACACTCCAGAAGATGATACTAGTTTACAAGTCAATGAAATGCCTTTGAAAAGTTGAAAGAAAAAGAAAAATGGTGACAAACCATTTATTTTGAAATTGCAAAATTCATACTTAAAGGTACAGTACAGGATTGATAACATCTTGGGGCAAGCTCAAAACCATTCTTTATGTTTTATCAGAATAATTGAGTCGGGTTTTTGCCGTTTTCTCGTGACTCAGATGTCCGATTGAGCTCAAATTTTCACAGGTTTATCGGTTCACACACATATTGGATCAGACAAATTGTGAGTGTTGTTTTGTGACCTTTACCAATCATGCATTGAACCTTTAAGCTCGACTAAGAATATGGACGACTAGAAATCAAGCCAACTGTTGCATATACCATACATGGAATCAGTGAGAACGTACAATAATGTAGGATAAGACTGCTGGCTCATTAACTGTTCTACCAGTCGGAGGGCAACCTCATAAAAATAGGGACTGCATATTGCTTAGTCTCATTTTCACTGATATAACATTTAAATACCCTTCGACAATCAGAATAAGTAAACTATTGAGTAGTTTCTTCAAGGTTCCAGTGGACACAATGTCTATATTTTCATTAACATTTAAGGATAATAACAGAAACACCAATAATTAAGCTTTTAAAAATAAGAGAGAAAAATTACAGTTTAATACGCCACAAAGCTACATAATAGTTCGTAAGAGTTCAGTCACTCTCTTGAGGACGAACAGAGCACGCTGTTCGGAACGTCGAGATAATACCATTACCAATGGTTCTTCTCAGAACCACACACTCTCTCAGAAGAGATTACATGGTGTTACCGCAAACCTACCTTCTGATACATAATACTCAAGTTTTAAAAAGGGAAATCAATAAAAACATAATAAATATAAGCACCCAGACAAAAAAAAACATTGTTAGATTAAGTCAATATCGTTGAAAACTAACAACGAGAAATTTGTCATCAAATAACCACAAGAGAAACCGACTGGATTAATTTTTAGTCATTGAAAAAAAAAAGTCCAGTTGATCCAGTTGATGGTGTGGCTGGTTCAAATCAAGCTCCAGTCAATTTTTCTTTGTGCACTTTTCAATGTCAATGAAAATTGAAATTTGTAATTGATTGTTCGAATGAATAATTCCCTCTATTACTTAAAATACCAATCCACTTGTGGAAGGAAAAATCAAAATTAAAAATTTAAGTTAAAATTTTTGTCAGGATTGAAAAAAAAACAACTAGCAGAACAACAGGGAGGGTAACAATGTACCATTGTAAAAAAAAAACTCTTTTGCAGCTCTTGTCAGCGGCGCAAACAAATGTTTGTTATTGGCACTTAATTCCTGGTGTCTGTGAACGTTTTCATTAAATGCTAGCAATGATCTTAAGATAAGTTGTAAGTATCGCCATGGTTATTTGTATTAAGACATCACATTTTGATTACGAAGTTAGTCTGACAAATCATTTTAAGATCAATCTTAGCACTTTGTAAAACAGACACCAGTGTAAGGCCTTGCGCTATCAATTTGGCTAAGGCTTGACTCATTAAACATGAGTCTATGGTAGAATGTGCAGCCACTTCCAATGAACTTATTATTTTCTCAAGCCACAGCCAAGTAATAATTTGGAAACGGCTTACATGTAGCTCTCTCCATTACATGCCTGGATGGTTACCGGTATTTTCGAATGTTATGAATATGGAAACAAGTATGCAATGGAACACCATTTAATGCTTAATCATGCAACATCAAAAGCAAGATAGAGAATATGTTTGGGCTTTTTTTTACAACGACTACAGCATTGGCTTATATAACATCAACATCATTTCAAAAGTTAAAATATTACTAAATATTGGGTTGTGTTAAAATGTATTTAGGAGTGAGGAAACGCAACCTTCAACAGCCCGGAATGATCCTGGTAGGATCTAGGCTGTAAGACTGTGCATTCACGGGTAATTTTGGAACCGAGTACCCGTTGCCCAAATGGGCGCGTACCTCAATTTAATATAAAACATAAGAAATTAAGAACCCCAAAGTATTTTGCGTGATGGCCATTGGTGAGTACCGTACCGGGGCACCGAGCCATGCGTGCTAAAAAATTACCAGACCCTCTCAAAACACCTCGACCTTTAGCAGATTTCAGATATGTTTAGGGGTGGCAAATTTTATTTTACGCTATTTCTACCAACATGACGGGCCAAGCAAAACTTAGTGCGATCTTTTTTCCGACATCGAACACCGATGTCCGGTACTGTAGATCGCGACCGGACTGCGTCGATACGTGGCTCGCTGCCGGCTTCGGTACAGATTTGCGGTAAGAAATCTGCTTTTGACATTGAAAAAAACTACAAATTTTTCGGTCAGTGATTTATTATGTGAAAAGGGTTAGGTTTTTATTTTATTTTTTTACGGGTACTAGAATCGAAAAAAAGGAGCCAGATACCCGATGGTTTCGGTCGGGTTTCGAGTACTCGGGTAGAATGCAAAGCCTTACTAGGCTGTTGTAAATCCTGGGGTCAATATGATAGAGCTGACTGAGCAGCACAATTATCATCAATGCCGACAATAATTATCAACCCGCAATGATAAATTGTGACCTAATAATTGACCCGATGATAGTTACACTTGACTCAATTTTCATGCCTTGTTGATTTTCAAAGCCCAGAAACTTGTGAAACAGAGCCAATATTTTCACGAAATGCCCAAATCCATTACGCATCCGACCGATCCCGAATGAAGCCCTTAAAATAAAAATAAACTTGTCATGGGTTGTTAACCTTCAGTATTACATGTACCTTAAAAGTGTAAGCGCAGGCCCACGTTCGTGAAGAGGTTTAGCAGGAAATACTACTTAGCAATTGATTCTGACGCTAAGCACAGAAAAATTTCCGCTTAGCAGAAACAGGTTACCAGCCAAAATCTCATGTAATCTATAATGCTCACGACTGGTTTCCTGCTGATTTAAGCTAAGCGTGAAAATTTGCTAAGCAATATTTTCTGATAAGCAGCTTCGTAGAATCGGGTTGTGGTTTCGTTTAAGTGTTTACTTGGACTTTTTAGGCTCCTCCTTACTGGCTGTCTTGTCGTCTTCTTCCTTGGCTTTCGCGTCTTTGTCATCTTTCCCGGGATTATCTTCATATCTACATTGAAAACAAAATCAAGTTACGCAGGGATCAGTTGACATTTCATAAAGGTTTGCCACACATTGGAATGTCCAATAGGTCTTATTCATGGTGCATCCATCCTGCATTCAAAGCAGTGCAATCAAACCGATGCTTGGATTCAAAATAGTCTGGTACCCGTTTTCTTTTTAGAAATGGTGTCATCTTTTCCAAAGGGTATACATGTACAAGGAAGATGGCAAAATTGATGCGCCATGAATAAAGGCCTATAGGCAAAATGTCTGTCTGGCTCGGGTGGAATTCGCACCCACAATCTCCTAGTCACAGACTTTTTATCATCTTAAGGAATGAAACTGGAGGGGAACAGCAGGCTGATAAATATCCGATACTCACGCAGTTACCACAATGAATGGATACCAATCTTTAGTCAGGGCCCAATTTCATGGAATCCGTTACCGTAAGCAAAAATTCCTCGCTTGCGGTAGACTTTTGTTGCTTAAGATTAGCGTATTTCGGGGGAGAGTTTCCTTTTTCGTAACGGTAAGCAAGGACCATCTATAGAATGCATATGAGTGCGTTAGCCAAAGAAAAAAGTCAAGGTTAGCCTAGACATATTTTGCGAACAGAAAGTCTTGCTTACGGATTCCATGAAATAGATTTCATGCATAGCAAGTGCCCGTAAGCACAAAAATAGGCCGTAACAGATTCCATGAAACTAAGCCCGGGGGCCAATTTCATAGAGCTGCTTAGCACAAAAATTCGCTAAGCATGACATTTCTGTCTTAGTAAAAGCAGGATTAACAAACAAATTTCCGTGTGTTGTGTTTCACTTGCAATTGTTCTTTGGCTGTTGTTCGCTGACTCTATGAAATTAGGCCCAGGTCTATCCATGGGTCGGTGATATTCTTGATAAACTTACGTAAAGAGGTCGACTATCTCTCCTTTAATCAATGCCACAGCGACCGGTACCCCGATGCAAGCCGGTACTAAGTACAGCAAGGCTGGCTGGGCGTGCTTGAAGAAGTGCATGATACCGATGGTAGTCAGTAGGCCCAGGATGTAGGCCAGGAAACTGGCAGTGAAGTAGGTCCGACTGCTCTTAGCTTTGCTGAGGGGGAACAAGATGAAAAACACAACATCCAATGATTTTATCAGTTTAATCAGGCATGCAACTAGTCTGAGTACCACCCATTCTACTCCGTGTCACTACGTAGGAACGTCTGATACATGCGAGCATGCAAATTTTTATGCAACGCGGCACATCAGCCAATCAGATCTGTTTTGAGAACATTTCCATCAGGATCGAGACGGAGGATGCTGATTGGTCAATTTCGCGCGTCAGTGTAGCAGCAGCTATCTACATGATGTGAAATCATGTGCAATTCAGCCTGTTTGGCTGCAATGATGATTAAATAAAACACCATAATAATAAAAAAATGATAGACGCCCTCGCCAAACCGTAACAGTATGATATAACATGCCTTCTGATTGGTCAAAACTTGAGGTCAGTGCTGGGTTAGCTTGGATAATTAATCAGGAAATCTGCACGCAAGTGATAAACGCTCGCTCGCTGTACAGCGAGTGCGTCTATCAGGCTCAGGCTCTAGCTCCATTTTGTGGATCCATTATAAAATAACGGATTTCAAAATAGAGGCTTTTGGCTGCAGTTCGGAAGCAGATTCTCTGGTTTGAAAAGGAAAACAGAGCTTCAGCTTCAATGAAAGACCACAACCTATATTTTCAGCACATGGATGACAGAGCTGGAGCCTGAGCCTGAGCCGCCGTTTCGTAAACGGCCCAACAGTGTCTTCACCTTAGTACTAAGATCGAATGTACACAATGACGTGTTGATGATATTTACCTGACATCGTATCGAAGCAGCAGAGCAATAAATATTCCGGGAATGACGATGTCGCCCAGACCCAACATGGCAAAGTTTCTGGCATCTAATCCTCGCTCCAAGATGTCCTGAGGGAAGACCACTGGCAGAAGGGACGAGAAAAGAAAGAGAGGATATAAATCAAGGAGTCTTTTGTAAGCATGACTTGTTGTTTGAGGGTATGTTCACACGAGCTGCTAACTTTGCTGCTAAGTCCACTAAGTTCTGCTAAGCAAAAATTTGAGCAGTGAACTTGGCTTCCTCCGACTTAACAACGAAATCTGATACTTTAGCAGCGCTGCTTACTGTGAATTGCCATATGAACGCAATGGTTTTCGTGACTTCAGAACACACTGGTTGTGCAGTTAGCAGTTGTGAATGCAGCGTGTTAATGATCGATGAATTTGATGCAATGTACATTGCCATGCTTGGCTCAAGTTGTAAGAGCGCTAAGCAAAAATCTGATAAATAAAAACTTGACGCTGTGAATATTGGTAAGGTAAATTTGGGGGATAATCCTATGGTTCATAGGCCTTCAATATTCACAAAACATCTATCCTGCATTTAAAGAAGTGCAATCAAACCGAGGCTTGGATTCGAAATAGTCTGGTGCCCATTTTCTTTTTAGAATTGGTGTTCCGAACGGTTTACAAAGAAGGTGACAAAATGGATGCGGCATTTTGTTTGTTTGTTTTTTGGGGTGGGTGGGGGGTGTATGCCCCCATCCCTCTGTACACTGCGCCCTTGTCCCAGTCATTGCAAATGATTGAGTTGTGAAATGTCAGGCTAATTACTCAGCTCAAGTCAGTTCCTAACTCAAGTATCAACTCAAAACGAGATCCCACTCACTAGCTCATTAATAACTCATCAATAACTGCCAAAGTGTACTCACACTTGATAGGAGCTTCAAACGACTTGGCTACAGTCACCATAACATTGGTACCAAACACCCAGAATATATCGTACACGAAGAGTCCACCTAGAAGTATACAGCCAGTCATTACGGTATTCAACTGCAAGAATTCTACACCATTCAAAGCAAACGCCAAGCCGAAGATGTTATTGGCTACCCAGTGCTAGAAAATATGAAAAAGAAGAAGAAAAATACAGAAAATTCCATTATTTCAAGCAAACAAGGTAAAAGAATATTCAAAAACGGGCCAATTTCATAGAGCTGCTTAAGCACCAACATTTGCTTTAGCACCAAAAACATTGGTCAATAAAATCAGTATGCCAGCCAAAACTTCATGTGAATCATATGCTCAGCAAACAATGGCCGAACACAAGTCAAAAGCAGTAAACATCACATGAACATTTGGTTGGCAATCCTGTTTGATCAAGGAAGACTTTTCATGCGTAAGCAAATTTTGTGCTTAAGCTGCTCCATGAAATTGGCCCCTGTAAATAATATCTAGAAAACTCTATCAAGCCCCTTCCAGACATGGCAACGACTACGTGGTCCTCCGCAGTGCCACAATTAATGCATGTGATGAAAGACTTTGGAGCATGCATTGAATTGTGTGGTAGCGGCTCTAGACCCACTTTCACGGCCCTGCTTAGCACAAAAATTTGCTAACCATGAATTTTCTGTCTAAATAAAAACAGGGTTAACAACCAAATTTCCATGAGCTGTGTATCACTTGCGATTGTTCTTTGGCTGTTGTTCGCTGACCATGAATATCAAATGGAATTTTAATGGTTTGTTTTACTGGGCAAGACATTTTTTGTGTTTACCAGCTTCATGATTTGGTCCCTGGTTGGGAAATGTATCCTATTACAGCTAGACTACTCTATGTACCTTTTGCAACAAGTACCAAACACCGACACAGGAAGCAAGACCCAGGCACACAAGATCCTTATTATCAAACTCATAGTTCATCAGATCTGTCAAATAGAATAAAACAGGTCAAAGACAATGAAATCAACACCCCTGGGCATGTTCAGGAGACATCATGAATCCTCCTAAGTCCAACACTACCCAGCATGCACAGTATCCCAATGGCACATTCCTTAACAGGCTTTGCACTAACTTTTTTCCTGGTTAGCCCATCGGGTCAGCTTACTTTAGATTTTACTAGCCCATACATATGTTGATCCATACCTTAACATGTAGGTTCTTTTTTTTTTTAACTAGCCCAACGGGCAGCCAAGGAAGTTAATCTAGCTAGCCCAGAGTGGTTTTTGCTAGACATTGTACGACGGGCTAGTACTATTTCGAGCCCTGCTTAACCAAAGTCCCATGGCCATTATGGCCAGGATCCTTCCTGATTCAGCCAAATCAGCACAGTACAGTACCCCTAGATGTAACATTCAAATTGAGTAAGACTTGTGGAGACTTGTGTATAACAGTCTTCTTGGAAGGTGTGTGGTCCTGGGAAGGACCGGTGAGAGTAAATATCTCAACGTTTCTGCCAGTCTGCTCTGGTCGTCATCAGGTGAGAGAGTAGTTGGCCAGAGCACACTGGTCGAAACGATGACAACTTGCTCTCATCTGTCCTTATCGTGACCACACACCTTCCAAGAAGAGTGTTATACATGGTGTCTCCTGCAAGTCTTACTCATTTCTAGTCTGTCCACCATGCCCAACTTCAAATCAACATTCTTTACATCAAGACTACAAATTCAACATCAGAAAACAGCAGTCGTAATCGTGAGACATACCTTCCTTTTTGTCGGCTTTTCCTTTTGTCAGGATAAGGTGATAGTTTTCGTTGGGAAATGCGCCAGGTAACAGCTTACGCATGAGAGGGCTGTGAACAAAATTACACACACAGGTACATGTTAATATGTATCACAACTTTTTGCATCCTTTATGCATTGATGTTGTGAGTGACCATCACACATGTTTCTTAGTGGATTCCCTTGTCAGCCTAATGGTCAAAGTTCAGACACTCCGCTGATAGTAGAAGACCAAAACTCAACATTCTAGATCAACAAAAGGTATGTATGTAGCTTCTCCATCTAATCAATACCATAATCTAAGAGGATTCAGTTGTTATATTGATTAAAAAGACGTATCCTCTTTGAGTGATCCCCCATGTACTGTTTCAAAGGTTGAGTATCGATGAAATGATCCCTGGGATATAGCAGCATGTGCGTGCTTTCATGGCTTCTGACTGCCAAACAAACAAAGATCATTGACTATTAGGGACACCGCCAAAGTAGGGCTGGATAGCTCAGTTGGTAGAGTGTCAGGTACAGTATTCAGGAGGTCGCCGGTTCGAATCCCGCTCCAGTAAATTTTTCTTTGTTCACCTTTCAATGACTTAAAAATGCATTAATTTGCATATTAAAAAATGCAGTCAGTTTCCCTTGTGGTTATTTGATGATTGATTTCAGTATTTGACAAGGGGTTTATTTACCTGAGGATGTGAGCTAGGGCCAGCACTCCTAAGAAGAAGAAGTAGACAGTCAACAGCAGATTGATGTACTCCTTGGAGAAAATCTGTCTCGAAAAGAGAGTAAAATGGGACAAGATTTACCAAAATTTCATTAAAGGTATAATGCATGATTGGTAAAGGTCATAGAACATCACTCACACTTTGTCTGATCAAACATGTACATGAAATAATAAACCTGTAAACATTTGAGCTCAATCAGACATCTAAGTCACAAGAAAATAGCGAAAACCTGACTCAGTTATTCTTATAAAACATAAAAAATGGTTTTGATCTTTGTAGTTTTCTTACCCCAAGATCAAAACTGTTTTTCGGTCTTTGTTTCACTAAATACACCATTTCTGGCGGAAATATTTTAACGGCACGTTTCTACCAGCACCATCTTTATATCCTGAAAGTTATCTGAGAAATTTATTTGAGAAACATTTCTGTTTGGGTATGTCACCAATCCTGCATAAGGCCTATAGCCTACCTTTAAAACAGAACAAACCTATCAATGAGATTGATGAAATTTGACAGAATTTAAATGCGGTAGTAGGCCTATCACCGATTGATAACAACACATTTGATGACATTGACTGCATGTATGTACCTGGAAAACAACGTAGATCCCAAATAGAGTTGCACTTGCAATGATGGGAAACATCGCTGCGTCCTTCTCAGACATAGTTTCCGGGACTTCGCCATTCTCCTGTTGAAAGAACAATTATATTTATGAGTCCTTTAAAAATGATATCATTCCTGATGAATAATGCTGGTCAACTCGCCTACCACCGTCGTGAAGTTTGTCCGAACATACGGGTACCTAAAGCTGTCGATATTAAGGGCATATTCTATAAATAGCTCGAACACGGAGAAGCATTGGGGGAACATTTGGGGTAATCAGGGGAGCTTTCAGAAGGTCACTCGGATCCCAAATTGCATGCTGATCATATGGCTTTTGCTCCAATCAAAAATTTAAATTAATAAAAAAACGCAGTGGCTATCGTTACGGCAGCCGTAACGCATTTCCCAATGGCTATAGTTACGGCACTGCAACTGCGCACGCACGATGATGGCGTGAGTTATAGCCGTAACCTTAACGTATATAGTTACGGCAGTAGCACTGTGCAAAGGAACCAGAGTAATTTGTCTTCTCAAGTTTTCATTTGATTTTTCCTTTTCCGTTTAACGTAAGACCAATGCCTAGACTATTTTGTTTGTTTTGTTTGGGTGTTTTTGGTAAAACATGGAGGAAAGAAAGTCTTTTCCATGGGCCGGGTAGCATGGACAAATAAATGCAGATTCATGGGGAAAAATAATCAAGGAAAGATACAGCAACAGTCATCTGTGAAATCTCAGTCCCATACGGTGCCCATTGTACTTTTACACAAGTTCTCTATGACCGGATATGATAACTCTTTGCAATGTATGTTTTCCTTTAAACAAATTGACTCGGATTATTAGTTGAAATAAACATAAATGGAACTACATGTACATATATATGACAATTCCCCAAAAGAGGCAAATTCGGCCCCAACAACGAGATAATTTACCATGTATCTCTGGCTTAACTTCGTCCGCGCAACGTAATGAAAAGTCCTGTGCATGCATCCCAATAATTCCCACGCGTACCGTACCCACACGTGTACAAAACACGGTAGCTTCGAAGCCATTGCGCGTGCGCAGTTGCAGTGCCGTAACTATAGCCATTGGGAAATGCGTTACGGCTGCCGTAACGATAGCCACTGCGATAAAAAAATTTCATTAACGAAAATTATCATGAGTACAAATAAAGGCTCACTTGCTCAGTATTTCACACTTGATATTTTGGTAAGTATATACAGAGGCGATTTTGAAACCAACCTGTGATGTATTTGTTTTCGATCAGTGTATAAAATTACGCCACGAATGACATATTGACAAATGACAGCACACAATTCACTTCTGTGCATGAAGTATTGTGTACACTGTACGTGCGTGTCCGCAATATTGGTAACAGCTGTTTCACTTCTTCACTGCCTACCTTCTGCTCTTTCTGATATTTCACCGAGCGAAAAGCACCGAAGAAGATGGGTAAGAGAGCCATGATGACCAGGCTGCCATAGGCAATGGCGATCCCCTCAGGGGTAGCAGGAATTCTAGCTGTAGCATTTGAGGCTGTTTCGTTTAAAGTAGCGTTAAGTTCCGCAGCAACCACGTTGCCTTCGCTCGCTGTATCCGCCATGATTGTTCCGTGAAGATGTACTGGTACTCCGCGTTAGATTTAAATGTCAATATATCAGGCACGGTTACCAGCGACTGCATTATATTATGTACACGTATTGTCTATGTTGTTATTTTTGTCAGTGCATCTCTTTTCTTTGTCTTTTTTTTTTGGCCTAAAAAGCAAAAGTGAAAACGCCGCGTAGGCTAAGTTCCCAGAAACATGCATAAATTCAAATGGTAAAAAAGGGATAAACAAGACATTCCGATCACAACTGAAAGTGGATGAACTATTGCTCAATAATATTTATTTATTTTCAATTTTTTTCATTGAAAATTTAACAAAGAAAAATGGAGCGGGATTCGAACCGCGGCGATCTCATGAATACCTGTAGGCGTACGTCGGTATTCAGGAGGTCGCCGGTTCGAATCCGCCGCTCCAGTAAATTTGTCTTTGTTCAATTTTCAATGACTTTAACATTCAGTCAGTTTCCTTTGTGGGTTATATATGATTATTTATTTATTTAATTAAATAATGAGGCCTATTCATAATAGGTGTCGATTTCTTTTCATGATTGGGGGATGATTAATTGGTGATTTGGTGCCCTATGCGAGGGAGCGAAGGTGACGGAGCCGGGGGGTGTGTGGGCCCTTACCAGGGACGTTAAAAAACTTGGAAAACAGAGTAGAAAAGTCGCATTTTAGAACATTTAAAAACGTTTATATTCAGAAGACTTTGAAACATAGTATAAATTCACTCCTGCTTATTAAAAATGTGGCACATCGTCGCTTTCTCGTATGACTCGCATTATAATTCTCTCTAACGCCTCACAAAGTACCCAAGATAATCAATGTATAATTGAACGACTAAGTGCGAACAAGTAAAATAATATTTTACAATATATTATATTGTCTTTCTACATTCCAAGCATGCTATTGTTTCATTATTTTGTCGGTATTAAATGACATTCAACCTAGAAATATTTTGGGGGGGGGGTGAGAATATATACACGCCATTCCCCCCATCTCAAATATTGGGGGGGGGGGGGGGGGGGGGATATATCCCCCGGGATAGACACCACCCATGGGCCTAACTCAAAAAGAGAAGAAAAAAGAGGGGGGAGGGGACAAAATTAGCTACGTTGATCGCCCCGCCAAAAATGCATCAGTTGCTATTGAATTGGCGCATTTTATTACCACGCCCCCCCCCCCCCCGTTTGGATGATCCTGGATCCGCTCCTGAGATGTGCTGTAGACTTCGAGAACGGGTTCCGGAAGGTAATGGTTGGAGCGAATTTTAATAAAACACCGAAAGGCTCTTTAGCCCTGTACTTCTTGGATCATGGCCATCACATCTATAGGTGGAATCCACCAAAGTCCAAAACTTGTGCAGATATCTTGGTAATTAAATTTATATAAAGCCACAATCATGTGTGCCAAGGCGCTCCACATGTCCTCACTTTTCACTTATTTTTCCCGGCCCTGATTTCAGAGCCTGAATGAAACTGGGCCATGGGCGCGCATTTAGAACAGTAATAATCAATCAGTAATCAATTAGTCAGTCTTTACGGTCTCCTTATTCCCCAGCCTATTGTTTTATTGTATATAGATAAGAATCAACCTTTCCATGTTTTTTTTTAATTAAAGGTATCCTTGCCGAGAGAATTCGCAGGTAGGTTAAAGATTAACCAATTAATAATCCATCAGTTCAATTCTGGGGTCGATTTCACGAAACCCCACGATCGATCGTAACTCACATCGAATTACCCATAGTATCATTCGACTTCTACTGGGGCTGCAATGCACTTACGATGAGTTTACGACCCCAGGGGCCGATTTCACCAAAACAAAATTTCATAGAGCTGCTTAGCACAAAAATTCGCTAAGCATGACATTCTGTCTGAGGATTAACAACCAAATGTTCATGCGTTGTGTATGCACTTTGGCTGTTGTTCGCTGACCATGAATAGGCCTATGTTCAATGGTGGTTTGTTTTATTGTGCAAGCTGTTTTTGTGCTAAGCAATTTTTTGTGCTAAGCAGCTCTATGAAAATGAAATATACAATTGGCCCCTGGGTCGTATAATTCCATACATTTTGTGTACAAATAAATGTGTGTATATAAACAATGAAAACCTGGGGGGTGTACCCCCTAACCATTTCCCCGTGATCTACGCCCGGTAACACACCTAAACAGACATGTTCACAGATTTATGTAGAACTTTCAGGATTATGAAGATGGTGCTGGCAGAAACAAATATTTCCGCCTGAAATGGTACATTTTTTTATCCAGAAAATAAATAGTAAAGCAAAGACCGAAAACAGTTTTGATCTCGATCGGGGTAAGATTAAAACCATTCTTCATGTTTTATAAGAAAAAAATGAGTCGGGTTTTCGCTATTGCTCGTGGCTCATGTACATGTATTATGTACATGTATTTTAAAGTGAAATACTAGGCACGTTCACACACACCAAAAAGCGCGACTATTATTTTGCGTCGCTATTCAAATCGCGACCCACCATGCGCGATTATTTGGGTCGCGCCTTTCAAATCGCGACCCAAATTATCGCGCTTATTTTGGTGTGTGAACGTGCCTATATTAATAGTATAGGCACGTGTTACCAGTGTGGCCGACCGTGTCTGAGTGGCATTCACAGTAATTAGCCTGGATTTGTGCCTGATCAATATAATATATCAATGTTTGGAGGGACATCCACTATAGCCAATCGCTAGCCAGGACAAAATACTGGCATTCAGGTTAATTATTGGGACATGCAATCTCCGATCTCTGTATATTATAAGCTTTCGTCGATGATCATGCACACAAAGAGAGCAGTGTGTCCGAGTCGCCTAAAAAACGTCTCTCTTGGCATTCTACATCGAACTACATGCATGTACATGTACATGTATATCGAATTATAGCAAACAAACCGAGACCCTGCTGAGTACCGCAGTCTTCTTGTCTTCTTGTCTTCTTGTCAAGTGCAGTTTCTATAAAGAGCTGCAGGTTTAGAGACTGACAAACAGAGAAGTGCATCCTCAGTTGTTCCTTCCAGCCTACTAGCTGACACCTCCTCCTGAAGGCACTGGCAATCGTCTACAGTGTGGTGAACTCTCACAGCTTTCCATCTATAGTCTGAGTGACAAGTAATCATCTACCATGGCTAAACTCATAGTGACCATTACACTTGACCGCTGCATTAATTTGGTTAGTGATGGTCAGTGCTGTCCATGGAGTTCAACACCACTGCAGACCAGAGCGGTCACGGCGGGCAGGCATAGTATTACATGCCACAGAAAACAGAGTCTTGAGAAATTTTACATTTGAGCAGAAATCTGTGCCATCGGCCGTCATCTGTGGCAGAGAATGCAGTCAACGTTGCAAGTCGATTAACTTTAACAGAAATAATAACTCATGCGAGATGAACAGTGCAACACGAGTTGGGCATGCGGATGACTTTATTGTAGATCAGGGGAGTGTGTACTTTGATGGGAATGGCCGTTATGAAAATTGCCATAAGTGGTATGAGGCAGGCTTCACTACAAGTGGTGTCTACACCATCTACCCACCAGGATTCAAAGAGAGGGTTGATCATGACAATCTTCAAGTCTACTGTGACATGGGAACAGAAGGTGATGGGGTCTGGATCGTGTTTCAGAGACGACAGGATGGCAGCGTGGACTTCGATCGTGACTGGGCCGCGTACCAATCGGGCTTCGGTGATCTGTCCGGTGAGTTCTGGCTGGGGAATGACAATTTGGTGAGTTTGACTTCTCATGGAACATGGGAGCTACGCGTAGATCTAGGGGACTGGGATGAAGACACTGCATGGGCCAAATATTCAAGTTTCCAAATCGAAGGTGAGAAATACACCTTATCCCTCGGTGAATATGACGCCGACGGCGCTGCTGGTGACTCTTTTGGCAGAAACGATGGACGTTATTTTACAACAAAGGACAGGGACAATGATAACTGGTCGTCAGGAATTAAAAATTGTGCAATGAAGCACTTGGGCGGTTGGTGGTATTCAAGTTGTACCTCTGCCCAACTAAATGGTTATTATTATACACATGGTTACGAGAATCCTGGATCAGACGAAGGCATAGAGTGGTATCATTGGAAGCAAAGGCAGCGTTATTCTCTGAAAAATTGCTCAATGAAAATGCGTGAAACTGATTTGTAAAAATTATCATTTTCAAAACTAGGCGCAATGACCTTTGTTACCCTTGACTCGAATCATTTTATGCCGTGCTACATGCTGTGCCGAACTCAAATAGTTTGACATTTTCAAGTTTGGCACGGCAATAGCACGGAGTTTAGCGTCAATTTGGCTCCCAAGTCGGCCGAATCGAGTTCGGCACGGCAAGCTTTTTGGCTCGACAGGGTCTGCCGCGCTACGGTATTCGGAAAGGCAGTGGCACGACACCTATAATTAAGTTTGGCAAAGTTCGGCACGGCAGAAACACGGCATATCGACCAAAGATGGTCTTAACCATTAGGCCTACTGTCAGTAGCGTTTTAACTTGTTCGCTTTCAGTGCCTAAAGTATGCATGCGTAGTATATAAAATTAATCGTATTGTAATCTCTGTATAAGGTGTGAAACGCATAAAGAGACGCGCACATTTAGCGGCGTCGACCAATCAGAAACATCACCAAGGGCAACAACGCGCGCGTGTTGGAACCTGTGCATGTTGTGTCGAGTGTTTCATTAATTTGTGTGGTTTCTGAAAATGCGAAATAGTAAAAAACAGATTAAGCTTTTAGATGTGGACTTTGAACCTTTATTATGGTATAAGTAATTATTTAACTGTATTGACTGATGTATAAGAGTAAATGACGAATTATGCATATGCATACACAAAATAGAAAGCATGAGCTGTCATGACTTAAAGGTAGTATCATACTTTGGTTTTTGTCAAAGAAATGCAGATTCAGGGGCAAAAATATGAAGACAGATACAGTAACAGTCATCTGTGAAAATTTCAGTCCCATAGGTACCCACTTTTTGAGAAAACAGTGAAAAACGGCCACAGTATTTCTTAAGTCTTTTCTCTTTTATTTTTGATCTTTTAAAAGATCAAAAAGATTTTTGGTCGTCGTTTTACACTTTTCAGGATAAATACACCATTTCAGGCGGAACAATTTTAACGGCATGTTTCTACCACCACCACCTTCATACCCTGTAAGTTATATGTAAATTTGTGAACATTTTTGTTTTGGCTTCTCACCAAAGTATGATACTACCTTTAACTTAAGCGTCTGAACAGTCATATTTTACTCTGTTGTGGCATATTTCCTTATATTAATGAAACGCGTGGTGTAATGTTTTACCGAATATTTAAATGTAGACCTAATGTAGACTTAATGATTAACTGATAAAAGAAGCGTGCATAATTATGTGAAGGTGTTACGCTGAGTATTGCGTCATAATTATCCAAATTTGTTGATATTTTTAAGGTCATTAATTGAATTATCGCATGGTAAAAATAGTATCGATTATTGATCAAAATATCAACGCTCAGTTGTTCCGTGTAAAATGTGATGGCCGTGGTGCATGTTATACATTTTAATAGACGAAATCGGAGTTAGATAGTGATGACGCTTTTGTTTTTCGTCATTATTACAAAATAATTATTGGTAGTTGGTAAATTTTGCATTTACAAGTTCGCTAAAAGCTATGATTTACATTTTAAAGGTAGAATAAAAACACAGTCACTTATATTTCTCTCTTTTTTATAATGCTCTCACAATCGAGAACACTTATTTATTTAAGAAACCTATAAAATCGTGATTCAGTTGTAACAACCGAAATTTTGCATATAATGAGAATGACACAAAGCTTCACACAAATAGAAACATACTAGGCCTACTTTTTGGTTAAAATGTGAGCAGACACTGAGCACCGATTTGTATATGAATTTGAATCTTTTACCTTTCACAGCTCTTAGCCTTATTAAGAATAGAGTTACTTAAAAATACATATTAATCTTAATATGATTCTGAATTCAAGAGTTATATCAGTTTCTATATTCAATTTTACTGAGCATTTCATTTTAGCATTTTTGACTTGAACAGCTTTTAGCTTTATTACTGGCAAATTTCACATTAACAATACCAGCATTTAAAGTGTGAGCATTATTAATTAAAAGCAAACTATTTAAAGCTAGTAGCATACTTCGGTAGGAAACCAAAACAGAAATGAATGTTCACAGATTTGCCTTTACAGGGTATCAAGATGGTTCATACCGTTAACGTTTTTTTCGCCTGAAATGCTGTATTTCTCAAGAAATTAGTATAAGCAACTACTGAAAATATGTTTGATCTTTAAAATATCAAAAATAACGGTGAAATGATTAAAGAAGTTCCGTGGGCGTTTTTTTTTTACTGTTTTCTCTAAAAGTCGGTACCGTATGGGACTTGAAATTTCACAGATGACTTTTACTGTGTCTTTCTTTAAATTTGTGCCCATGAATCTGCACTTCTTTGACAAAAACCAAAGTATGATATTACCTTAAAGTAGCAAATGATGTATAGTACATACGAAAGATACAATGGAGTTGAGCATAAAGCTCTTTGCTTTGTTACAATAAAGCGAAATAATATACTGCGTGTGAGTTTAGCAAAAAACATGTAGTTGACGTGCCGTTTTCTTTACATCGTCAGTATAATGCAGAGATGTATGTTTAATGCTGTTGTTTATTTTGTTTCAATTTACAGTTCATTCTAGTAATCTAGCTGGCATGAACTTCTCAAAGTTCTTCATGTGGCAGAGACCTATAGACTTTAGGGAGTACTTTTTCCGGCCCCAAGTAGCCGAAAAACGCCACCAACTTGTCGTTGACGTCACGATCTCGCTTGACGTATGCACTGAATGCTGAAACACAGTTAAGAATGACGTCATCTGCTTGGGCCAGTACGTACAGGTCCATCTGATCCAGATGAGGTCCCCAGGTCACGATTTTGATCTGAAAAGAAATCAATTGAGGAATTTTTTTTAATGAAATCCCAAAAGGATAAATCAATTACGTTGCAGCTGGTTTGCAATACAGTTTCATGAGGTAATTTTCACAGAATTTAAGGAGGGCCTGACGCGTTTCGATCCTAGCACGGATCTTTCTCAAAGGCTATCCCTCATTATTATTATTATTTTTTTTTTTTTAGACTTTTAGAAAAATCGTGCTAGGATCGAAACGCGTCAAGCCCTCCTAACTCCATGCATTTCACATATTTCAGGTCAATCTTTTGGCTGATAATGAGCAGTTTTCAGCAGTGTATTACTTGTATTGACTGAATGAAGATGAAAACTTAAGCCATGAAATGGCTAATTTGTGCATTGTATCCTTGGTTTTGTGTATCAGCAAATAACCACCGCTGTGTCATTTTTTTTCCTTTTATAAGCTGATTTCAAACTTTGGGAAATAATGTTTGGGAGACAGGAATGTTTTTATTTGGAAATCTCTGTTGCCTCGTTGACTCAGTCTTATAAAAAATATACTAATATAGTATCTACTTATATCATTATCCCTGGTCATCGGGCCATAATTTACAGTCCTGGAACCATCTCAACTCCCTGGGGAGTAAACAGCCCCGGCTACTTGATAGCGCACAGAGGCTAATCAAACCACAAAGTCTCTACCCTCGCAGGTACCCATTTACACCTGGGTGAAGAGGAGCAACAATTATGTGACAAAGCGTCTTACCCAAGAACGCAAGCACCATTAACCCATGGCTGGATTAACCCACAATCTGTAGATTGACCACAAGAGTACGACACGCCAGACCACTAGGCCACATTTATGTAAAATCATACTTTAGTTTTTGTCAAAGAAATACAGATTCATGGGCAAAAATATCAAGGAAGAAACAGTACCAGTCATCTGTGAAAAGTTATAGGTAAATCTGTGAAGATTTCTGTTTCGGTATATCCTACCAAAGTATGATAGTACCTTTAAACGAGGACGAAAGAGACAAAATGAGATACTTACATCCGGGAATGCAGCTTGCAAATCCTCCTCCATCCCCACGTGATCAGTGGCCACGAAGATGCTCTTGGGGAGTTCTCTTCCTTCCTCTTCGGCCAGCTGGAGTTGGTAGCGGATGTCTGTGATGACCTGCTCCTCGGATTGGAGACACATCTCCTTGGTAACTGCATCCCCCTGTCTGCTGGTGCATTGGCGCGAGCTGAGAAGATGAGGAAAGTCCCCAGTGGCTAGGAGTTCACATGTGCGGCTCTAAACAAACAAACGGCCAAATGAAATTACCATCATGACAACGATATCATTAAGTAGGTGTTTCAGGAAGGTTCATATGTTGACTATACGCACAATTGAAATTGCCGAGATGTCAAACTTGATTATAGTGTAACCACAAGTGTCGATTTCTTTTCATGATTGGGGGGATGATTGGTGATTTGGTGTCCTATGCGAGGCAGCGAAGCGACCGAGCGGAGGAGGCTGTGGGAGGTGTGATACCCCCCTACCAAACCAGGGACTTTTTGATAAAAATAGAGTCGAAAAGTCGCATTTTAGAGCATTTAAAAACGATATTCAGAGGAATTAAACAGTATAAATTCACTGCGGAGACTATAAAAAAAACCCAACAAGGATCATGTAATATTTCTATACAATAAACTTGAATGATATTCAACCTCAAAATATTGGGGGGGGGGGGGGGGGGGGGGTTGATAATACACGCCATCCCCCACCTCAAATAATGGGGGATATATCCCCCCCCCCCCGGGATCGACACCCATGAGTGTTACTATTTTTTCTTCATTTTGAGATTAAAACGGTTCATTGCAAAGTGAGGGCGCTGTTTCCATTGGGCGCAGTCCCAAGTTCATACGATGCATCGTCGTAAAACTAGCACGTGCTATCTCCTTAGGGTCATTCACCACCTTTTCAGACACATCTCTTTGTTAAAACAGAAACACATTCTGTACATGAGCAATGCTAACAAGGCATACACCCTTTTACCAAAAATGTTTTAAGATGGTCAACATTGATTGTGCTGTAAAAAACGAGTATCAATTTTGAAATGCCTGTAATGAGAAAAATAATAATAGAAAATATGTGAAACTTAGCCTTCAGTATGTTATAAACATTTAATTCAACAACCTTTAGCCTGAATTAAATTGACCAGAAAAAAGTGGTACAAGACAGAACATTCAAAGCCGTTTTTCTCAAAACATGATTTTTCTAGGTACACCCAATTGCCGAAACTGTGCTCTAAGTTTGGAGGGCCTGACGTTTTCATTCTATCTGGATCTATAATTACCATTTCCATGGAAATGTGTCCTCAAGACTCATGGCCCTTTGGCGAAAGGGTTTAAACACTGCAATAATCAGTGATTGAGAAGGCTGAAACTAGAAATCGTTTTGGAGGTTAATAGTATTAGAATGGATTTTGTTCAACGGCTATATAGAGCGCCAGATAGTTTGGGGGACACGAGGCAGAAACTGGGTTTCACGCTCGAACATATTTTCACTGAAACTTACCCAATCAGCACCATTCCTAAGGTGAAGCCCCCAGAAAGGCTTGACGAGCTTAGTCTCGATAAACTCTTCTGCTTCGTCGATGATATAGCTTTTAAACTTCAAGTAGTGTTGGAGGCCCTCCACTGACTCACTGATGGGATTGAGGGTCGGTGCGGAGACCAAGACAATCACTGGATGCTTGGAGGCAGGGAATCTGCAGGGGATCAAGTAAATAATGGAACTTTTGAGACGTTGGCGGCAGCAGACTGATGTCTCTTTCTTGCTAGCTCTGAGCACGCTCGCACATGAGAATGCGCGCGTTGTTGTGCGCGTGTTGAAGACCCAGCTCCAAAGTCTCCCATTGGAGAATAAGGCAAACAAGTAAAAGAGTCATTTCGTGCCATTTTGCATGGGAAGAATCGAGCTCTGTTTTGATTTTGACTCGAATTAAAACAGTGGCTTAGAGGCTCGAGTCGAACAATTTGCTCGCTGACACATACTTGGAGTCAAGGTTTAGTAACTGCACGAGTTTGTGACTATTAAAGTACACTGCCAAATGAACAGAAAAAGTAGATGGGTAAAAAAGCAGGTAGGGTTGAATTTTGTTCCTTATGGGTCCCCTAGGCTTTATTCATGATGCATCCATCCTGCATTCCAAGCAGTGCCATCAAACCAAGTCTTGGATACAAAATAGTCTGGTACCCGTTTTCTTGTTAGAATTGGTGTTGAATATCCAAAGGGTATACAAGGAAGATGACAAAATGGATGCGCCACTTACTCCTCCTTCCACTCTGTGGCGATGTCAGTTTGCTGAACATTGAAATGCAAGTTTCGCCAGACTTCAGATCCGTCGAAATCGATCCCTTGATCTTCCCAGAATGTGCGGAATGGATTGCCTTCCTGTGTTATAGAGCGGGGAACGAGGAAAAAAGGTTAAACATTGGTTAAGAAAATATGAAACTTAGAATCAGTGAGACACTGCGACTACAAAGACACTTTTATTATGGCCTCAAAGTAAATGTCGAATTTCTCCGTCAGGCATTCGAGTTCGCGAACTGGGGCATTACCACCATTCAAAATTCCATTTGGTATTCATGGTCAGTGAAGAACAGCTAAAGAACAATCGCAAGCGATACACTATTCGGTTGTTAATCCTATTTTTATTAAGATAGAAATTTCATGTTTAGCACATTTTTGTGCTAAGCAGGGCCGTGAAATTGGCCCAGGTGCATGGGATATACTAACATTATTTTCGTCTGGCATACAGAAATTTAAAAAAATTGAGGCTTTGCCAGTTTGCCGGAAAATCGGCAAATGGTTACGTTTTTGGTCGTGGCCAATACCCATATCTAAACGGACAGTGTTTTGCTTTGGTTATAAATAAGGATCTGTTCGTTGTTGTTGTTGTTGTTGTTGTTGTTTGTTTACCCTTGTGCATTTGCCGTCATTGTGGTCGGCGAGTCCTGCAGCGCAGTACGCGTTACGGTTTCCCTCTTTCCAGTGAAGGGGCGCTAAGTCAGTCATAAAATCCTTCATTGTGATGACGTCAGGATAGTACTTCTTGATTTCATCCATCTCAAAGTACTCATCCACTTCCACGTAAGCCTGGGTGACAAAAATGGGCGGGAAACTGGTAAGTTAAATCACACTATAGAAACGTGTATTGAAATGCGGCAAAGTGATTGCCAACCAAAATGGGGACTTGCAGTAAATTCACAGGGCTAGAGTGTTTGGTGTATTTTAGTGGGTTAGATCTATTTCTTAAAGGTACATGATTGGTAAAGGTCACAGATCAGCACTCACACTCTGTCTGATGTGCATGAAATAATAAACCTGTGAAACGTTTTTTTGTTCCTTTATTTAAGGAACAGTACAGGATAATTGGTAACATACCCGAATAGAAATGTTCACAGATTTACCTATACCTTTCAGGATACCGTTAAGGTATATCGAGTTAAATGGTGTATTTATCCAGAAATTAGTGAAACAAAGACCGAAAACAATTATTTTCATCTAGTTGTGAGATCAATACTACATGCGAATAGATTTGAGCGTTTTTTTACTGCTTTCTACAGTTTTCCGATGATAATATGAGCTGAAAATTTCAAAAGTCTATTTTTATAACATGACAAATCAAATCATGAACAACCTGCTACTGCTCTGTAATCTTTACCAATCCAGTATTATACCTTTAAGGTTTAAATAACAGAAGTGCAAAAAGTATACAAAATGTAGTATATTTGACATAAATGTGTGCGAGTTTTGAACTGCTCACAAAAATTGTGAAACAGCAAGGGGAAATTATAAAGGGAAATTATGAACACTTTTGAATTAAAGTATACCCGCCACCAAAAACAAAAATTATTTTAAAATGAAATAACTTGTGTTGGTTCTGCTTACGTTCTTAGGAACTGTTTCCAGAGCGTTTGGGTACTTTATGAACGGTGGAATGACCAAAACACGGCCGAGTTTTGAGGCGAAAAGCAACGATCCCATTAACTGTTCCACCTGGTTGCCAAAGCGACCTGAAAAGAATATTGAGCACAATCATGAAAGCGTGGAACGAAACTGCATCATGATGAGGCAAAAGTAATTATAAAGTCTATTACATGATTGGTAATTAGCATTGATTGCATCGCAGCCAGATATTTTTTTTTAGGTTGTATTCCTGAAATTTCATCGAACTGTTATGGAACATGAAATGTATGAAAATTGAAAGAAATGGTTCATTATATGTTGCCCTCACTCGACCAAGGCTTAGTGAAGACATGTCATTGCTTGTTTTTGGTCGGTCGCCAAATTTGGTCGCCACGAATTATCCATTTTGCCAGCCAACAGGTGTTTTTTTTTAGATTGGAAGAGTTAAACCAGAGGCCGTCTTGGAAACCTCGAAAAACATATAGTTATAATTATTTCTTGATGAAAGTATTGTAGTTCTCAAGGCTTTTTATATCCATGCTTCAAGGTGAAAGAGCAAATTTCAACGCATTTTATAAACAGCTAATTACCAATCAAGTATAGACCCTTTAATTAAATCGACTGAAATCATTTTAATCGAAAAAATTGTCAAATTTTACCCAAGCACACCAGGTGGAACAGTTTCTGAAGAGCTTGTGCATTGTGCAACAAAGTGACATTTCATCAAAATAAACAATCAAAGATATCACTTATTAGTTTTAGATTAAAATTACACACACTAACTAAATGACTGGCCTCTTACATTGCGGTCCATATGTAGAGGTACTTGAACGCCGAAGTGACTGTGCGAGTCTTTTCGGCCACAAGGGTAATTGATAAAAGGCGGGGCAACCAGGATACGATCAAGGGCCTTTGAAAACTGCAGCGCCCCCATTAACTGTTCCACCTGGCCTGTAAAACGACCTAAATACAGAATACGACATAATAATATAAACATCATGTAACACCAATTCATTACAATATTTATGGCAAGAATTCCACTGACGACCATCACTTGTGCACAACTTGCAGAGGGCGTTTTGAGATAAATGGCAGCCGCTGCGTTCGAAGTGTATATTATTGTAGGTCATAAAAAACCTATAAAACTCATTTTTCAGATATGCTACCCCAGTGTTACATAGCTGAAATTCATAGCTATGAGATTTAAGTTCATTATAATTTGTATCCAGTAAGGTTAACTCAGGGGTTATAATCATTTTCCCGTAATGGTCATCAGTGGAATTCTGTCCAATAATTAAAAAGAAAAATGCTGACGCGATTCGATCCTATAACAGGATCTTTATTAAAGAATCTGTAGACTTTGAAGTTCGATAAAGATCCTACTGGGATCGAAACGCGTCAGACCTTCCTAACACCAAGCATTTGATAAATAAATTTCAGGTCATTATTTTGGCTGATGAGCAGTTTGTAGCACTAGCAGTATATTACTTATATTGTCAATACATTTTTTTGAAATGCTTCAATACGAATTCGCCATAACCAAGTTTATATGGATATAATTTCGCAGACATAACCGCTAAATTACTGATCGTGCGAAGAGTACTTGCATGGTTCGACACACTCTGTATTTACTGACAAAAAATGGAAATAAATGGTCATGTCCTAACCATTATAAGGTTGATTTCTGACAAAAAGGCATAGAATTAAAGGAACATTTTTCTAGTGCCACACTATGCGAAGTTCGGGAAAACATTTGACATGTACACAAAAACTATAAAGGAAAAGACAAGTGAAACATTATTGGAAAGGAAAGCAACTTTTTATAGCCTAGCTTCTACCGCTCCCAAACAATATTTTGGACTTTCACTCATGTTTCAGCAAATGTTCCCGAATCTTTGAAACCCTAGATTGAAGAAATGTCTCCAATATTTCAGTAAAAAAAATACAATGTTTTAGAAACCACTTGTCCTTTCCTTTATAGCTTTAGGAACTACTTGTCCATAATTATTACCAATGTATCTCTTCTAGAACGACATGACTGGCTACATGTATTTTGTACATCAAAGAACATTGTTATTGTTATACGTGTTTATGTGGCTATGTGACATACCTGAACACGGGCAGTATAGGAGATATCCCTTGGATGAATTCCACTCCAATGTTCCCACATTCCTCCCAAGTCCTAGATCCAGGACAGAAGCCAAAACAACCAGCGAAATCACCAAGGAAAGTCGTGCCATCTTGGATTTTAATAACCCCCTCCTTATCTTGTGTCGAGCAGCGGTATGTATGATGAGAGTACACTTTTAGGGAGTGAGAGTTGTGTGTTTAAAAAGACTATTTACCTGTGACCTTATTTCCCTACCGCATGTACACGTGTACAAACCGCTCAGGTGAAGGTGATTATATCAACATATGAATGAGTCGGTTCTCAATGAAATTGCCCGAAGTTGAATGGAAGTTTTCACAAGCCGAAGGTTTACACTCATTAGCATAAGAATAGTACTATTGTTAACCCCGTCTGGGCCACTCAGAAGTGGCCTCGTGTACTAGGTCGATTATAAGTCACGCCCCAATGAGAGAACTCAATGACTAAGTATTTGCGAACTTGGTTGGGCCACGTATGATGCCTATTGTGGGCCTATAATATCATAACTTCATTCTCTTGTTTGGTGAAAGAGTTTGGAAATTGTCAACGTGTATACACTTTTTGTATAAGTTAAAGGTAGTATCATACTTTGGTACGTATAACTTACAGGGTATGAAGATGGTGGTGGTAGAAACCTACCGTTAAAATTGGTCTGCCTGAAATGCCGTATTTATCCAGAAAACAGTAAAACCAGTGACCGAAATTATTTTTGATCTTTTAAAGATAACAAATAAAAGAGAAAAGACTTAAGAATACTGTGCCCGTTTTTCAACTGTTTTCTCAAAAAGTGGGTACGGTATGGGACTGAAATTTTCACAGATAACCGTTATTGTATCTTCCTTGATATTTTTGCCCATGAAATATGATGATATTACTTTTAAGCGTGCAGTCGTAAGCATGCTTATAAGTTAACAATCATAGGCCATTTATACCAATTGCTTGAAATTGATAACCTGCTTATTAGTTTATTATTTTATTCATTTAATAATGTATTTTATTTCATTTGTTTGTTTGCTATCTGTGATCTTGCCTACTCTGACCCCTCTTTGTCTGACCAGTGACCACACTCACCGACCCCGCCCCCTTTTCCTGATCCTCTCATCCATTTATGTGTATCTTTGCATGTTCTTGTCCTCTTGTCATTTAGCCTTTGAGAAAGATCCTGCTAGTATCGAAACTCGTCTGGCCCTCCTAACTCCAACCAATACTTTATTTTCTGAATGGCATATCATATAATAACCGGTATAGTAACATGTTAATACATTTATGATGAAATGCACTTGGTAATAAAAAAATGATAACATTCACCATTCCTAGTTGCAAAATTTTATTCGAAAAATCACTGTAGATTATTTTCGATATCACCACAAATAACTTTATTTCTGTATTTACATGTATAGATATTTTCACAGAGTACTCTTGTCTCAATCTATGTAAAAATATTCGATCCATTCGTTGCAAAGATCTATACTTATTATTAATCTGTCAAATATGCAAATCATTTTAGTCTGATGAGTCATAACCATAGTTTCTATTTATAGTTTACGGGGATAATAGTTAACAATAAATGTCGGGGCACCCTTATTGCATATTCCAATGCAAACCGTGAAGGCCAAATTCACGACAAGGAATATCAACTATCGCTGTTGTCACGTCAAAAAATATCCCACGCAATAGTAGCATGAAAGGCAATTGCCACTGGGTTTAACATGACTGCCGTTTAAAGTTGGTATAATAATAGGCATGTAGACCAAACAATGGAATTATTATAAATTCCTTTCCAGTGTCCATGTGTAACAAAGAGATTTCAAACATGCACAGTGTTTGTCAACATGATGGAGATTTTGATATGGGAAACTGGAGAACTAGTCTGTGGGCTCGTGGTACACTCACTATACTGCACAGGTGGGGCGTGTTCGCCGGAAAAAGGGCGGGCGGTGTGTGCGTGGGGGGGGGGGGGAGGGTTAATTCGGTGAGGGCCCTATAGACCTTTCTTTTGCAACGTCACAGCCCAAGTTTTTGCCAAACATGATGGCGGAAACTATGGAGAGCCATGAAAGCCGGGCATTAAAAATAACCCCAATTTGAACACAATTTGTACACAACGTTTCATAAACATTGAAAGATATTGCTGAATGTAATGGAAACGACACAAGTAATAGTGGTGTGCATTTTGTACGGCTATGGAAAGTTTGTGAAATGTTGAATTCGGTCACGCCGTCTTTCGAGAAGACCCATTGATTTGCAACATTTTGGCCACCCATGCCAACCACCACTTGAGTCGATGTTCTATAGGCTGTGCCTGGACTCGAACCCACAACAGTCCGCACTGCTATGATTTTAAAGCTCCACTCAGCAAATAACACTTTCATGGTATACTTTAATTAACATTGTAGGTCAAGAAAAATATTTCTTCATCTCTTTTTCAAGACAATAAACAATTCAAGTGATGTACTACACAAATAATAATGATAAATAATAATACTTTAATTAAAGAAGCAACTGACATGTGAATCAGAAATTTGCAAACTTGCAAATTAGGTGTAATTACCAAAAATGCATTTTTTTTGTGCTACTTCATCTACAAATTATCACTTATTGGGTATCGCATACTAAGCAGTAAGCATACTAACGGAGATGAAAGCACTGAAAGGTATATCTACTGAAAGTCTAAGCGTACAAATATAAATACAAACCATTACTCATACTATAAAAATAGGTCATGATATAGCGACAATTGGAAATATTGATATTATATTAACAAAGAATCACAAATGTTGTAGAACAATGTGATGTTATCACTTACAGTATTGGATTGAGAAAAATGTGAGAATGTATTGAGCGTAATCCGCACATTGTACGCTGGTGAAATTGGAAAGCACACAGTCTAAAAATAACGAGCTCCTACCGAGTAAAAAAATGGCGAGTCTAGTTTGGTGATAACAGAACCCTATCAGCAACACTATATGGATTTACATATATATGTGCAAGTCCTTACTGATTTTATCTACCAAGGTTTTTGGTGCTTAAGCAAATTTTGGTGCTTAAGCAGCTCTATGAAATTGGCCCCAGGTCAGTGGAAACATGTTGCATCCATTTAGTCCCAAGTTCCAGCCACTAAGCATAAAGAGTTGTGATATAATGATAACACTTCATTTGCAATAAAGCGAAAGCCCAAGCTTGCAATGCGAAGTTTTGATATTTGAAACGGTACATCCATTTGACTGATGCAGTGATGGCGCTATGCCTGCAAGGACACAACGACTGCTAACACAATGAGTATACTGTACAAATAATAGATAGACAATATATTCAGGTATAAAAACTCACGGCAACCCTTCACACAGTTATGAAGCCTTCATATTAATCACGTCTTAGTCTACGTTGTGAAACTGATCACAATAATAATCTGTTTTAAAGACACTTCTTAAAGGTACGTGCACTATTATACTTTGGTAGCATACTGAAACAGAAATTTTCACAGAGTTTCATTTAACTTACAGGGTATAAAGATTGTGATGGTTGAAATATACCGTTCAAAATGTTCTACCTGAAATGCTGCATTTATCCAGAAAAGAGTAAAACCAATGACCAAAACCAATTGTGATTTTTTAAAGATGAAAAATAACGATGAAAAGATTTAAGAAATACTGCTGACGTTTTTTCACTGTTTTCTCAAAACGTGGGCGCCGTATTGGACTGAAAATTTCACAAATTACTGTTACTCTTCCTTGATATTTTTGCCAATGATTCTGCGTTTTCTATGACAAAAACCAAAGTATGGTATTACCTTTAAAGATGCTCATTCAGTCTGGGCTGTGATTTGACTAATGCTATATTAGTCTTGCGTAGTACCTGTTCGTTGATATTTTTGTCTTGGATTTTTTGTCATGGTCTTTTACGACATTGCTTGGTTGTCCAGACCCATTTCCGGTTGCTTATTTGAAGTGATTTCCTTGGCCACCCCTTGCCCATCAAGGGGAAGAACGGGAATGGTGTGCACTTTGTTTGGGTTGCCGGTGCACTTCGTCACGATGAGTACGGAGAGTCCGAACAGGACGGCCAGAGCGACGACTCCACCTACCGCGATCAGAGCGATGTGCCAGGTTTCCAGCACGACCCCCGGCGGTTCCACCGGTTCCACCGTCACCACCGGCAGGGGAAGAGCGTCGGGGATCTTCTCCCTCAGCACGGCCTGCACGGCGTTCGAGAAGTTGGACGTCTTGTTTCCATCGTCGAACGCCTGCAGAACGAACGCGTAGGACACCACGGAAGACCCCTCCGGCATGGGCACGCGTATGACAAATTCCTCCAGCTCGCCGAATTGTTTGGGTGCCATCAGGTTCCCTTCCACAATGGAGCTCTGATTCAGAATCAGATGAAACTCAGGGGTTGGGTCGTCTTCCCATTCTTGGATGGAATTCGCACGGATGATCTGGTACCAAGAGGCTGCAGTGCAAAGAACAAGAATGCGTTAAGAATGTAAAATCATGCATAACGAAATCTCACTTTTACTTTTAGACGAAGTTTTCTTCCAAACCTAGCCGAAGTTAGCTTGAAGATCTAGCCACCCAATAATGAATTATTCTAACGAATATGCACGTTGTGCAGAAATCACAGAACTTAAAAAGACGACTGTGGCTTTATGAAGATGCATTATTTTGCCAGCTTAAATAATAAGGAGACCTTAAAGGTATAGTACAGGATTGGTATTGACGTATAACGTTCAGGGTATGACGACGGTGCTGGTAGAAACATATCGTTAAAATATTTCCACCCAGAAATGGTGTTTTTATCCAGAGTCAAACAAAGACCCAAAACAGTTTTGATCTCGGGGTAAGATCAATTAATTTTCTTCATGTTTTATAAGAATAATTGAGTCGGGTTTCCGCTGTATATTTTCTCGTAACTCAGATGTTCGATTGAGCTCAGATTTTCACAGGTTTATAATTTCATGTACATGTTAGATCGGACAAAGTATGAGTGCTGTTCTGCGACCTTTAAGACGACTCTTGGATTAGTCTGTCAATTGAAAGAGTCATATTTTCAGTTTATCTTAATTGCACCTATCCATGGATTATAAACCCAAGGATCGACATGTCTACCGCCACCAATCCTCTCAGCGGTCTCTCATTTCTCATCTTGAGCAGTTTATAGAATTGAATAGCAACATCAAAGAGTCTACAGACAGAATTAGAGTCATGATCCATCTGGATTGATCACGTTCTTACCCGCTCCCGTGTCCAAATCATCCCCAGTGGCAGTCCATCCCAGTGTGACCGTCCCGTTCTGGAACGATGTCTCCTTGACACTGAGGTCAATGATCCTTCCTGGTGGGAAGACGTCGTCCCCTGGGGTGAAGCCCGGAGGTAGATCCTCCACAAGGCTCGACCCAGCCGATGTACCTCGGCTGAACTCCGGGGCAGGCTCACCGGTGGGCTCTTGTGGCGGTGTCCCAGGAGCAGGAATCTCCACTCCACCTGTGCAATTTAAACAATAATGACCGATGAGAAGTGTAGCTCCACGAGTGTCATTTTACTTATCCAGATAAACCACATAATTCATCGCAATAAAAATCGAACACTGCACGAATCACCTCAAAGAATCATCCCACCAGCTGCAACGCTAGTACTGTGTATGATAACGCCTCATAATAGCTATATTGCAATGCCTGCACAAGTCACGTCATCTGATTGGTGAATAGTTGATCGTACGTCATCTAATTATACACACGACATGCATAGCATGCAGTGCACGTGCAGCCAATCAAAAGGTTTTATTGCGCGGTGACTGAAACTTCCATAACGGGGCATGCGCTCTTCAGCACTGCCGGTGGTGGCGCTGTAACAAAAATGGCGGGCGTTCCGAGAGAAATTCAGTTTTTGCTCTACTCAGCCTAAAGGTGAAATTCTTTAACTTAATAACAAGTTTTCAGGAGAGTTAAAGTTTCTCATTCATGCAATGGACAAAAAAGGAATGTCATGTTCTACTGGGCGTCACCAGGGGCGTCAAAGAACCTACCTATGACTGGCAAATCAAACACTTCATCTGGATCAACAATGGGGCGTGCCTTTGAGAATGCAACGGACTCGATAATGATAGCATTGCCATCGCTGTTGTCCACCTCAATGCTGACACCGTAGTATCCTTTCCCGGTGATTTCTGTGAAGGTCCGGGAGTACACACCATCGTTCTTGGTCACGTCGGCACCTAGGAATCAAGATATCGACCATAGAAGATGCTGATATAGAAGACAACTTGGTAAGTCCATAAAAAATCTGCTATTAGCAACTTAAGATATAGGTCTGAAGGCGAACAACTTCGAAAAAGTTATTCATTGTGGTATAATTATATGCTAATTACAGATGGATTTGTTTACAATAGCACCCCATTCTTATATAAGGGAATGAAGTTCAACTAGGGCCAATTGCATAGTGATGCTTAAGCACCAAATTTGCTTAAGCACCAAAACCTTAAAAAAAAAATAAGTATGCCGCGCCAGCAACAACTTCTTGTGAATTTTATTCTCAGCAAACAATGGCCGAATGACAAGTCAAAAGCAGTAAATATCACATGAACATTTGTTTGGTAATCCTGTTTGATCAAGGAAGACTTTTCAGGCTGAAGAACATTTTGTGCTTCAGCAGCTCTATGAGATTGGCCCTTGTACTGTTATCAAACTCACATAATTATGTTGTTTGCTTTGATATCCATATGTTAATGTGAGCAAGCTAAGTTTTGGGAAAGTTGGCAGAGCTTTGAACATTTTTAGGGAATTTTTTATGAGGGCAGTCATTTAATATACGAAGAACGACTCTCACTCAACACACAAGCAACAATAAGTAAACGGCGTTCACGCGCTGAACTGTTTGTTGACTCACTGCAAAACTAGGACTGTGATTGTTTTTATGATGGTGAAAACAGGACCCTAAATTTCTGGAAATGGTTGGTTCTAATGAAAACGGGTAATCATGAGTCTTCAAAGGTATACGCGGGCCGGTGTTGTGTTGTGAACCATTTTCAAGGGAGTCGATTTCACCAAGCTCTACGATCGATCTTAACTCGAGTTGCGATGGATAATACCATCGTATTGTACGTATAGCTTTAATGCCCCACAAGTCCTGAGATTGATATTAAGTTACGATGAGTTTGATTAAAGCGACCAATGCAAATATAATGCAAATCACACAAACATCTACCTGCTCCATTATCCAGAAGTCGAAGTTTGATTGGTTCATAGTATCCAGGCCTCTCAATGGTCGCCCAGACATTGGCAAAGATCACGGGCCGAAAACCCTGCCGAACCTCGGCATATGCGATCAGGGGCTCGCCGCTGGCAAACGCCATGGTAGAATCACTCAGATCGGACGTCACAATAATGGGCTCGATGTCATCACTCGATGGGTACGAGGAAACGGTGATGATAACCTCCTCGTCCCCACGGAGTAGGTTCTGTACGCTAATGCTCCAGGACCCTGGCTGTGAAACAGAACCAACCCCCCCAAAAAGATAATTATTGGAAGGCTTTACTTCGACAACACTAGGAACTAGGCACTGCAGTGTTTTCCAAACTCAAATAGACTAAATTATACGGTACGCCGTACCACCTGAATAATTCTTCCCAGGAAATAGGGTGTTAAGATGGTGATGGTATATCGTTCAATTGTTTCTTCATGAAATGTTGTATTTATCCAGAAAAGAGTAAAACCAACGACCAAAACAATTTTGATATTTTAAAGATAAAAAAACAAAAAAACAATTGTGACAAGTTGTTTAAATATTCTGTGGTCGTTTTCACTGTTTTCCCAAAAGGTGGGCACCGTATGGGACTGCATAATTCACAGATGACAGTTATATTGTGTCTTTCTTGATATTTGTGGCCATGAATCTACAATTTTCTTTGACAAAAACCAAAATATGATATTACCTTTAAACAAACGAATTCCAATCTAGGACATGAATATTTTCATTATTGTTCCTTAATCTACCTGTCCTCGTATACATGACACAGAGACAAGGAATAACAATAATCATATGAAATGTCGTTCCTACCTCAGCAATTTCCGGAATTGACACGGTTATGATTCTGAAATTCACATCGACATCGAATCCGTTAAAGGACGAAACGATGACGTCACCGCTTGGTCGAGTAATCGATACATTGATAGCTGTATAGAAATAATTGTTACCATCAATCAATTGAAATCGATGTTTAAATATTTAACTTTTTTCTTTTATTGGGGAAGTAATAAACAGCTAAATTCACAAGGTGGGGAAAAACACAGGGCAAATATCTAAAGACTTTGGGTTGTGAATTTAAACAATTAGATTAATAATGATAATTAGAATGAAGTTTGGTGCAGTCAAATTAAAAATGTGTATTAATAATGATAATCACATTGAATGGTGTTTTAAAAATGAAGTTAACTAGGCCTGGGCGATTAGTGCTTTTCACTAATCGATTAATCGCGGAGGAAATAATCGCGATTAATCGATTAATCGCGATTACCCGGAAGTGACTATACAAGCAGCATGTACCTTGTTTTCATCATAGCGGCACTGCAGTAAACTGCACTAGCGTAATGCATTGATTCTTACAAGTTTCAACAGCGATCAGTTCCGATTTCCGAGGCATTGAGCAATGCCATTTTTGTTCTGATGAGGTATAATGCAAAATTCGTGAAGCTAATATCGTCAATAATTATTGGTATTCCTTCAGAAAAGTAGGGTAATTTCGCGGAGTGTTGGCCGACAAGGCATGCAGTTACTGCCTCACGTACGAGTAAACACAGACGTAGTCCCATACATGCATGTACAGGTCAACGATAGTAGTATTCTCATGAAATTAATAGCAACTCGAAGGCACTAATCGCGCTGGCACGATTAATCGAGTAGTTCAGAATTTACTAATCGAGTAATCGACACAGGAATGTAATCGCGATTAATCGATTAATCGAGTTAATCGCCCAGGCCTAAAGTTAACCACACTTAAAATTTTAGACTTGCGAAAAAAACGTTATTTCGTTATTCCTTCATTCAGTTAATTATTATCATTTGGCCGAATTTCCCTTTTCGATACTTCTGTCCACTGCACGGCTTTGCATCTTTCAGATATAGTTTGTGGTCTGTTAAAACGAAAATGTTAAACATTTTCGTTGTTAACCAGTTTTGCACGCCAAGTTATGAACGTAAGGATACATGAAATGTTTATTGCCAAATTTCGGTTGAAAACAAATGTTAACATGCAATAAATTTTAGAGGACTCTAAGTCAAAGACGTTGTGTTTGAGATCTTGAAAATTTCTTGAGACATTTCATGGAACCGCTCTTCAAAAATAACAGTTCAAAATAATTGACACCAAACACAAATATTTCTTTCCTACAGCTTTTAAAATATCGTGTAGGCCTATGAGTTTTGCAGAAAATAGCATTGAAATTTCGAATTTTACCTTGCACGCCCTCTGTTGTCCATGAGAAGACGAACTTGGTGTTTTTACCCACCGTGCCGTCCATAAAAACTCCGGCACTCCTGTTTCCGTTTTCTGGCAACAGCCATGACGTCCCTAAAAGCTGAAAATAATCATGAGGCACAAAATGATTAAACACAAAATGGCCAAGTTAAAATGATTATCAAAAACGTCAGCCTACGTCAAGATGTGTATTAAACATTTCTTTGTCGCAAAAGGCTCACCAATTATTTTTATGGCTTAGCACCGAAACGTGTGTATTTTGAAGCCACAGCCAATGAATTCTGGACTAAGCCTTAAGCCTCGTTACCTGGATACGTTTATCTGAAATGCTGACGTCACCTCGCTCCATGGTAGCAGCAAAAGCCTCGTACAGTGTGTTCGATCCGGGCTCGTTGGAATAGAGGTACGTTTTCCCGCCTAAAAAAATTCAGCATGGGAATAATCATGTAATCTGAGCAGAACAACTAATCACAATTTTAAGTAGTAAATGTCGTGCACTGCTATTGAAAAGGCACATTCAAAGCAACTAGTATTAACATTTTGTTAAAGAGGGACTGTTCGTCACGAAATGACGTCACAAAATATCGCCACAATATGACGTCATCATTTAGTGCGCTCTATCCAGGGAGTCAACAGCACATACTGTTCGTCACGAAATGACGCCACAAAATACCGCCACAATATGACGTCATCATTTTGTGCGCTCTATGCACGGAGTCAACAGCACAGACTGTTCGTCACGAAATGACGTCACATAATGCTGCCACAATATAACGTCATCATTTTGTGGGCTCTAATCCACGAAGTCAACAGCACAGACTGTTCGTCACGAAATGACGTCACATAATGCTGCCACAATATAACGTCATCATTTTGTGCGCTCTAATCCACGAAGTCAACAGCACAGACTGTTCGTCACGAAATGACGTCACATAATGCTGCCACAATATAACGTCATCATTTTGTGCGCTCTAATCCACGAAGTCAACAGCACTGCAGAATCCATTTGAAGAATCTGTAAATTTAAATGACGTACCTGTCGCAGTTGACAACTTGGGCAATGACGTGTCGGCGTTCTGTGTGAAGGCGATTGAGTCCACAATGACCCCAGCCCTCGTGACGTTATCCGTGACGTCAGCTATATAAGGGGCTACGTTCTCTTGCCCGTCCGTGATCAGCAAAATGACGCCCCCGGCGGGGTCCCTACCGCCTTGCGCGAGGAGCTGTAAATTGGAGGGAAATTCACCACATGAAAAAAATTCACTTCATAACATCTGGGAGACACGGTCTTTAAACATTGTTTTCATGCCTAAATCTAAAATATTTGAGAAAATAGTGAAAAGAACGAATAACAATTGTCAAGGAGATCAAAACTTGGATGTGAACAATGAGTCAGCACTTTCTCCGGCTGTGGATTTGACCGATGGTGCTAACACTGTATTTTTCATAATTTCCTCTGTTTTTATCGAATGTTGAAATGAAGATTGCTTATGATTTGATTTGATTTGATTTGATTTGATTTGATTTGATTTGATTCGATTTGATTCGATTCGATTTGATTTGATTTAATTTAATTTGATTTGATTTGATTTGATTTGGTTTGATTTGATTCGATTCGATTTGATTTGATTTGATTTGATTTGATTTGATTTGATTTGATTTGATTTGTTTTGATTTGGTTTGATTTGATTTGATTTGATTCGATTCGATTCGATTCGATTGAATTGAATTCGATTCCATTCGATTTTGATTTGATTTGATTTGATTCTCATAAGTTACATGACCCAGAATGTTCACAATTTCACAGATGCTGTTTTTTCAAGCATAATGCTATATGGGTCAGACATTCCAAGTGCTGTTTCATGACCTCCACACAATTTGATATCCCACTCATAACCAAAAACAGCGATTGGACGGTACCTCGACTGACGTCAGCAGCCCCTGCCCAATGCCAGTGCCGCCCGTGGCACGTGGTGGGAGGGCATCCAGCAGTGACTGGCGGTCGGCATCGCTGGTAACCAACGTCAGGTTCTTGAGTACTACTGCGGCGCTGCTAAATTGAACGATCCCGATGAAGCTGCCATCATTGACGATGGATGAGATGTAATTTGCAGAGGAACTAATCATCTTGTTAAACTTTTCACCCTGTATTCATTCAGAGAGTAATAAAGAAGGTACATGTTCAAAATGTGTCCATTCCATTGTTATTAATTGATATCAAAGTGAATACATAAATGCAACGTGTTTACTTTAGCCTATTCACAAGCGTATCTTTCAGTTTACTGTACTGTACAACATTCTTTCCTACCATACCAAAAACTACACGCAGTAAAATATTAACATACAGTATTAATATACTTGACTAACTATACTGGCTCCAGGTTCGATTTCACAAAGCCTCGCGATCGATCGTAACTCGTGTTACGAAGGATAAGCCATCGTGACCTACGTAGGTCTGCAACACATCACAAGTCCTACGATTGATAGTGAAACTCGACTCCAGGTCTACTGCATGGAAATCCTTATCCGCAGCCAGAGATTTGGGACTTGGCCTTATACATTATTTTGAACGCTGATTGCCAATTCATCCCGTCCTTGTTCTTTTTATGTTACTGTTTGCTTCTGAAAAACACCAACAACATTATCCGGGTCATTATGTTACTGTTCACAGAATCCAGGTGATATTGCAATACTATACTATACTATACTATACACACATCAGGGGCAGTTGAGTTACAGGGTGACATTTCACAAAAGTGAGTTGTTTTGACGGAAAACAGGTATGGTTGACCATAATAAAAGGAATTCTTGTATCATTTGCAGATATTATGGTTCAGTAGCGGATGTACCAAGTCTCACGTACATACCGACTACATGGACAACAACAACTGCCTGTTCATAGGCCAGAAAGAGTTCCTCTTGATTAATTACACACAGTACAAACATCAGGTAAACGTGTCAATTTCATGAAAACTAACTTCAAAAAAATGATAAGGAAGGTAGGGCCTACGGTAGGGCCTACGGCAAAATGAGGCCATGCAGTGCCAGTATCCTGCTAAGTTGACACAATAATATTCGTTTCAGGCAGTGGCGCACCCAGGGGGGGGGGGGGGGGGGGGGGCGCTCAAGTCGAGTTGTCCCACCGGTCGACTTGTCTGACCCCCGATCGTAGGGCTTCGTGAATTTGACCCTGTGACCGATGAGAGAGAGGTTTTGGTGCCAGAGTTCGTCCGACGCTACAACACATACATTAGTTTATACCTAGAACTTTATGCACGCGGCTTTTGAGAAGGGCGCTTCTGCTAAAAGTTACGCGTGAAGCCCCCAAAATCATTTTCGTCCATAGGGAGGCGGGGCTATAAATGGCAGACGAGTTTAATAGAACACATAATCATGATTACACTTACACTCATACTACCAGACGTATCCATGAGAATAACCACGCTGATATCTTTGTGTTGCACAATGTTGAACTCTGGTATCAGTTCCTTCTCGGTAAGGTCAGAAGGCAAATTATTCCCGTCTGCAAATGATGAGATATCAGTACAAATCAAAGGTCAGTTACACAGTAAACATGACAACAAACTTGAAGAGTCCACGAAATTGTATTTGTCAATAATACTCTATTGCCATTCCAAACCATAACTGCAAGCCTTTGTTGACAAACCGAAAATAATCAATTCCATCAATCGCCACACGTGTGGGAAAAACAAGGGAAAACTGAAAGAGCACTGTAACAACTTAGATAGCTCATCAGAATGCCACCTAAACGATTTGTATTTCAGCGTGTGACTTCGAACGTTCAGATACCTTTAAAGTCCACATGATCTCCCAGAATCTCCCAGTTACTCCGACGTCCGCAAAGACGGTTATGTTTATTGGGTGCCTCGCGGTTGTGCCAACTGGGATAGTCAGACGGGTCAGCATCGCAGAAGTATTTGATCTGCAATCGAAGGAAGATTTTACACGCTAAGCAAGTTTCTCGTGCTTAAGCAGTTCTGTGAAATAGCCTCGGAACCAAGCACGGATTTCATTTTCCATGGACATTCATTTGTCGGGGATGTAAAGGTTAAATCTGCCTTCCCTCTACATTGTGTCCGGGGGACATTATTATACCTAGGTAAAAGTGTCCTCGGACAACGGTACATGGCCACAACCGTGTGAATGTGTCCGGGCGGATACATTCAGATGGGGCACATAATTAACCAGTACACCGGATGAAGTACAACTGTATTTATTCATTATTTTAACATTCATAATTATAATCCTATAAAGCATAATGTGTTTGTCCGAATTTAAGAGAGCTTTCAACAAAATGGCGGGCATTAACACGAGAATATGGCCTTGACCCAACTCTCTGGCTGCAACCGCAAATAACACACAAGTCTATGGAAACAGCGGCTGCAGTCACTGGCTAGTGGCTAGGTACTTGCGTAATTTGCAGCCGCAGCCAGAAAATTGGGACACGGCCATATTTTGTCGCTCAAATTTTAGAAAACAACATAATTTTAAGCAAACAAAAACGACAAACATATCGAAAGAGGACACAAAACTTTCAATTGTAATTTTAGTCAAAATGAAGACAAATGAATGCTTTATTAGGACAAGAAAGACGTGTGACTTACCATGGGGAGTGAATAAGAAGAGTACATTATGGAGGCAGATACATCAATCTGGTTTCGTACGAGGTAAAACACACAGCCTTTCTCGTACCCAACATCCGGGTTGCCAGTACATTTACGATAGTAGTTTTGCTCTGGGTAAAAGATGAGAGGTTCTCCGTCGTGATTGTACGAACACCTGCCAAATAAATAAAAGATCCTATGTTTCAAGCCCGGTAGATGCGCTTGACTATACCAGTGTCGTAGTCAAGACCAGGGGGCCTTTCTCAAAAGCTCGGCTCCGGCTCAGGCTCCGGCTTTGTCTCTGTCATCCATATGCTGAAAATATAGGTTGTGACTTTTCATTGAAGATGAAGCTCAGTTTTCTTTTTCAAACCAGAGAATCTACTTCCGAACCACAGCCAAAAGTCTCTATTTTGATGACCGTAATTGTAGAATGGATTCACGAAATGGAGCTGGAGCCTGATCCGCAGCCTGAGCAGGGGACGAACTTTGAGTAAAACCCCTGAATTCTCTCTCAAGAACGTAAACTAAGCAAAATACAGACTATAAGTGAACCATTTCACTGGATAACGGATACACCACCACCATAATCGTCATTATTAAAAATTAATCTGTTATACATCTACAACAAACACCAGTAGGCCTTATATTGTCTTGGATTTCACCAAATACCAAGATTAATCTTAAGATGAAGTCTTCAGTATCACCAAAGCGATTCGTATCGTGACACTATGTCACATTTTTACCTAGCACTTAAAACTGAATAACATTTAAGCATCCATCATCAGTCGTGTAGTGGTTCGTGAAATCGTCACTAGGTTTGATATAAAACGTTTCCCATTATATTCTAAAGCCTTTTTTGTAGCTGTTATAATTCAAACTTTGCTATAACATTTTTGGCTTCTTTTTACATTTTGCAGACGACACCTCACCTGACTCCTTCAAACTGATTGGTGATTGGCGAGTAGTAGAACTCCTGGTAATTGTCCGGATCACCCACCGGGTCCGGGTACTCGTCAAACAGCCCCCAGCGAAGGTGACCCCACTCGTGCACAAGCATGCGACCTAGAGGAACAACACAAAAAGTTGCTGTAAGTTCAGAAATACCTTTACGTTAAAAAATATCATACTATGGTTTTTGTCAAAGAAATACAGATTCATGGGCAAAAATATCAAGGAAGATACTGTAACAGTCATTTGTGAAAATGTCGGAAATTTTTAGTCATTTTTATTGATGTCCGTCCCTCACACCCTCAAAACCTCACAAAAATAGACAAATTTAAAATGGCATGATGTGGCCAACATGTACTCACTGGTGTCAGGGCTAAGCATTAACATGTTTTTACTGACAATAAGTTTTCAATAAATCTTTGGCGAAGTAATTAATGCACTGATGTACAAATCCGGGGACAAATTTGAGGGACGGATTTGGATCACGCTTTGCAGTCTGTTGCAGTGCCGTCCAACAAGTTAGCCAGCATAATTATTGATAACTCTGAGCATTTTTGGTTATCACGCGTTCATCGTCATTTATTCAAGTTTATCGTCACCTTTGCAATATTCTACAAAGAGATCAGACTTCTGCATAAGTGCCCATCGTGATTATTTGCACGGCATAAAGAAAAAACATGACCTTTATGACGAGTACGTGTGACGAGTGTTTTTCACCACAACCTCCCTAGGAATTGGCACTACACTCTATTGTTGGATTTCAAATAAAGGTAGGCCCGCTTCAAACTTCGAACTTCTGCCGTGTCTAATTCAAATATTGGCCAACGTTTGAATTAGACACGGCAGAAATTCGACGTTTGAAGCAATTGCCGGTTTTCTGCCGAAAGATCGACATGGCTTGCCGCTTTTAACGGCAGAAGAGCGGCACGGCTTCAAACGTCGATTTTTTGCCGTGTCTAATTCAATTGAAACGTCCCAAATCGGAGTTCCACCCCGTATACCATTTTAAAAGAGAGAGCGCCGCCTTCTTGTGGAAGAATATAGCAATATCATAAGTCTCTCTTGGTCCACCATGTTCGAATTTGCATTAAGGTTAACAGAAAACCGGCGTTTGAAGCAACTGCCGAACTTTGATGTCTAATGCAATACATTGCAATCGACATATTAAAAGCGGCGGAAGTTCGGCAGTTGCTTCAATTCGCCGGTTTTCTGTTAACCTTGATTCAAATTTCAACATGGCGGACCAAGAGAGAGTTATGATATTGCGATATATTCTTATTGCGAGAAGGCGGCGCTCTCTCTCTTTTAAAACGGTACGGGGTGGAACTCTGACTTGGGATGTTTGAATAAGATGTTTGAATTATAGACATGGCATAAAATCATCGACGTTTCAAGCCGTGCCGCTCTTCTGCCGTTAAAAACGGCAAGACCTGTCGAACTTTCGACATGCAGCCGGCAGTTGCTTCAAACATCGTGTTTCTCCCATGTGGTTTATTTAAGTTGTGGGTCATTATTTGAATTAGACATACGGCAGATGTTCGACGTTTAAAGGTAATATCATTTGGTTTTTGTCAAAGAAATACAGATTCATGGGCAAAAATATCAAGGAAGATACACTAAACGTAATCTGTGAAAATTTCAGTCCCATACGGTGCCCACCTTTTGAGAATACAGTGAAAACGGCCACAGTAATTCCCAAGTCTTTTCTCTTTCATTTTTGATCTTTTAAAAGATCAAAAAGAAGTTTCGGTCGTTGTCGTTTCGGTTGTAATTTCTGGATAAATACACCATTTCAGGAGGAAACATGTTAACAGCATGTTTCTTCCACCACCATCTTCATACCCTGTAAGTTATATAAATCTGTGAACATTTCTGTTTTGGATTCTTATCAAAGTATGATACTACCTTTAATTCGAGCCTAACACAAAGTGAAGCGCTTAATTACCAAGGGGTCCATAGTATTTCTCCACGTTAGGATCTGTCAGAAACTTCTCCATAAAATGGATATGAGTTCCCCGCTCCCCGCAGCCCTGGTACTGCTTAGTGTACTGCTGCGGTGCCCAGCGCGGATTGGGTGGCGCCACGATGACGTCAGCATAGTCAAAGGTCACGTTGCCAGGCAGCCCGTACTCCGGCTTGGGCGTCCAGGATTTCGGCACCAGAATAGTCACCTTTTTGAAGTAGGCACGCTTCCTTGTGGCCTCATACAGATACTTGGAGCCCTCGGTGAACATGTCCTGTCGAATTGAGGAAAAATAATGCATTTATATTTATGAGAAATTGTCAATTGTCGTGGAACCTATGAGGAATCCTAAGTGGTCCGGTTGACATTGTTATGTAAATGATTTGGCCTACGCCTCGAGCAGACTGTAACCACAGTTATGTAAGCGATTTTGGCTACGCTCGAGCACACGGTATTTCTGCATGTATCGTATTGTATTGTTGGCTCTCAGTGAATAATAAGGAGCCGGGCGTGGCAATTCTGGCCAGTGGTCGTCAGACTGTTCACTCTTCACGTTCCTGTGTACATGTACTAAGTTTATGTTGAATTAAATTATGTTTGTTTGGCTATGGCACATCATATCTTGCTTCGTTGCCTTATTTATTTAGGCCCAAGTAATCTCTTGGTCAAAGTTTAACCCAGCCTCATAAGATATGGTGGAAGATCCGGGTAGACGGCGTCAGATACCGTCTCAGCTGAGAGAACTAAGTTCCGAGGCTAGCCTGACGGCCACTCCCGACGCATTGATTTAGGTAACATACATTACATGTAGTTTTGTATTAATTAATGTGATGAGGTTGAGGTAAGGGTTCACAAGTGGGTACGATACATATAAAGGGAATAAAACAACTAAATAGTTTCTACTGTTCTCAAATGATTTTCTTTACGGAAAGAATTCCACTGATGACCATAATTTGTGCACAACTCTATGGAACCAACAGAGGGCGTTTTGTGAAAACTTTGCCCCGCTGTATTGGAAGTGTACAAATTGTAGGTACAAAACCCTGTAAAACTCACTTTTCAGATATGCTACCCAAGTTTTCCACACCTGAGATTGAAGTTCATCATAATTTGTGTCCAATAAGTTAACTCTTGGAGGATATAATCCTTTTTCTGTAATGGTCATCAGTGGAATTCTTTCCTTTTGGTTACTTTCAGGAAATGTTCCCGAGTCCTTAAATCCCAAGATTTTGTGCAACATTTCAGAGTAAAAATACTATTTTCTTACGCGCTTGTTGCGAACTTAAACATCCCGTCGGCTATTCTGTCTGGTCTGGCTAGTGTAGTTTAGTCTGGTACCTACAACCAACGTGTCAAAACTCCACACAATGAGAGCAGACACTAGACCATATTATCGCTCCGTGCGTGCGTGAAAAGTCGCATCTTTGTTACAGTTTTTACCCCATAATTTGCCCTCTTTCCACAAATTTAACCTTGCTAATAATATTGAAGGGGACACCACGAACGTATATTTAGGTAAGTCTCTTTATAAAAAATGGTTTTATTCCCTTTATAGGTATCGTACCCACTTGTGAACCCTTACCGAGATGGATGCACAATGGTTCCAAATATCCCATGTATTTTCATCTGCATTTAAACGGTAAGAAAAGTTGTGAACTTAATGGCAAAAGAAGTCAAACCATTCCACGAAGAAACAACTATTGAACATTCAGCCATGTCGAAATACGAAGGGCATTTCGAGGATATGTATTCGGGTTCTCCCGACGAAAACCTCAATGTTTTTCTTAGCAGGTTAGAGTTAAATGCTAAACTGAGTGATTTTGTTCCTGACAAACTGCACTTGGCACTGAGTCTTAGATTGAAAGGGAATGCAGCAATTTGGTTGTATACCCTTGATGAAAGTCATAAAAATTCCTATGAACATTAATTAAAGGCTGTTTTAATTGAAAATGTCCAGGGTAAGAACCAGAAATGGGTACATTAAACCAAACTAGCCTCCCGTGTTCATAAAGATTCTGAATCACTAGATGACTATTTTTCAGACGTATCTTCATTTAGTCACACACTGCAAAAGGATTGGTAACATGCCCAAACAGATTTACGTATAACATTCAGGGTATGATGAGGATGTTGCTGGTAGAAACATACCGCCGGTTAAAATATTTCCCCCATGCTGTATTTATCCAGAAATTAGTAAAACAAAGACCGAAAATAGTTTTGATCTGAGGATATAAGATCAAAACCATTCTTTATGTTTTATAAGAAAAATTTTGTCGGTTTTTCGCTAATTTCTCGTGACTCGGTTGTCCAATATCTTATTAAGCTCAAAGGTGTGATATTGTATGTACATGTTGGATTAGTGTGAGTGCTGTTCTGTGACCTTTACCAATCATGTATTATACCTATAAGTTTCATTTTGTTTTATACATTTCAGAGTTGATCCGTTCAAGTATCGGCTAGCACTGGATATAAGGGCATGATATCCAGGGAACATATCGGGAATTCCCTGATTTCTTTGCATTGCGCAACAACTTATTGGGATGTGAAGATTGAGAGATCAAGGTAAGCAAAAACTTAAATTGTAAATTGATAAAGAACAGGGAAAATCACTGGGAAAACTTCTTGACAGAAAGAAACAAGTTTGATAAAAAGACAAATCCAACATTAATTACCATGAAAATAAAGGGTACATTCAATCGATAGCAGTTTACAGTGGAGCCCGAGTCCAAAGCTAAACCATTAATACGCATTGCAAAGTCCTGTACCTTGTTTGGCGAATTATAGGCGACATGTGAGAGCTCCAGCCCAGGGGCCAATTTCACAGAGCTGCTTAAGCACCGCAATTTGCTTAATGGCCAAAAACATTGGTAACTAAAATACAAATGCCAGCCAAAACTCCTTGTGAATGTTATGCTCAGCAAACAATGGCCGAATACAAGTCAAAAGCAACAAACATCACATGAAAATTGGGTTGATAATCATGTTTGACCAAGGAAGACTTTTCATGTTTAAGCAAATTTTGTGCTGAAGCAGCTCTATGAAAATTGGCCCAGATTATTATAACTAGGCCCTATACAGTAATATTGTGTTCGGGTGATTTGCACATTGAGTCGTGGTTGTGAAGTGAAGTTTATTAGGTAAAAACTACATTTTTTTAGACTCACCTTAATGATGTCAATCAATTCCTTATTCTCGGCAACCTGGCTGTTTATTGCCACCGCGATACCCGTGTATCCGTTGTCTTCCAGTCGTACAGAGGACGGTCTGGTGGAGGCGTGTACGTGATGGGTGTAAGCCAGTAGCCAGCCGATGGCTACGGTCAACAGCAAGCTATGTAACGACATCTTGTCGTGGCTTCCGTTGGGATAAAATGACAGCGTATCAAATCTGAAGCCTTATACACCACTTCTAGCTCGCCCCTACTCCTCAAACTACAATGGTACACGTTACTGTGAGCAATGTCAGTTAAGGCATAAAAAAAAAACAAGCAACAACGTCAGACTTTGCCTCGCTTGTGATTGGATGGCACAAAGAGCACCAGGGATGCTTCATACGGCATTGACGCCACTAGGTATATCTCGGTGGGGTAGCCTATCATGAGTGACAAGTACAAGGATTATTTGCATTATCATAAATTATACAAATATGGATTGTCCAATTGGAGCTTAACAAACAACACGCGTGCAGATAAAGACTTTGAAAGATTTGTGTCGCCGACTATCATCTTTTTATCGTCGCTAGATCCGGGTTTGTGACCCACATCGGGTCAGTACGTCAGTCCTGCGCCGCCGTTATCCCCGTTGTGTTTACACATTGCAAAGTATTCGATGATGAACTGCATAAGGGAAAACCCCAAACGCAGGCAAACTTAAATGACATGATCTGTTATTTTGGTGGCATTACCATTTGGTACGGCTTCCTTTGTTAACGTTATACGATTCCACAAAACTGTACTTATTGCATGCAATGCGGCCTGACAAAACGTCCGGTATTCGCCGCTTCAAACTTGGTAATATACTTGAAGTCTCACAATACAGTTTTAGCTAATTAAAAAGTTCTGCACGGAGTCTGCATTCGGCTTCATTGTGTACGTCCACTTTTGAGTATACAATTGTCAAGTCCCGTCCTGTCCCACACGGTCCTGTCATGCCCTGCTCTGTCCTGTCCTGTCCTGTCCTGCCCTGCCCTGTCCTGTCCTGTCCTGCCCTGTCCTGTCCTGTCCTGTCCTGCCCTGTCCTGTCCTGTCCTGTCCTGTCCTGCCCTGTCCTGTCATGAGCTGCCCTGCCTTGCAATGTCCTGTCCTGTCCTGTCACACACGGTCCTGTCCTGCCCTGCCCTGTCCTGTCCTGTCCTGTCCTGTCCTGTCCTGTCCTGTCCTGTCCTGTCCTGTCCTGTCATGAGCTGCCCTGCCTTGCAATGTCCTGTCCTGTCCTGTCACACACGGTCCTGTCCTGCCCTGCCCTGCCCTGCCCTGCCCTGCCCTGCCCTGTCCTGCCCTGTCCTGTCCTGTCCTGTCATGAGCTGCCCTGCCCTGCCCTGCCCTGCCCTGTCCTGCCCTGTCCTGTCCTGTCCTGTCCTGAGCTGCCCTGCCCTGCAATGTCCTGTCCTGTCCCGTTCTGTCCCACACGGTCCTGTCCTGTCCTGTCCCGTCCCGTCCCGCATTGTCATATCCCGACCCGTCCCGCCATGTCATCAGTGGCGTAGCCAGGTTTTCTTTAATAGGGGGGCCAACATGTACATTTTAGCCAATACCGGCTTGACCAGGCCTGCGCATTGGATGCACTAAGCCTACTGAATACGCGCGCCAGCATTGAGGCACGTTGGTGTTGTCTTGGGGGCGGGGTAGGAGGAGGAGCCCTCAGACCTTTTTTTATTTTATTTTATTTTTTTTTTTTTTTTAGGGGATGAATAGGGGGGGGGGGCCTGGACCCCACCGCCCCCGCCTTTGTCCTGTTTACGAGACCTTCGTTTTCAGCTTTTGAATGACAAACACGAAGTCTGAGGAGAATCCAAAGTTTTTAGGACGAAATTAAATAATCTCCTTCACATGGGTATTTGTTTAGCCGAAGCAAAACAGCCTCAGAAAATCTAGTTGAGTATAGGCCTATAAATAGACGATCATCGAGACTAGTGTAGTGTATCAAGATAGAGACCACAACCGAGAACAACACTCAAAACTTAACTAATATTCAGTTGAATAACATTGACAATGCGATATTGACAGTTCGAGTGTGCACTTGATGGTCACATTCTGATGGTTAAGATGTGTACTTTCGTATCTGTGACGCTATTTTACCGTCTACTTGGGCCTCAAACAAACAACCCTTGGTTTTATTTCGGTACAAATACATGACAGTTTCAAAACTCTGTGGATTATTGAATTCGTGAATATTGTATAGGCCTAAAACCTTACACCAAACACGACGTATTTCCAAGATAATTATCTTTGTTGTTGGAGCATTTGAATATGTTTTACACATGTACTGTATTTTAGGGTCTCCAATTTGTGGCACGATTTTTGACGGTGTCCCTGTTACATCAGTAAACTGACACCATTCATTTTGCTTACTTGATGGTGTATACGTTCACTGTTCTTCAAATGATAATGAAATCAATTTCCTCCTTGAACAGGAAGATAAACATGACATGCTAATTCAGAAGTCATAGTAAAGGATGATAATATATGACGCGAATTCACTTATGTAACTTAGCCGACCATTGTCAATTGTTTTGCCCCAGCTATGCTTTTTTGCTACTCTGAGAGCAGAAAAACAGATGGCCACTTTTCGTCCTCCATAGAATGATCCAAATATTACATATGCAATGCTTAAAGACAAAATTATGTTAAATGCTGGTTTGTATGGGCCATTCACAATAGTGAGCCACAAAGAGTTTGCAGCGCGTTGGCCAATCACAATGCACGGAATTTGTCGATCCAATGCACATTATCTGGGGCCTTTCTCAAAGCTCGGCACCGTCTCAGGCTCCGGCTTCGTCTCCGTATTCCATAATGCTGAAAATATAGGCTATTGGTTTTCATTGAGGCTGAAGCTCTGTTTTCCTTTTCAAACCAGAGAACCTACTTCCGAACCGCAGCCAAAAGTCTCTATTTTAATACACGTAATTTTAAAACGGATTCACGAAATGAAGCCGGAGCCGGAGCCTGAGCTTGATGAGCAGGAGCCGAGCTCTGAGAAAGACGTATGAAAGGGTCCGCGCATTGCGATTGGCTAACACGTTGCAAACTCCAGGAGGCGCACTATATTGTGAATCGCCCGTATTCCCAGACAGCGTGACAAACCAACGGAACTCTGCATAAAGTTCGAACTTGTTGCCCACACGTTTTCATCCCTGGACCGCCTACCTGCATGCGCTGTTTACACCAACGAAGTGGAGTAAAATGTCTGCATCATAGTAAACACTATAGCCGGGATGCATTGATAGTGGCACTCTGCCGTTGGTAGGACTGTAACACTGTCAGTTATGAAAATAACAATGTTTTCCTAAAGTTGTATTGCTTCTGTTCTGCCAATCAAACATGCACGCTATCAGCAGTAAGAATATGAAGAAAAGAAAAATACATGTTTGCTTACCAGGTGATGATTATAAACAAGGCATTTGGTTTCTCTCTGTTAGAAAAATACCACGTTTTTCCCATCAAATTCAAAATGAAACGTCTTTTTATTTCTAGAAGTGAACTTTAATTTTATACCTTTAATTTTGGCCGATGGGCCCAAAGCGTGCTGTGAAGGTATAATGAGGAATACATGATTCTTGGACTATTGTCGCTAAAACGTTGTGCATATAATTCCATATGTCGCCTATTCTCAAAAGGGAACTATTGACGCCTGAATGCAAATTAGACATGTTCTTCCTAAAGGCCGTATCTTACCAAGGGAGACGTCGCTAAGACGTCTCCAACTTATCAGTCGCGGAGACGTCTCCAACATAAAAATGGCTTACGCTTTCACTCCCCAAGGAAATGTCTCCGCGACATCTCCAGACCAGGTGGTAAGCACTTTGCCCGACAGTCGCGGAAACGTTGTTGCAAAGTCTCCAAGTAGTCGCTGAGACGTCTCTTAGACGTCTCCGCAACGTCTCATCAGTCTTTCTGGTCTCCAGAAGGTCTCCGCGACCTCCCGAGATGTCTCTAAGATGCCACGGAGACATCGCGGAGACTTCGCGGAGACATCACGGAAACGTCTCAGCAGTCGCGGATATCATTAGTCTCCGCGACAAAACATCAAACATGTTTAAACTTCTTGCGACTAGTTGCTCGGAGACTCCATCATTACTCCATTTCATTTTCTCGGAGACGTCGCGGAGACGTCTCTGCAACTTAGCAAAATCTGGAGTCTCGTACTAGTTTCAAGCCCAGTGAGATAACCCTTAAAATCCGGTTTCTTTTTAGCATTACATGTAGGCTAACGAAATCTATTGTGTTGTCGTGCTATCACGTAGCTTCCGCGATAACGAAAAAACCATTGCGTGCCCCATAATCCCATCAATTGCGAAATGTCAAATTCGCCACAAAGATGTTAGTTTGTTTGAATACCATTAATTTGACAAGATCGTGTCAAAACGTTTGTGAAAAGAAAAACGACTGTCACGGGTGTTTGGTGATAAGCGAGACAATACGCAGATGACGTCATTCCGTCTGTTTGTAGTACCTATGTACCTAGTACCTATGTGTTTTATATCTGCATGGGATGAAGAGCTATACAGTATCGTCTAGCAACATGATATCTCGTTGACTAAAGTTCAAGTTGATGATGTTTTCAAACCCAACGCCGTGATGTACATCACCAGCGAATGCAAATTCAATAAAAGTCCATATCCTTCTGAAATGCCGCTTACGAGGAAATTACCTGTGCCGAATTGTTGTGGGGTTTTACCATTTGGAAGAGAATTGAGTAACAAAGCAAGAGATTATATCTGTTTGAAAAAGAAATTCCGCAATTATTTCTTTTCTTCGTTGAAACTGCTAAAGGGTACTGAAAAAATGAAAAACGTAACTTGTTATTCTGAGTGATGTTTGGAAATAAATGATGAATTAAAGGTAGTAGTATATACCGAAACAGAAATCTTCACAGATTTATTCAATACTTACATCGTATGTAGACGGTGATGGTAGAAACATACTGTTGAAATTGTTTTGCCCGAAATTTATCCAGAAAAGGGTAAAACCAGTGACCACAATTATTTTTGATCTTTTAAAGATCAAAAATCAAGTTTTAAGAAATACTGTGGCCGTTTTTCACTGTTTTCTCAAAACGTGGGCGCCGTGTGGGACTGAAATTTTCACAGATGACTGTTACTGTATCTTCCTTGATCTTTTTGCCCATGAATCTGCATTTCCTTAACAAGTATGCATCCTTAATTTATGCGGTACATTTTTAACAAGGTTCACCTAAAATAATACAAATTATTTACACTACACTTATAGTGTAGTACATTTACATTTACGATTTATTTATACATAATAACGTGTTTAATTCATCACTGATACATCATTAAGTGCAATATTAAATTAATGCTTGGGCTTATCATAACATTTGTTTTCAAACAATACAATATCGCCATGTCCAATGTAAACTCACAATCATCAATTTAAACATGCATATATATTCATTGCCCATTTGTGTAAATGATAATATGATATAAATAATGAGGATAACACATTTTCAATTTCAAAATGATCACTCATAAAGTGCATGACAAAACTGTGAATAATGATAACTTAACAACATTTACAATGCCTCTACAAATTTGACTTTTAATATGTAATTCAACCAGTTACGGCACTAAGGCGATCAGTTTGAAAACTTTATATCACGAATGCAGACAAATCCCACAAACCGCACAATGGGCAGTGACAATAGACAATGCCCAAATGCAGGTTACATATGTATTTACAAACTTCAGTAAATAAATTACGCAGGTTGTGCGGGAAATGAAGTGTGAAGTTTACCAGAATTCGGCAAATAAAGTATGTGATTGCGCCCTCTTGTGACACTGGACACACTTAAGGCTTGACCATTTTTTTCATTGTTTTAAATTAAACGAGAGAAACAATGTATACTGTTTAAATGCACATAGACCGTGATGAAACCAAACAGTTATTGTTACTTCTCTTACACGCAAAATAAAAGTTAAATAAAAAATGTAAAAATACTGGAAGTGCCATGCGATTTGCCATAATTATGCGATTTGCCATGTGCAATATGCCATGTGCATTTTGTCATGTGCGATGTGCCATAATGAGATTTGCCATAATTATACAATTTGTCATGTGCGATTTGCCCTATGCGATTTGCCATATGCGATTTGCCATATGCGATTTGCCCTATTCGATTTGCTTTAATGCGATTTGCCCTATGCAGTTTGACATACGCGATTTGCCATGTGCGATTTGCCATAATTATGTTATTTTCTATAATTGTGCGATTTGCTATATGCGATTTGCCATAATTATGCGATTTGTGCTTAATTAACAATCGATTTTCATTTTGTAATAGTAAAAACAGAAAAAGTATGCATAAATCAACATTTACTGATTGCTTACAATTTTTAATGCAACAGTCAAAATCAAATCTAAAACGCAAGTGAAGCAATTTTTCTGCTACAAACTAAGCATCACTTACCGTTAAAGGTAGTATCATATTTTGGTAAGAGACCAAAACAGAAATGTTCAAAGATTTACGTATAACTTACAGGGTATCAGATGGTGGTGGTAGAAATGGAGTATTTATGCAGAAAAACAACGACCGAATATTTTTGATCTTTTAAAAGATCAAAAATAAAAGAGAACAGACTTAAGAAATACTGTGGCTGTTTTCTCAAAAAGTGGGCACCGTATGGGACTGAAATTTTCACAGATGACTATTACTGTAACTGTCTTGATATTTTTGCCAATTAATCTGTATTTCTTTGATAAAAACCAAAGTATGACATTACCTTTAAGCAGAAAAATGTCTTACCGTAGTGACCGTAAAGGAAATCGGAGAATCGTTGAGGATTGTTATCGTTACTACCGCGCTAAATGTCACAAAGCTACGGTAGAGTGTAATGAACACCTTGCCACGAAAGATTTGCAAAGATCTTACAGCACACAGCAACAGATTGTTTCGACTTATATTGAAAGTTAATCCAAGAAATAAACTGCTATAAAAAGTTACAAACTGCGCATGAACCAAATTAATGATTATATTAAAACGCGCAGAGTTTGGAGAGACTGACGTTTCGATCCCGATTTTTCTTCTGGCTTTAGAAATGATCCTGCTTGGATCAAAACGTCATGCCTTCCTAACTCCGAGCATTTTGAATGTCCACACTTAAATAGTGTTCGTCTCTAACATGGGCAGACGGACAGGGGAAATTCCTCAACCGTCACCTCACACAGCTGCAGTATAGCTGGTCCAGGAATGTCCACACTGACGTAGCGCGCCCTCAACGGTGGGTCGCAGACCATGTGGATAATACCACCGAGCTTTGCCGCCTGAAAGGCGTTCACAGGAGAGCCACATGCGCCGTTTGCAGTCACATTTGAACTGAATCCAGCTCGGACAACCGCGTTTTCCAAGCGTTCACCTACAATGAAACAATTAGGGGAATATTATACAAATAATGAATGTTTATGAGTGGAATGGTAAAAATAATTTCATGAGGTGAGAGATGGACTGTTCCATTTCACGAGGCGAAGCCGAGTGGAATGGAACAGTCCATCTGTCACCGAATGAAATTATTTTTTCCATTCTACGAATGTGAAACATTCATTATTTGTTTTATATAACATCTAAGTAGATCTTTGTCATTTGATTTTGATTGGAGGATAACATTTTAAGAGTTAGCGAGACAAAAAAAGCTTAAAATCTTGGCAAACTATATTGCTCTTAAAGCCTCTTATTACAGTAACGCGCGTTGCACACCAACGCGTACGCGCGCACGCAGTGACAAATAAATGGAACGCCGCTTGACCAATCACGTATAAGAGTCCCTGGCGTGCAATGGTACAAATCGGATGGCACCAAAAATGCACGGTGGATGGTACAAATTTCAACGGTTGTGACGTAAGCCATGAATTGGTCTATTTATCAAATATCACGTGACATACAATCCTCCAATCAAATGACAAGGATCTACTAAGGTGTTATATAATGTCTAATATCACTGTTCGCCTTCGCGTCAAAAAATCGCACTACCCTAAGAGTGATCGGAGGCTCAGGGGTCGATTTCACCAATCTCATCGTAACTTACTATCAATCGTAAGCTAGGACTTTTGATGCATTGAAGCCCTACATGGAATAGACCCCCTATACGATGGGTTATTCTTCTTAACTCGAGTTACGATCAATCGCAGGGTTTTGTGAAATCGATCCCAAGAAAACTAAATATTGCTAAACTACCGACCGCATTCAGCTCTCTAAAATACATATGGTAGCCACAAAGAGACATCGCGCATCGGAAATTCAAACGCGCACATTTGTAATTTGCCATGTCCCCTCTGGGCCACCGTGATAGCCATTGTAAATCGGGTACGCCATATACATGTTTGACGGTATGTATCTGGGAAACAGACGACTTATTAAATTTTGAAAGTTGATAAACTTACTGCAGCAGTCTTTGCGGTTCAGAATGGTGACTTTGCTGATGCAGTGCTCGTTCTCAAGATCCACACGCCACCACGGATGAACTTCGTCTACAGCTATATATTGTGTAAAAATCAGGAGATCTCAGAAGTATTAGTAAGCTAGTGTTTATCAAAAGCAAGGTATTATGGAGATAACTGTTTGTCTGTCCATTACTGTTTGTTCGATTGTTTGTTTGTTTTTGGCCTTAATTGAGGGAATGAATGTTCGTTCGTTGTTATTACATCTGTTAGACTGGTTGGGTAATGGTCTGTTGGTCTGTTGTTCTTTTAGACTGTTTGTCTGTCTGGATGTCGATATGTTAGTCTCGGGCTGTTTGTCGATTGCTATTTGGTTTGTTGGTCCGATGGTCTGTAGGTCTGTTGGTCTGTTCTGTTGGTGTGTTGGTGTGTTGGTGTGTTGGTGTGTTGGTCTGTTCTGTTGGTGTGTTGGGCTGTTGGTGTGTTGGTGTGTTGGTGCGGTTGGTGTGCTGGTGTGCTGGTGTGTTGGTGTGTAGGTGTGTTGGTGTGTTGGTGTGTTGGTGTGTTGGTGTGTTGGTGTGTTGGTCAGTTGGTGTGTTGGTATGTTGGTCTTTTGGTGTGTTGGTCTGCTGGGCTGTTGGTGTGTTGGTGTGTTGGTGTGTTGGTGTGTTGGTGTGTTGGTGTGTTGGTGTGTTGGTGTGTTGGTGTGTTGGTGTGTTGGTGTGTTGGTGTGTTGGTATGTTGGTCTTTTGGTCTGTTGGTCTGCTGGGCTGTTGGTGTGTTGGTGTGTTGGTGTGTTGGTGTGTTGGTGTATTGGTGTGTTGGTGTGTTGGTATGTTGGTCTGTTGGTCTTTTGGTGTGTTGGTGTGTTGGTGTGTTGGTGTGTTGGTGTGTTGGTGTGTTGGTGTGTTGGTGTGTTGGTGTGTTGGTGTGTTGGTGTGTTGGTGTGTTGGTGTGTTGGTGTGTTGGTGTGTTGGTCAGTTGGTGTGTTGGTGTGTTGGTGTGTTGGTGTGTTGGTGTGTTGGTGTGCTGGTGTGCTGGTGTGTTGGTGTGCTGGTGTGCTGGTGTGCTGGTGTGTTGGTGTGTTGGTGTGTTGGTGTGTTGGTGTGTTGGTGTGTTGGTGTGTTGGTGTGTTGGTGTGTTGGTGTGTTGGTGTGTTGGTGTGTTGGTGTGTTGGTCTGTTGGTGTGTTGTTGTGTTGGTGTGTTGGTGTGTTGGTGTGTTAATCTGTTGGTGTGTTGGTCTTTTGGTCGGTCGATCTGTTGTTCAGTTGTGTGTTCCCTTGTCGGTTTGTTTCTCGTTAACAAGCTGTTTACATAATTTGGCTGACCTGTGTGCGAGCATGAACAGTCTGGGTGTAGGAACCCTGACGTATTGCCATTCACAGCTTTGTCTGCGGAGAGCTCGTCAAAATAGGATGAGCTTTGCTCGGCCGGCTTACCAATAATGGAAAACTGCGTAGAAATATCTGACAACAAAATATAAAACTCGTTAATTATACTGTAATACATTACAAAAGGCCGTAAACAAGTCAAACAATGTGAAATTATTCGTTATTTTACAGGATCTATTCATTCAAGGTTTCATTGTGATGATTATGAGGATCTCAACAAAATAAACATATTTTTCGCAGAATGGGTAGATAATTGTGATCCTGCCCCAGCCGTATCAAATGGCTGTCCTCAGGTTTAAAGGTTCTTGATAAAACATTTCAGAAATTAATTCCGCTTTAACGTGGTTGCCTGAAAAAAAAAATTGCCATGTTTGACATGTCCCTTAAACAATACACCGATCCAGTAGGCCACGCCCCCTGACAAATTGACCAATCACAACGCGTTATTTAAGGTCCGACAAATTGCCTCCATTTTGTCCAACAAAATGTAATACATTTTGTATTCTTTACTACACACTTTTCGTTGAGTTTACTTTTGTTTCGTATGTACAAGGCAATTCTATGACAAATCCGAGTTTTATTCTTAACCATAGTCAAGTGGTCTTTATATTTTCATTATATTTCTGACTCTCGATGCCCTGGCTGAGAGGAAATGTACATTTTTGGCCTTTTTCAAAACCAAAGTCCAACAGGGATAGGTGCGCTCTGTGGTTGAGAGTATGCAATGCTTCGTGTGTGGCCGATCGTGACACGTTATGTGCGTGCGCGTGTGCGTTGTTGCTTGGACTTAGCTATGGTGGGCGTGGCCTAATGGATTGGTGTATTCCCTGGTTCTCTCTTTCACACTGGCAATGGTTGGGTAAAGGAGATGCAAGTCAATATCGGTGGTATGGTATTTCACAGAGGGGGTAGTTTACAAGGGTCATGACCGTAGACCGTCAATGTTAGTTGACAAAGAGAATCAATTTTCGCGTTAGGAAGAACACAATACCGTGTGGGGAGGTCTTCCATATCCAGGGGAGGGGAATACATGTACATAATAATTATGTACCTAGCTATATACATGTATACTAACTGTATCTTGGAAACGATGCAATTTCAAATGTTTGCATTTGAACTGTAATAACGTGTAGGTTTTTTTGTGATAACTCTATCATAAGGTCTCAACGTTTCGACTAGCCTGCTTTAGTCTTCATTATTAAAGGAATCGATTGAAATGAGGGATGTAAGGTCCTTTTTGCTTGGGATCCTGTTCCGTGAAAGAGCTTTGTAATTGATCCTCTCACACCCAGTGAGCACCAATCACAAAGCTCCTTCACGGAACAGGATCCCAAGCAATCATATGGAAGGACCTCACATGCCTTATTTCAATCGTCTCCTGATGAGGACCTGAGCACGCTAGTCGAAACGTTGAGACCTTACGAGAAGTGCGAAAGTACGAACGAATGGTGTTTCCCCACTCCGGTCCCCATACCAATTGTCATCATGCTAAGCCTCAAATTTTTGTTGAGCATGTAACTTATGAAATTGCCATTGACAGATTATAGAGCACAGGGAAACCAAGCAACTAAAGGCATACATGGGCATACCTACATGCTTAGTGTGTTTTAATCTTTAATTGCCAATCATAACTCAGTATATCCTGGCTTGGTTTCACTGCAAACAAACACTGGTAATCCTCAACAAAAGATTGTTGGATTGATCAGGTGCCTTTTCCATTTGATGCTATTTCCACATACAGTGTATAATTATGTGAAGAATGTGCAAGTTCTAGACTATTTCGTTGCTAATACAGCTTGTATTGTTGGAGTATACTCGTTTGCGTACTTGCTCTGTACTCGATTCCCTGTTCTCGAAACAATGGTCTCGGCCCAAATTCGACTGTCTGTACTAAGAATGCCGGAATTCTATTATACATTTTGAAGTCGATACTGGATCTTTGTACTCCCATACTCATGTCGAGTTCTTAATAATCGACTCCAAACCACGTACTCGCAACTGCAATTGGGAATCGTAGTAGATCAATTTGATAGGCTGTAAACAAGTCAAGTAACGTGAGATCAGTTGTTGTTGTAGGTTTTTTTTAGCCAAGGTTTCAATATGATGAGGATTTCAAGAAATATACTGAACATAATTGAATATTTCGCAGATTGGGTAGACTCTGACCCAGCATGATTTGTACCGCATGGCTGTAAATGACAAAAAGTTTCGTTCGGTATTAAAAAAATACATGTACTTCAGAAATGTAAGTACCGTTTCTACATACAGTGTAGTTGCCTACAAGAAATGAAACTTGCCATGTGTGGCACGGCCCTTATTAAAGTATTCTCCGTTTCTCTCTTTACAGCGCGCTGTAAAGAGAGAAACGCTGCAGCGGTTGTTTTAATATGGAACTGATTGCCATTTTATGAATTTTTGCGGCCGGCAACTATGCAATAATTCTGATATCACTGCGGCGCTAGTTTGCAATTAAGTGTCGCGACAGAAAACCGCCATTAAAAGCTACGAGGGAATCGATTTCTGCGCTGGGAAGACACAATACCGTCTGCGAACGTCTTCCACAGGTGGCGAGATGGCAAGCAAGTACATGCACATGTACCTAGCTAGTATAATGACTGCATCATGAAAACGATGCAGTTTATAATTTATGCATTTGAGCAGACATGTGATATTTTTTTTTACAAACAGGGTAAGGGAGACATGTAAGCATGTGAAAGTGAACATTTTGCAGACATTTCGATGTCTCCCTAAGGTATCAGCTACATTTAACATTAAAAAAAAACCGATATTTCTAATCGCCATATTCAAATAGTAGACAGAAAATGCTCTCAATGTGATCATAATTATATGTTAATTTCAACTTTATTGGTTTGGAGGATGTATTGAAATAGTCAGTTTGTAGACGACCATATGGGAGCATCGCCCTGAGTACCTTATTATCCTTGGTAATATTGTCGCAATTCTATCGAGTTTTGTAATATTTTGTAAGTGGCAAATTGAATACATAATCGTATTCATTTAACACTGCAGCTTGAGGAATGCATTACTATTTTAAAGGAACATGTACTATTATACTTTGGTAGCATAGCGAGACAGAAATCTTCGCAGATTTACTTATAATTTACAAACAATAATAGGCAAACACAATTTTGATATTTTAAAGATAAAAAAATAACGGTGAAAGGTTTTTAAATACTGTGGCCGTTTTTCACCGTTTTCCCAAAACATGGGCACCGTATGGGACTGAAAATTTCACAGATGACTGTTACTATATCGGCCTTTATATTGGTGCCCATGGATCTGCATTTCGTTAACAATAACCAAATTATGATATTACCTTTAACTAAGATATGACATGTGGGCAGAATAGTCTGCCAGCAATACCGGTAATCCATTATGATTACGGAGCCTGAGATCTAAAGTGCTTGGTTTTATGGAGGGAGGAAAACCGGAGAACCCGGAGAAAAACCCTCGTAGCATAGAAGAGAACCAACGCACAACTCTACTCACATAAATTATGACCCAAGCCGGAATTGAACCCACAATTGAATAAATTCCACAGAATAGTCTACTGCATAGACGCTATGCATGACAATACATAGGTATTGGGGGCATAGGTGGCAAGTGCTTTAGGCACTCGCCTCTCACCAATGTGGCCTGGGTTCAATTCCGGCTTGGGTCATAATTTATGTGAGTAGAGTTGTGCGTTGGTTCTCTTCTATGCTACGAGGGTTTTTCTCCGGGTTCTCCGGTTTTCCTCCCTCCATAAAACCAAGCACTTTAGATCTCAGGCTCCGTAATCATAATGGATTACCGGTATTGCTGGCAGCCGATCGGCGCCGATGAATACCGAAAACCCGATTACGTTGTAGCCCGCGCTTTGTATCTTTAAGTAAAAAGCGCGCAATAAATGCGATTATTATACAGTCAACGTCCTTCACTTCAATGTGCGAAACGTACATGCTGCAACCGACTGGAACATTGTTCTATCATCAGTTTCTATTAAAAGATTAGCTATAGTCATTAAATTACAATGCGTTGCCGTGGATACTACAGACAATTGAGCGTAAACAAGTCTTGCCATCGTACATAATTGTCACATTGTGTAACATGTCACATTTTGTCTTATGGAGCCCGTCAGTAAGTAATTTGTGTGGCACCAGCTCCCGCACGTATTATGATTATGCTATTATCATAACTCCAGTGCACATCAAGTGAACACAGTGCACCTCAATATGATATTTCCCTTTCCCATGAAATGAGTGTTTTTCATTGCGTCATGGTAATTATAGTGAAAACCAACCCAATGCATTTTAAAAACGGAGGTCCATTATTTGTATCGCTTGGCTGTCAATGGCAGAAAGTTTCTTTCGGTATTTTAAAAAATACATGTACTTCAGAAATGTAAGTACCCTTTCTACATACAGTGTAGTTGCCTGCAAGAAATGAAACTTGCCATGTGTGGCACGGCCCTTATTAAAGTATTCTCCGTTTCTCTCTTTTCAACGGTTGTTTTAATATGGAACTGATTGCCATTTTATGAATTTTTGCGGCCGGCAACTATGCAATAATTATAAATTCACAGCGGCGCTAGTTTGCAATTAAGTGTCGCGACAGAAAACCGCCATTAAAAGCTACGAGGGAATCGGTTTCTTCTGCGCTGGGAAGACACAATACCATGTGCATACGTCTTCCACAGGTGGCGAGATGGCAAGCAAGTACATGCACATGTACCTAGCTAGTATAATGACTGCATCATGAAAACGATGCAGTTTATAATTTATGCATTTGAGCAGACATGTGATATTTTTTTTTTACAAACAGGGTAAGGGAGACATGTAAGCATGTGAAAGTGAACATTTTGCAGACATTTCGATGTCTCCCTAAGGTATCAGCTACATTTAACATTAAAAAAAAACCGATATTTCTAATCGCCATATTCAAATAGTAGACAGAAAATGCTCTCAATGTGATCATAATTATATGTTAATTTCAACTTTATTGGTTTGGAGGATGTATTGAAATAGTCAGTTTGTAGACGACCATATGGGAGCATCGCCCTGAGTACCTTATTATCCTTGGTAATATTGTCGCAATTCTATCGAGTTTTGTAATATTTTGTAAGTGGCAAATTGAATACATAATCGTATTCATTTAACACTGCAGCTTGAGGAATGCATTACTATTTTAAAGGAACATGTACTATTATACTTTGGTAGCATAGCGAGACAGAAATCTTCGCAGATTTACTTATAATTTACAGGGTATAAAGATGGTGATGGTATAAACATACCGTTCACATTTTCCTGCATGTAATACTGTATTTATCAAGAAAAGGCTAAAGCCAATAACCAAACACAATTTTGATCTTTTAAAGATAAAAAATAACGGTGAAAGGTTTTTTAAATACTGTGGGCGTCCCTCCCCCGATCTACGCCCATGAGAGCAAAGAGTGAAAAATCACTCAACTCGATGCAAACTTCACTCTAAAAGAATGGAAGACAACCCGAAAAAGAGTTGTCCCTCAAATGACTAAGAGTGCTTTTTCATTCTTTTCATTTAGAGAAAACAGTAGTCGGTCAATTGGAAATTTCAGTTGTCCCAAAAAATATTATTTAAAGAGCGTAGCCAAATGATAATTTATACCATTATGATAAAAGCACTGTTGTAGTTTCAAGACTTACCAGGGCAACCGAGCCAGCTTCGAATCTCCTCTAGACAACTGCTGACCAAGAAGGTGTCATAGTAAGTCACATCGTAGTTTCTGTAAGCTGTGTAGAAATTCACCCCACCCATTGTGATCTTTGTGCACAGACACGAGTCCTTCCTGTCGATCACCCAGCGCAATCGATTTGTTTCCGGGTCAAGTTCCTGGCCGATGATGCAGTGAATTTCTGTATATGGGTAAGTAGTCGAATTATAAACAAAAGTTATATCGATGACTTAAAGGTTGTATCATACTTTGGTAAGAGACCAAAACAGAAATTGTCACAGATTTACGGATAACTTACAGGGTATGAAGATGGTGGTGGTAGAAACATACTGTTTTTCCGCCTGAAATGGTGTATTTATCCAGAAATTAGTAAAGCAATGACCGAAAATCTTTTTGATCTTTTAAAAGATCAAAAATAAAAGAGAAAACGCTGTTTTCTCAAAAAGTGGGCAACGTACGGGACTGACATTTTCACTGATTACTTTTACTGTATCCTCCTTGATATTTTTGGCCTTGAATCTGTATTTCTTTGACAAAAACCAAAGTATGATACTACCTTTAACGTTGCGTTCCTATGGGATTATTTGTCAATAATGAGGGAAGGATGATCATTTCTATTGTTTTACTTAATTCCATTTTTCATTTTGCAGAGCAGTTTGTGATAGAATATTAAAACTTGTGCATACACATCCACAGATTAACAACAATTTAACAAGACAACTCTTTTTTATAGAAAAAACTACGGGAAGCCATTTGTGATTCTATTTCGTTCTTTATTCAGAACATCTTCAATATTGAGTTATCTGAATATTATCAGTGGATCACCATTTGGTTTTAGGCAAGACACAATAATGACAAACGCGCACACCCTCAAGAAATTAAAACTGACCCCAATAATATAATTACCAAGTGACAAAAATATCAATTCTATGAAAAATTGATTTATTTCAGTAATATTTAATGAGGGTAGACTCCAGTCAGTGCACAGCACTGCTTTCCACGGAGGCCCTCAGTACAAATACTAATTAAAAATAGTAAAAAATAACCGTAAACATATCCAAAATATCAAAACACCAATTATTACAAACACAAAAATATACGAAGTTTGATTAAGCAAGAAATACTTAAACTAAAGAAATAATGATATTAGATTACATTAAGCACATGCACAATAACCATGACCAAATTACAGACTATTTGAATTAAGAATGTGCTCCTTAACATGCTTTTTAAAAATCGGAAGACTTGGCAAGGTTTTAATAGAAAGTGGAAGGTCATTCCATGACCTAGCTCCAGAAAATTTTAAGCAGCGTTTGCCAGTTTCAGTTTTTATAGCGGAGTGAGAAATGTTATTACGGGTACTGGATCTAGTATTATAAGTATGAGGGTTCATTTGAGATTGTATACCATTCGCCAAATAATCTGGGGCCAGGCCATTAACACACTTATACATAAGGATGTTTTTAAAATACTCAGCCCGCTGACGAACCTGCATCCATTTTAATTCAGCATACGAGCCAGCAGGCGACGAAGGAAGCACACAATCAAAGAAGTAACGGAACATACAAACAAACAAACAAACTAGACATTGTGGTTGTGGGAACAACCACTAGGTGTTCGGGGTCTCAATTCGTACTGGAACTATTATGAGAATGTCTGTTGGAACGCATGTGTGGCATATTGAAGTACACTTAAACTGTGTGACGGAGCAAATACTGATCATGCTGATTGCACAGTGTATTCGTATTATGTACACTGACTGATAGCGTATTGAAAATGGTGTCACCTTTAAATAATGTAAAATTGCCCGGACGATAACTTCCGGGTAGTTCATCACAAACAACTGAAAATTTGCAGAAATCATCGAATGCGTACGATGTAAACAGTTTGCAATTTGCACTGATGTACGTCATGTAATTACTGAATAAACAGTATTTGAATAATTACATCATGTTTCCTTTAAAAACGCATAACTTCCGGTTGAATGACGTCACAGATTTCAAACTTCACACATAGGTCAAGGTGCAATAGTGCTTCACACTCACTAAATTTGGCGGAAATCCGTTGTTTACTTTCGGATTACGTAATCACGGCATATCTTTAATCCACCGTAGAGGGCGCTATACAGCGTGTATGACGTCATCGTTTATATTTTCTGAAAGCTGAAGACCTACTCTATCTTTTACCCAGAGAGGTTTTATGTGCCCAAATCCTTCCGTTTTCGAGTTATTTTGAGTCAAACTTCAACTTCCGGTAACACCGGAAGTGAAGGTCATTTGTACACAACACTGAATATCTTAATTGTTGAAATTCATGTGTTGAGTAACATATGTCAATATCAAAATCGTAGGTCATGTGGTTCTCAAGTTATAAAGCACCAAAGTTTTTCCTAAAAACGCGTGTAATTTGATACCCGATGACGTCATCATGACGTCAATCTTCTAGGTACAACTTGACATCACCACCGAAGTTCCTACCAAGTTTCATGTCGATATCTTGTAACTGTCATACAGAAGTCCAGCTGACAAGTTTGGGAAGAAGAAAAAAAAAAAAAAGAAAAAAAAAAAAAACTCGAACAATAACAATAGGTGTTCGGCTTGAACCCGAACACCTAACAAACAAACACTACACAAAAAGAGACAAACAAACAGACACTCCGACACACAGAAAGCCCAGATGCTTTTTAGTGTTGTAAGTTTTAGTGTCCTAAAAACAACAACGCCGCCAAAGAACATAAAATCTTATACCTTGTTTTTCTCGTGCGAGGCTGGCCATGCAACAAACAGCCAACAGTTGCAGTAACATCATATGTCTTGATGATACGTCCATGTTTACTGCTCGTATCTACGGCTGACTATAGTCGAGCCGATGACTTCAATGTCAGTCTCTCTGCTGACACCAAGCTCCAATATCAAAATATCACCACGCTCAATTAAACTCTACGGCGAAAATATGTTGTCTCTACCGGCGTCATGGCAACGATGCGACGACGTCAAACATTCATTTAATTCATATTAAAGAATGAAAATATTGGAAGGGTCGGTTGCGTCGGGGGTAGTGTATTTATTTGTTGTTGTTTTTTGTTTATTTATTTATTTTATTGGGGAGGGAGGCTATTATGTCGAACAGCATTGGAAGTTGGAATTGCAATTTTGTCGTTTCTAATATGTGTTTTTGTACTATAATAAGACCGAGGACATGATGATAAAGGAACTACGTGTACATGTACAATGACACCACTCATGTCCTCGGACAGACTCCTATTTGTTTTCCTTCAATGAGTTATCATCGGACGTATACAGATGTGTGCTTAGTCTATGGGAGTGGTATTGTATAGTACGTACAGGGACAAAAGAAAACACAATGCTTTGTTCAGGGATTGTGAGTAAAAACAAGACATGCAATAGTAGTGCTTCCATGCTACTTAGAGTTTGATGTGTGGGATACGCCCTCTATTGGTGGATAAAGAGCGAACATTATGAGAACCATTGCTATCGAAATAAAGGACGTCCATGATGAAAACATGTGCAGTTAGTGAACTAATGCGCCATGTGTGCGCTTCAACAGAAACCCAGCGGTTAACAGTCACAAGTTTCAGGTTCACAAAATTGCTTCAATTGCCGCCATTCAGGGGCATATTACACGCGCCCTCTGTTGACCAACTACGTATAGAAATCCCTTATGTGCGTTGGAACAATTAAAATGAATGGAACCAAAAATCGGTGGATGGAACCAATTTGGTACGGAGGTCCATTATCAAATATCACGTACGTAGCATATAATCCTCCAATCAAATGACAGGGATCTACAAAGATGTTATACATGTATAATAATTATCGTCGATCAACATGAAACCTAGACTTCAGTTCAAGTTGAATGTTTTCAAACCCAAAGCCGTGCCATTTTCAAGGAAATTTACCCGTGTCGATTTGTTTGTTTGTTTGTTTTTTCATAAGGAAGAATTGAGTAAAAAGGCAAAAAAGTCAGTTTGAAAAAAGACCATAAAGATTTTTGAAAAGTGAACAAAGAAAAATTGACTGAAGCCGGATTCGAACCGGCGACCTCCTGAATACCGTACAGGCGCTCTACCAACTGAGCCATCCAGCCCTACGTTGGTGGTGACCCCAATAGTCAACTATCTTTGTTCGTTTGGCAGTCAGAAGCCATGAAACCACGCACACACCGCCATACCCCAGGGATCGTTTCAATGATACACGCAAAATGTTGCAACCTGGGAACGGTATCATAAAGATTTTTCTTAGTTTTTCCTAAAGTGTAGTGAAATCAAAAATGGAAATTTTGCTCAAAACGATGTTCAATCTATGTGAGATTCATTGATCTAAGAAAAGGCATAAAAGGGCGCGAAATGGGGAATTTTTGTCAATTTGAACATGAACAATAATACACATTTGATATATACAAGAATACATTTACAATTGTGATTTATTAATACATATACGTGTTTAATCCTAATACACTGATATACAGATCATAAGTGCGATAATTTTCACAAGTTTATCATTTTATACATATTGGATCAGACAAAGTGTGAATGCTGTTCTGTGACCTTTACTGATCATGTAGTGTAATTATGTACCTTTTAATGTACGGTAAGGGATTGGTAACATACTCAAACAGAAATGTGCACAGATTTACGGATAACTTTTAGGGTATGACGATGGTGCTGGTAGAAATATCCCTTTATATTTTGCACCTGAAATGGTGTATTTGTCCAGAAATATTAGTCAAACAAAAAACGAAAGCAGTTTTGATCTCGGGGTAAGATCAAAACCATTCTTTATGTTTTATAAGAAGAATTGATCGCCAACCAATCAAACAAACAATCAGATTTCTTTTTCGATGTTCCAAATAATTAATACTATATTTGATCAAAGTTCCTTTTTGAAAATGGCACATATGAAGAAAAAGAGAACACAAAACATTTAACGATTCGTGAGAAGAAATTTTTACAAGTTTTCACTATGTAGGAAAGATGAGTTGAACAGTCATGTTCAAGGTAATAAGATAGATAGGAGAATAGATTGTTGAACAAACGAATACATATTAGTTTAGTGTAGTACTTAAAGGGAGTATCATACTTTGGTAAGAGACCAAAACAGAAATGCTCACAGATTTACGTATAACTTTCAGGGTATAAAGATGATACTAGTAGAAACCTATCGTTAAAAGTTTCCCGCCTGAAATGGTGTATTTATCCAGAAATTAGTAAAACAACGACCGAAAATCTTTTTGATCTTTTAAAAGATCAAAAATAAAAGAGAAAAGACTTAAGAAATACTGTGGCCTTTTTTCACGATTTTCTCAAAAAGTGGGCACCGTATGGGACTGAAATTTTCACAGATGACTGTGACTGTATCTTCCTTGATATTTTTGCCCATGAATCTGTACTCCTTTGACAAAAACCAAAGTATGATACTACCTTTAATACGCTTTACCAGAAAATAATATGAATATTAGTCAGACGAATAAACAAATAAACAAACAAACAAACAAACCACAAACACCTCCAACAGACAGACAGAAAGCCCAGATCCCTAATTTAGTGTTGTATCCTAAATAAACACTTGAGCATTAAAAACTTAAAATGATTACCTTGTATTTCTCTTGCGAGGCTGGTCATGCAACAAACAGCCAACAGTTGCAGTAACATCATAGGTCTTGATGATACGTCCATGTTTACTGCGCGTATCTACGGCTGATTATAGTCGAGCCGATGACTTCAATGTCAGTCTCCCTACTGACACTACGCTCCAATAACAAAACACATGCACCACGCTGAAAAAAATAATAACCAACTGTGAGTATTTGTTGTCCCCATCGGCGTCATGGCAACTGAACGCAACAACGTCAAACATTCATATAATAATAATAAAAATAATTATAATAATTGATAATTATATCATAGGAATGTGTCATTGGGGAGACTTTCTCACTGGGTTCTGCACAAGCGTTACTTATAATACCTATTTCTAAACATCCTCCAAACCAATCAACTTTGACATATTGAAATTGACATAATGTTCATATTGAGCGCATTTTCTATCTACTATTAAAATATGGACGGTTAAAATATGTCTTAAAGGGTAGCTGGTATGATAGGGAGACACGGAAAAGTCTCCGTATTTGCAGATGTCTCCCAAATGTTCACTTTTAGACACTACAGTGTCTCCCTAATATGCAATTTAGATACATTTTACGAACGCTTTCCATGTCACAGCCATCACAAAGTGCTGTACACTTCAAAAAGACCCTGCAAATTATGAACAATTATACGGGGGTAGTACATATAAGTCTTTTTTAAAGAATGAACATAATAGGAAGGGCCGGTCGCGTTGGCTCACTTATTTATTTGTTGTTTTTGTGTTTTTTGTTCTATGATATTCAGACCGAGGACGGGCTCATAAAGGAACTACAATGAAACCGTTGTTGTCCTCGAACAGACTTCTTTTGTTGTCCTCAGACGTACAATTGTGTGCTTAGTCTATTGGAGTATATTTAAGTACAGGGACAATATAAAAGACAATGCTTTGTTCTAGGACAGTATGTAAAACAAAACAATTTTGGCCACGTACAGATCCACTAGGAACACATTTAGATACACAATTGTGGCCATGTGTCAGCTCGGTTTTGGCCACGTACAGATCCACTAGGAACACATTTAGATACACAATTGTGGCCATGTGTCAGCTCGGTTTTGGCCACGTACAGATCCACTAGGAACACATTTAGATACACAATTGTGGCCATGTGTCAGCTCGGTTTTGGCCACGTACAGATCCACTAGGAACACATTTAGATACACAATTGTGGCCATGTGTCAGCTCGGTTTTGGCCACGTACAGATCCACTAGGAACACATTTAGATACACAATTGTGGCCATGTGTCAGCTCGGTTTTGGCCACGTACAGATCCACCAGGAACACATTTAGATACACAATTGTGGCCATGTACAGTTGTCCAGTGGACACTTTTACCTAGGTAATTCTGCCCCCCGAACATATTTTTAGTGGGCGGGGACAGACATTACCTTTGGAACTGAATAAAAACAAATCTCCTACAGAGTGGTCTGCAAAACAGAGAATTATTATTTGTTTAATTTGTCTATTGGATTCACCGCATAACCGCAATGTTATCATTTTCTGTCTGTTGCATATTATGACCTTGTCGTTCAGTTTCATATTTCCATAATTCCCCAAATTTATTGGGAATATACTTGACAACAACCTGACGTTTGCCGGCTCAACCGGACGAAGGGGCCTAAAGCAGCGGACGACTGCGAGTCATTCCTTCTGGTTGGTCTTCCTCTGACGTCATCACATTCCTAGAAATGTTGAGGAATTAAAGGTGCTTTTTTATTAAAATAAATTTTGGTTGACAGTCACTTTCATTTTCTAATAGAAGAAACCTATAGCATGGCCTAATGTTTGCCATATTGAACACGGAGTTCAAAATTTAAGCCATATTATTTGCGAAAATAGCAGGAAAAATATTCTCGGGACACATTTAGCAAAAGACAGAGAGCGAGACGGGAAATGGCGAAGCTTTTGTCTTTAATTAGAACCTTTGCGGTGCAAGAAACTAACTAATAATTATAGAGAGCCACATACGCTTCGATCTAGAATTTATTTTATCCAGAAGCTAAAATGGAAAAAGATTTAACACTAAAACAAGAAATAAAGGCCTGGTTGTTCAGGGGAGTGAGAACAACCACGAGTTCAACCGGAGAAAGAGTTTTTGCTTTAAAATTGGTGAAGTATTAATTTAGAGTATGGTAATAATTATTACTAAATAAGTTGATGACCTTTAATGCGAAACACGAAGCCTCAACCCATTCCGGATGTGCAGCGAAAGTCTGTGTAATGTCCTTGACTTTGTGGCATGTCAACATCCTCTATAGTGCTTTAATATTGTGCCACGGGGAGAGAGTACTTTCATACTTCAGCTTGCATAAATAATTACCTGGGTGGGATGATTATAAAAGGGCGCGGATCTCTGTGCAACACCAGTATATCTACCATTGTTAACGTCAAGTGGAAAGCCTGAGATTTCAACTAGATTACAGAGCCATTGCTGTAGAGATGCTTGTTGCATGTAACTGTTTGACCCAGCATTCCAGTGATTTTTAAAATCAAATTCAGCAGCAGTATTGTTCAGCTGGGGATATTGAAACAGTTCTGGAACTGTTTTTCCCACCTTCTTTTGTCGGAGTATAGTTTTAGTCCTTTGTAATTTGCATATCCAAACATGACAATTAAAATGCGCGGTTTTGGCGGGAAAATTTTCGTCTGCGTTTGCCTGTCGCTAATCATTGCGGACGTTTGCCAAGCGATTCCTACATTCAAGAAAGATGACGCACACACGGTAAGGAGATGTGTTCACTTAATTAATATTTCGATATTTGATTTTTACTTTTTTATTTCCTTTAGGGTCGCATTCATCTTCGAATGTTTAGTCCTGACTTACGTTAGTATTATGATTACAAATGGGGTATTAGGGAGAGACGTTAGCGTCTAAAAGTGGACATTAGGGAGACATCAGGACTTTTCGATGTCTCCCTAAGGTACCAGCTACCTTTTAGAGACATATTTTTGCTGTCCATATTTTAATTAATAGACCGATAAGGCTTTCAATATGAACATATGTCAATTTCAAGTTCATTGATTTGGGGATGTTTAGAAATAGGTAAGTAAAGTTTGTGCACGACCCTATGGGAAAGTCTACCCACGCGTTCACTTTAGCCCGGAAATAGTACTTCCCAATAAGAAAACACGATGCACAAACTGTGGGCCGGAACTTAGTACACCGCAACGATGCATAGGCCTATTCCCATAACTTTTCACTAGTACATCTCACTGTTCCTGCTGAAATTAGACATTAAATAAAGTCTTCAACTTCCCCCTTTTTCTACAAAAGAATGATTTCACAGGTTCTGGCGATCATATTTGGCTGGAAGATGGACTAGACGGCCTCCGTGTTGGATCACAGGACCGGCCGAAAATAGGGCAGACGCCTGCCGTCAAATCAGCCGATTGGACGGCCGAAGGTCAGTTGCAAATCACGCTCTGAAACTTTCTGCTTGCTTGTTAATGTTGTTCCTTGCTGTCACTAACTTCCTGTTGTAGCAGCAAGTGGCTATTATGCTGCTATTGTTGCTACTGTTTCTGTTTCAAGTCAATTGTTTTTTTTGCTGTAAATAAGTGACTGATTTTCCACGAGATGTAACAACAAATTTACAACTATTTTTGAAAATGCTGATAATTATAATTGGGATCGAATATCACACTATTCGCTCTTTTATTAGATTTTGTAGCCTGAAATACTTGAAAGGCTAAACGAAAAAGAAACTATTTATTATAATGCATACAACATGCAAGAAAGTGGACGAACATTTAAATGGATTCTTCGTAATGATTGTAAAAAGAAATCACTTCAAACGAAAGCAGCCTTCTCTTTAAATAACTAAACAAATGCAAGTCTAGTTTGAAAACGATTTTTTTTTTCATTTTTCATGAAGGCCAATGTGGGATTCGCCCCAGGATTGTCGGTGGTCAGATCGCAGCGGACCACTGGCCGTGGCAGGCCGAGCTGTACGTGAAAAAGACGGGGCAACACCAGTGTGGAGGCACGCTGATCGGTAATCGACACGTGCTGACAGCAGCTCATTGCTTTGACAGGTAAGCTCAACTACAAAAAGCTATTAAAACACCAGCATTTCCGGAACCATCTCCGCATTGGTCGCCAGTTTGAATTCAATTTTCACAAGTAAAAACGTCAGGACACTCAAGAATGTCCTGTCCTGTCTTTCTGTCGATTTGACCCGAAAGTCTGTATTTAAATTTGAAATAACTATTTTGGTTCACAATTTGGAAAAATGATAAAAGTTTTCATCTAAGACGTAGCAATGATGTTGATACTCCAATGATTAGTGTTAAAGGGCATGTACAGCATTGATAAATGTGATATAGCAGCTGCAGGCTGCTCATAATTCAATTTGTTTTAAAACAAACCTGTGAAATATTAAGCTCAATATTGATCATTGGCGAAAAAACGTTCCAATTGTTACGCCAATTTGTGCGGGAATAGCTGTCTCATTTTGTATCTTTCCCAGATCAATTTTTTTCCTGTTTGGTTTTACACATGCATTATCTTTTTACCGTTAGACTTCCCTTGGTATTAAATACTGCTTCTTGGTTGTAAAAAGAGTAAATGGTATTAATGGCGCCCTCTTTTGGTCAGAATTGTACACTATCATGCATGGTTTTGGAGTCACCATACTTTTCTAGTAATGTTAAAAATACATGTTATAATGATACTTGCAGGTTTGAAAAGGACGAAATACTGGTCCGACTAGGCAGTCGTAGTCGCACCCTTAAGTCGCCCGGTGTGCGCATACATCCCATCGCCTGCCTGCACGTGCACAAACGGTACAGGAAAGCAGCCAACTACGACTACGACATCGCCCTGCTGACGCTGAAAGCGGCTGATACCAAGTCTAGCAAGGCCGGGCCGGTTGACGTGGCCCCCGTGTGTTTGCCCCATAGACGAGAATTTGGCGGGAGCAAGACGTGCGTGGTCACCGGCTGGGGGTACACAAGTAAGAATCTTTTGCTAGCTGGAGTCTAACATGCACTTATGGCTCATTTTGTAAGAGCTGCCTTCATTTTTTGTCGAGAGATGGCGCTGTGTTAGTCGGAAAAAAGTATGGAATGAAAAATCCCAGGCAAGAAACATAAAACATAACACTATAATTGTTCTTTATAAATATTTCATTGCCTTTCGTCATTTTGAGAGGCTGTCATAAACTTTCACCAATCTTCCAATTTCGGTAATCTTTTTCTGTGACCAGTGTGGCAATGGATCTCAAATACGAAGTTTGCAACGGACTGGTTGAATACTGTCCTCTGTTGACGAAAGTAAGACAGGTTCTGGTGCCGATTTGTTGCTGGGTCATTCAACTCATGCGAACCGTTCGTTGTTGCCGTTGTCAGGCGTCTGATACATACAGCGCCCTCTTTAGACAGAAACTAGAGCCTATTATTTTCAGCAAAAGTCAGGATGATTTCTTGTTCGGAACAGAGTAAAGTTCATTCAAACTCGAGGCCCAAACCTCTGATTTATGTGTGGTGCCCTTGATGTAAGAAATTTAAAAAAAGACACCGTTCTAGATATCTCCTATGTGTTTAGGTAACCTTAAAGGTAGTTTCATACTTTGCTAAGAAACCAAAACAGAAATGTTCACAGATTTACGTATAACTTACAGGGTATGAAGATGGTGGTGGTAGAAACATACCGTTAAAATTGTTCCGCCTGAAATGGTGTATTTATCCAACAATTAGTAAAACAACGACCGAAAATCTTTTTGATCTTTTAAAAGATCAAAAATAAAAGAGAAAAGACTTAAGAAATACTGTGGTCGTTTTTCACTGTTTTCTCAAAAAGTGGGCACCGTATGAAACTGAAATTTTCACAGATGACTGTTAATGTATCTGTCTTGATATCTTTGCCCCTGAATATGTATTTCTTTGATAAAAACTAAAGTATGATATTACCTTTAAAGAGCTAGTCTAAAGCCTTTGAGTTATTTTCAGATTTAGGTTTTTTTGGATAGATGAACTAACTAAAAACTACATAATAAACATGATTTACCGGCGGAAGCTGACATTACGAGAGACTAGATAATCAGGAAGTTATGAAGGTTTTACGAATGACATAACGACTTTGTTTTTCGTGTTTTATTTCCAGATTTCGTAAATAGACTTCTTGGAAGATTACCGTCTGAGTTACGAGAGGCCACAGTTCCCCTCCTCAGCACTAAAACCTGCCGAAGCGCCTACGGATCCAACCTCTCAGGCCGAATGGTATGCGCCGGCTACATGGAGGGGAAACGGCGGGCGGACACGTGCAAGTACGACAGCGGGGGTCCGCTCGTCTGCCAATCAGAGGACGGCGCGTGGAAACTTTGGGGCATTACGTCATGGGGTGGCAACCAGTTCTGCAACCAATCACCGACGGACCCTATGCCGGGCGTGTACACGCGAGTCGACAAATTCACGAAGTGGATCCACAAGAAAATGTCCAAACAACGCTGCAAAGTTTAACAGGCACGCGATTTCCTCATCAGAATTTATTTATTACCTTCTAATATTAATAAATTATTCATTACATGTACTGCTCAGCGATAATAGCCCTATTCCCCTAGCGCAGCATGTGCGCACATCTGAACTTTAGATAATGATGTCCCGTGGCCAGTAAAGCTCAACAAACTAACTGGCTAATTGGGAAGCGTACTGGATTTCCAAAAGGATTGCTTATTCAACGGGCAACCGGATATATATCCCAGTGGCTTGGTTTTTTCCAATCTCTCCTCCGATTGGCTGATTGCCACAAAATCGTCTGCAACATGAACGGTTTCTGTTTGACGAGGTGATCGTCCTCACCGTAACATGACACTGGACTGCTGGGGAGGATGTTTGGGTCTAAACTCCCTGAGTTACCTTTTCCCCGGTCTTATTACATCCGTTGCTCGGTACAAATTTCACATGTTGAAAGAAGCCAGAGAGATTTGTCTCGAAGACATTTCCTGATCATTTCACGTTCCAAGAAATAATTCTTTAACCGTCTGTTAATGTCGAAAGTTGAATGCAAAAGTTGAGATAAGATAATCTAAAATGCACCTAGTGTCATATGCTTGTATGTGTGTTATTATTACCGATCTGTACAAAGTTGGGCTGTGTATTTATTATTACAAAAAGCAATAAACTTAATAGCAAAGAAGAACATTTCATAAAGAGAAATTGTCATTACACTTCAACTTGATTCAGTCTAGTATCGCGAGCATTATTTTATTGCTATGATCACTCTTTAAAGGTTATTTCATACTTTGTTTTTTGTCAAAGAAATTCAGATTTATGGGGGGACATATCAAGGAAGATACAGTAACAGTCATCTGTGAAATTCCCAGTCCCATACTGTGCCCACTTTTTGAAAGAAAAAAAGGTGAAAAACGCCCACGGTATTTTTTTTTTTGTTCACAGTAATCACCGTCATTTTTGCTCTTCCGAATAGAAGATCAAAATGTTTTTGGTCATTGGTTGTATCCGTTTCTGGATAAATACAGCATTTCAGGCAGAAACATTGTAACGGTATGTTTCTACCATCGCCATCATTATACCCTGTGAGTTATAGGTAAATCTGTGAAGATTTTTGTTTCGGTAGCTGCCAATATGATCTTTAATAATCTTTCTTTCCTTTTACCTTTTCCTGATACTTTCTACTGCTTTTACTGGTATCAAGTCGGCCTTGCCTCCTGAAAACATCTCTTTTATATTCTAGCAACATTTGTGGCGGGTATAAGTACACCTCATTATCTCCATACCGTGTTACACTTTGAATAGTTCAAGCTCCAAGCTACGGTAGCTTGAAGTACCATCCGAGTTTCCAAGTAACTGAAATAATTTATCTCAGAAACACGAAATTCAACGGTAGGCTAACTTGAAAACACGGAATTTCATGAATAGCGTATCTCGGAAACACGTAATTCAAAGCTACATCGTTGAATTATGTGTTTCCAAGATATATTATCTTAGTAACGTGAAAACTACGTAATAATATAAAAAATAATAAATAAATAAAATAATAAATATGAAAAATACGGTAATATTGAAGCTTCCGTACCTAGCCCTTCCCCTTTAACACTGAAAATTTATTTCGATTCAAGGCATTCACTGAACACAATGATAGTACACAAGAATTATGGGAACGCACGCTGCCACATTATTATTCAGTTAAAGCAGAGTGTGCACTGTCTACAATTTCAGTAAACATTTCGGTAACATGTTGCCCAGTTTTAATAGGGCAATACACTTGGGCCCTTTTCCAAACCTCGGCTCCAGCTCCGGCTCCGGCTCCGGCTCCGGCGCTGTCATCCATATGCTGAAAATATAGGTTGTAGCTTTTCATTGAAGCTGAATCTCTTTTTTCTTGTTCAAAATAGAGTATTTACTTCCAAACCGCAACCAAAAGCCTCTATTTCGATACCCGTTATTTTATAATGAATTCACGAAATGGAGCCGGAGCCTGAGCCGGAGCCGATCGAGATTTGGAAAAGGGCCCTGGGCAACACGACTTTTGGCCCTGTGTACAAGCACCATTTGGCCCACATGTTACAGAAATATTGCTGCGACATGTCCCCAACTCGTTTTGCTCTGTGAACACGGACAACATTTCAGCAACGAGGTACCGTGTACACCGAGATTGTTACCAAAAATGTTGACAGTGTACGATACCATGCAGTCAAGTTATCACAAGAGCATAACCACAATTTTAGATTGTCAATTGAGCAATCGGTTGACAAGAAAACTGATGGACGAAAACATCTAGTCACCACGGTGGTGTAGACCCAGAAAATGACTTCTCCACCGAACGGTTGCAGCTAAATAGGCATATATGATGGATACCTTCAATTTACGTCCGTTTCAAGACCTCACGGACTACCGTTCAATCTTGTCCAAACACTGTAACAAATTACGGGCACTTGAGCACAAGAGCTCGTTACATCTCAAGCAATTGCCCCCGGGGTGATCCCCAGGGAGACAAACATCGAAGGGATTCCCCTTGGGGCCTTAACTCGCCTGGGACGGTAGAGGCTATTTTCCGGATGGTAAAGTGGATTTATGATGAATGAGGGAACTCATTATTTCATGGTCATGTGCTGAAACATTCTCCACTTATTCTCGAACGAAATCTGTTTTGCACTATTTTAGTTCATACTTTTCCAATAAGACTTATTATTCATATCCGTTTATCTAAGGGGTTTACGAAATGCTCAGGCTCAGGCTCAGGCTAAAATATCCCTTCTAAAACAACATGTATCAAAATAGAGGCCTTTGGCTGCGGTTTGGAAGTACAGTTCTCTGGTTTTAAAAGGAAACCAGGTTCAGCTTCAATGAAAAACAACAAACTACATTTTTAGCATAAAAAATTATGGATTACGGAGCCTAAGCCTGAGCCTAATCCGTCGTTTCGTTACCCTCTTAGACTGATTCTGATGCTGTTTATAAACAGTATATATAGCGGATTCGATATTGGTTCTGTCTCGAAATTCTAAGAATCAGAGCTTTTTGTACGTTTTTCGCCAAGAACGTTTTGATTTCAAGCTTAAATCACAGGATGTCTGTACCATAATGAGGTGCACCATATACTGATTCATAACAAGTTGCTCAGGCTCAGGCTCAGGCTCAGGCTCAGGCTCAGGCTCAGGCTCAGGCTCCATTTCACGAATCCATTCAACAAAAAAATAAATAACGGGTATCAAAATAGAGGCTTTTGGATGTAGTTCAGAAGTACTTTATTTTAAAAAGAAAACAGAGATTCAGCTTCAATGAAAAGCCACAAACTGTATTTTCAGCATGTGGATGATAGCGCCGAAGCCGGAGCCGGAGCCAGAGCCGAGGTTTGGAAAAGGGCATGGGTGACTTTTATATCGGTGACGACATCTATGCTGCAGTGCTGTAGCTCATTTTGTGGTGTAATAAGTCAAATTATTACTATCAAAACATTGATGTGGTACTTTTAAGCATCGCTGAGTAATTATCATTGGTTTTGGGAGTCTAATAACGAAGAGATGAAAGTGCGAGTCAACAGCGTGCGGCAAGCGTGATCAGACCCTGATTGTCACCGTGACATCTCCCACCAATCACCTGACAGACACCCGCTCCGATCCTCGGACTCCTGACATGATATTATTTTTGTCCCTGATGAATTATGATTTTGGTAATTCGCCTTGTACTTTCAGTTGCCTAATTGCCATCTCTCGTGTGCGACGTAAATCACTTAATAACTTATGTATGTCATTATGATCTATGCGTGCAAGTGAGGTTTCCAATGCGTTGGAGCCATACACATCGCTAATACATATAAAGCTCCGTGTTTTTAAGAGCTAATAAATCATTCATATACCATGCAAAGCAAATGGTACGACGTACTTTTGTCTGTTTCTGCTTTTGGCAAAGGAAAAGAAAGCACCATTCGTTGGATGATATTGTCTGTTTATGACTTAATTCGCAAATTTGCAAACAGAAAATAGACACCTTATACAGCTACATTTCTGTTTGGGTATGTTACCACCAATCCTGTACCGTACGTTTAAATGTACATAATTATACTACATGATTGGTTAAGGTCACAGAACATCACTCACACTTTGTTTAATATATCAAATAGCGAAAACCCGACTCATTTTTTCGTAAGAAAGATAAAGAATGGTTTTGATCTTACCCTGAGATCAAAACTGTTTTTGGTCTTTGTTTTACTTATTTCTTTAAAAATACACCATTTCAGGCGGAGATATTTGAACGGTATGTTTCTACCAGTACCATCTTCATCACCTGAAAGTTAAACGTAAATCTGTGAACATTTCTGTTTGGGTATGTTTAATAGCAATCATGGCTGCACCTTTTCACACGATGCTAAAAAAGTTGTTCTCATGCTTGAGAAATCTTACGAAAGTGTTATCGTGTGAAAGGACATCAATGCTTGAGAGTGACCAACGTCCACTCCCAACTACTCGATTTTGTGTGTGTGATATTTGATTCTCACTCTTAACGAGTCATGAATATTCATTTCAGTCAGAGAATTGACTTTCCATGGATAATTGGAAAGAAGATACGTCATCGTTTAGACTTCAAATTTCCGAGGGAAAGATTAATGTCCGTTATATTTCCGATAGTCGTGTTTAGTATTTCCGCTTATGATAATAAAAAACTGTGTAACAAATTGAAATGTGTTTCCTGCATAGCCCATTGGGCTGTATCGATGAGTTATCCTTCGTAACTCGAGTTACGATCGATCGTAACTGATTGGAATTACTATAACATCTGTTGTGTAATTATGACATTATTTAGTATGGCAAACGGCACTGCGAGGCGGGTGCTAGACAATTGGAAGTTCACATGACGGAGTAGAACTTTTTTATAGAGGGTGGTATGGGAAAAAAGATAGGGGGCGAGTAGTTTGAGTACTTGCTGGTTAAAGGTGTAATACATGATTGGTAAAGGTCACAGAACAGCACTCACGCTTTGTCTGAACCAGCATGTGAACATTTGAGCTTAATCGGACATCTGAGTCACGAGAAAATATCGAAAACCCGACTCAAATAATTCTTAATATAAAACATAAATTACCTGAAAGAATTCAACTCAGAGATTTTGCCAAACAATGCCATACATTGACGTAAAACAAATAATTGTAGGATGTACAGCTTTATAAAAAAAAAATCGCTCGGCATTGCATGTCGTCCTTGTCATACTCCGTATGCAAAACTAAAAATGTTTTGTCTTCTTAAGCAAACCCCACGAAACGAGTTGCTAATAGCTAACAAGATGATGCCCTGCGCGTTATTATACCTAATTGCTGCCCAGGCAGCAGGGAGCCACATCTTAACTAGGGCTGACAGAAATCAATTGGTCGACCTCCATAGGCCTACACAGGTCGACCAAATGCACCCGCTGTGAAAATTGTTTTTCAGGGAAAAACAACAGACCAAAACGAGATTAATGAGGGAAAATGGACAGATTCACGTGGAGTAATTACATCATGATGATTAGATTCATAATATCTTTCAACGAGGAATCGTTACGGTAAGGCCAACAGTTCGGAAAATTGATTTTGAGGGACTTAAATGTAGTATCATACTTTGGTTTTTATCAAAGAAATACAGATTCATGGGCACAAATATCAAGACAGATACAGTAACATCTGTGCAAATCATTTCCATACGGTGCCGACTTTTTGATAAAACAATGAAAAACAGCCACAGTATTTCTTAATAAGTCTTACCCTCTTTTATGTTTGATCTTTCAAAAGATCAAAAAGATTTTTTGTCATTGTTTTACTAATTGCTGGATAAATACACCATCAGGTGGAAAAATTGTAACGGTGTGTTTCTACCACCACCATCTTCATACCCTGTAAGTTATACGTAAATCTGTGAACATTTCTGTTTTGGTCTCTTACCAAAGTATGATACTACCTTTAATATCCCACCGTATGTCAAACCAACCGTATATTGCAGCATTGCAAATCTTGCGTTACACTACAGGGCGAGTCAAAAAGTACTTGACTGGAATTGGTGATGTTTTTCAAAAGAAACAAATGACACTCAAAAGTTCGTTAAAGTATATATTTAACAAGCATTCTCTCCTGTTTATTAGAAAAAAATAATGAAACAAATTGATAATTTCTAAGAGGAGGGATGTCTATTTTAATAAACACAGCAAAAATGCATACTTTATATACATGCATTTTGTCAAGTATTCCATGGGACTCTTGACTCAGATGTCCAATTGAGCTAAATTTTTCACAGGTTTATTATTTCATGTACATGCTGGATTATACAAAATGTGAGTGCTGTTTCGTGTAGCCATTACCAATCATGTATCATTCCTTAACATCATAACAGAAGATAAATTCTCACATATGGCGCATGTAAACATTTATATTGAACCTTCTTTTATGGTTGACCAGTACAAGGACTTCGCTCAGTGTAAGGTTCGAGTTAAGCCTTACGATCGATCGTAACTCATCGTATCCTACTTATCCCACGTATAAGGTTTCAATTGCACCACAAGTCTTACTATTGATTGTAAGTTACGATGGGTTTGGTGGACTAGGAGCTATAGCGCGGCATATGTTGTGAAATACCGTTAAGAACAACCGTGCAGCAAGGATATGGAGCACATGTTGAAGTTTGACTGTTATACCATTGACCCTATACATATAGTGAATTCAATTAACTTAATTGCGCCGATGCATAATATTCGCATTACATTGAAAGGCTGTCCAACAAATATCATCCACAAGCTATTTTCTAATGGTGCATTATTTAGTAACTCGAAGCCCTGCGGCGCAATTATAATTATGCAGTATTAACATGAAATATGGAGTCATTCATTTGAAACGGATGAAGTTTCACCATTTGGGAAAAAAATGAAATAATCTGTGAAATTTTATAATTGAATAATACGCCATTTTAAAAAGAATTCTTCAAAAATATAAAACTCTGTTTTTTGCTTTTTTGTCTAATAGCTCTGCTCCGTTTGTGAACACAAATGAAATCATGGAAACGTAGTGAGATTGCACTTACTTGTTTATGTAAAACATTGCAAAACAATCCCGCTCTATGTATACGTATACGCCCACACACAGGCTGTGACGTGAGCTTTCTAAACAAGTATTCAATGTTAAAAAAAAATTAGGATTAAATAAAGAAAAAAATTAATGAAACCTGCATTATTACAATGAAATACCACTGCATTACTATATTATATCAGGGGCCTTTCTCAAACCTCGGCTCCGGCTCAGGCTACGGCTTCGCCTCTGTCATCCATATGCTGAAAATATAGGTTGTGGTTTTTCATTGAACCTGGAGCTCTGTTTTCCTTTTCAAACTAGAGAATCTACTATCGAGCCGCAGCCAAAAGCCTCTATTTTGATAGCCGTAATTGTAAAATGGATTTACCAAATGGAGCCGGAGCCGGAGCCTGAGACGGAGACGAGCTTCCGGCTTCGCCTCTGTAATCCATATGCTGAAAATATAGGTTGTGGTTTTTCATTGAAGCTGAAGCTCTGTTTTCTTTTTTTAAACCAGAGAATCCACTTCCCAAACGCAGCCTAAAGCCTCTATTTTGATACCCGTAATTTTGAAGTGGATTTACAAAAAGGAGCCTGAGCCGGAGCCTGAGCCGGAGACAAGCTTTGGGAAAGGCCCCACATCTGACCCTGCCCTACTTATGTGCATCGTTTGAGCGTTAACCGCAATTCGGGGCAAAGAATCGCAATTTGCTTGTAGGAATCGCACATACCGCATGCAGTTTTGTCCCATACTCCTTGAAATGAAGACTAAAGCGCACAGGACGTTTCATAGACACTACGCCGCCCGAATTTCAAGCTCTTTGGATACCTCAAACCCTCCCAGATTCATTCTGTAATATTCCTGGATCATGGTAGAATCAGGAGGGGTTCTTAAAAGGCAAAGCCATTGTAACTTGATATTGTACCTCAGTCGCTGGCCAACTTCTAGTCTATAAAGCACGTTGACGTGTATTGCACAAGGTGGGCGTACTCTTAAGCCAAATTCTTCGTCGAAATGACCATGGGTTTATAGTGCTATTTATAATTGATAGCTTGAAGTAATACCAATCATATACATGTAGTTGTTCGCTGATGTACACTATACGTAGTTACCATACGTTCGCATTTTAGATAAAACCAGGCGCGGTTCTACGGGGGGGGGCTAGGGGGGCTGTAGCCCCCAAACATTTTGTCTAAAAATATTGGGTCATCTAGCCCCCCCAAAAAATAATGGCTCTTCCAGCCCCCCAAAAATGTTGACTCTAGAACCGCGCCTAGATAAAACGGCAAAATACTGGTTTATGTTGTATGCATTCGTCACGTTTCTAACACAATATTGGGAACAAACCAAAATAGAAATGTTAACAGATTTACGTATATAACTTACAGGGTATAAAAACGGTAATAATAGGAACATACTGTTAAGATGTTTCTGCCTAAAATGCTGTAAAGTAAAACCAAACACCAAAACATTTTTGGTCTTGTAAAGGTAACAGATGAGACAGCTATTCCCACACAATTTGGCGTAACAATTGCGGCAACAGTTTTCGCTGTTTTCTACTGTTTCCAATGATCAATTGAGCTGAACATTTCACAGGTTTGTTTTTATTCCATGTCAAATCAAATTTATTATGAGCAGCCTGCAGCTGCTCTGTCACCTTTTACCAATGTAGTACATGCCTTTTAATCTCGTTTGGTGCAATGGTAATAAATTTTTGAAGGTAGGCATTCATAAAGCAGTCATCTTGATGGCCACAACATTCCAAAGTGAAATAATTGTACACGAAAATTGATTAAGGCCTAACTATGGATTTGATGAAGAGCAAGTTTTCGCAAAAGAAACGGAACGGTCGTTCTGCTCATTACCAATTCTCTGACGTAAACATTTAACCTCACACTGTATAAAAAAAACGCTCCCACTTATCAGCCTTTTAAAGGATGGACACTTTCCTCCCGCTACCTTGTCTTGCTTTACCCACACGGCTTCCAGGTATTCGAGCAGCATTTATTCCCCGGAGAACGAGAGAAATAAACAGGTAAGAATTCTCCAGAGTCAAACACAACAAACGAACCCCTCTCAGAATGTGGCATGAAGTATAATATTCCCTTTGCCCAAACGTATAAACAGCGGCTACTCTCAAGCACGGAACGGCAGTGAGTGCCTTTAGCTAGGCCGAGAGCCACAACGACGGCTAGCTAAGTGCCAGGTGTCGACAACAGGAAAAAAAAGTTCATCTTTACAATAAGACAAAAAATGCCACCAAAAATGTAATACCGCATTGTGAGAATGAGTGAGTTAAATTGAAATCTTGTCCCATTTTTGTATTATGTTCGAGAGGATGAATTTGGGTTATGGGCCTAGTACGGTGGGGAGAGGCAGTCTGTTTGATTGCGTGTGTAGCATACCAAGAACATCACATAGAGTTAAAGCAATAACGTGTTTGATTAATTTGCATAGACCATTCCAAATCTGCAGTGTGATGTGAACTGTTTTGTTACCAGTACGCGTGTTGAACGCGGAAAACACGGTTGAGAAAACCAGTCCATCACAATACTGATACTGAACAGATACTAAAAAATGACATTTTTACTATCTTTACGAAGTTGATGTGTAGGCATAAGTCCATTGCAAGGTATCAAGCAAATGCGTTTATACAGTAATGTGTGAGTAGGAACCAGTCCCTCACACTGAAGTAAGACTGATGGTCTCTTCACAGTACAAAATAGGACTGGAAGGGGTACCTATACACATTGTGGATAAACCAGCCCCCCACACCACGGGTGTCGATACTTGGGGGGATGGGGGATATACCACCCCCCCCCTCCCAATATTTGAGGTGGGGGTGGCGTGTATTATCATCCCCCAGTATTTGAATATCATTCAAGTTTATTGTATAGAAATATTACACGATCCTTGTTTTTTTGTGTCTTCGCAGTGAATTTATACTACACATATAATGTTAAATTCTTCTGAATATAGTTTGTAAATGCTTTAAAATGTGACTTTCGTCTCTGTTTTTATTTAAAAAGTCCCTGGTTTGGGAGGGGGTATCCCACCTCCTCTACCCTCCCCCGGGTCGGCCGCTTCGCTCCCTCACATAGGGCACCAAATCACCAATCATCCCCCCACCCCCAATCATGAACAGAAATCGACACCTATGGTTCCAGCAGCCGAAACGTGGCTACCAGCAACAGGACACCGCGTGACTTTGATCACCCTTTCCCCCTTTTCTGTATCCACCGCGATGAATAACCCCTTCCTTTCTCAGTTCAAGTACCGCTCACTGTATTCATGACTTCACATCTTTAACACACGGAGTTACAAAAATGAACTGACATTTTCATAGGCAATCGAGTATTAAGTGGATTTTTCTCATGGGTAATTTCCCCTGGTTTTCCCCTCACGGCCGTGTAAATTCTGGCTTAGCTTAGCATTATTCATACTTTTTCTCATGGACTGCTGGACAAACCGGTCTAGTTTGATCTCGGAATAATCAGGAGACCAAGAAGGTAAGCTAGCAATTTGAATTTTTGACATCAACTCCGAAACCTCAATCCCCCATCGAAATTGAAACAAATTGAATGACCTTTAAAAGTAATTATCTGTGTATTTAAGTCGCAAATCAGCCATTATCGGCCGCTCGGGAAATCTGAGCAGAAAATAATTATAACGATCAAGATCAAAGGTAATTTCATACTTTTCCAAACCTCGACTCCGGCTCAGGCTCCCGCTCCAGCTCCATTTCTTGAGTCAATTTTAAAATAACGGGTATCAAAATAGAGACTTTTGGCTGTGGTTCGGAAGTAGAGTCTCTGGTTTGAAAGGGAAAACGGAGCTTCAGCTTCAATGAAAACCCACAACCTCTATTTTTAGCATATGGATGACGGAGCCGGAGCCGGAGCCGGAGCCGGAGCCGGAGCCGGAGCCGGAGCCGGAGCCGGAGCCGGATCCGAGGTTTGTTAAAGGGCCCTGGTTTCTTTTTTCAATTGCATCAATAAATATGGCGTACCCTAGAGCGCCCCCACGAGACCAATATTAAAGTATATTGGCTCGTGTTCATGTCGTGTGTTCCGCAGCTTATTAGCGCAACGCATAATTTGGCAGTTACGGTCTTGTTCACGCAACAGGCAATAACCGTCCGATCTCAATCGTGGCAACATTCTACAGTGAATGCTAGAACGCCTAGCCGAGCGTTAAGGAGCCGTGACTCTCAAGCCAAGCGCCGTGGCTTGAGCTACGGGAGAAAAAAGACGTATCCGAAGTGTATCGTGTATCGTGTTGTAGGTGACTCTGCTCCTTGCTCCTTGCTCTGTGGTCTGCGCACGTCACATCACTGTCGTCACCAGCGCTTAAACTGCCAGCCAGCAAAGCAGTAACAACAATATGTAATGCAACATTGGCAATGGCTAGTATAGAACCCATTCCTACCGTGATTTACTTGTATCCCCTATGGACACCACACACCAAGCGATGATTGGCGAGTTCGATGATCACCTCTTTTATAGCTACTGCCCACCTATAGCTATACTACGTGCGACCACCAGGCCTTGATAATGGACAAATTCACTCACCGTACAACCCGACGCGTGCTCCTTGTCACGCTCTGACAAAAAAAAAACCTGCCAGCTGGCTGTGTTGGCGTGTAGGCGTGTATATAAAGCCAGGCAGCAATGGGTACCGCCACGCACAAGTTACAAGGAATCCAGCCTCAAGCCTTATGCTTAGAGAACTATCTACTCTACTCAGCCTTCCACAGTCTTCATAGCTGGTTAGATTAACAAGTTGTTTCTTTTATACGGTGTGATAGCACCTCGTATACGATGCCGGTTTCGGGCATCGTGATGCACCGTGCCATCTCGTGTGGACTATTGGTGATAATCCTCGGCGCGTGCACCCCCAGTGGTAGTGGTTTTGTATCGGCCGGGCGGAGCGGCATATACGCCGGGGCGTCACGCCGCGATGCACCCCTAGCGTTCATGGACGATGAACGTAGCATGGGCTACAATCAAGTAAGTACATCCTTAGTTAAATATCGTTCTATCATCTCCACTAGCATGTCATGGTTGTGTTTCGAGTGATTTTTAATCGGCCTTGCTATGATATGGCTAGCTTCTCTCAAAATGATCCTTGAACTTTTAGCAACAGCGTGCTTGGTTTCAAACCCATGATACCTGACGATGGTTTTTCCCCCGTGCTGACTCTGCCAAAGTTCGGCCGGGTAGCTCGATAGGAAAAGCGCCAGCACGATAACCTGGGGTCAATTTCATAGAACTGCTTAGCACCAAAATTGCTTAGCACGAAAGTAGCTTGCCCAATAAAACAAACCACCATTGAAAGTTCCATTTGATATTCATGGTCAGTGAACAACAGCCAAAGAACAATTGCAAGTGATACGCAACACACGGAAATTTGTTTGTTAATCCTGTTTTTACTAAGACAGAAATGTCATGGTTTTGTGCTAAGCAGCTGTATGAAATTGGTCCCAGAATGTCACGAGTGCTTTGCTAACCTTTCCCCGAATAACTGCATAACGTACATTTTCTTGTTTTTTTTTTTTATGTGGACGAATTATTATGCACAACTGCAGACATTCACATGCTTTTTCTGACCCTGCATCACATAAACAGTGATAATTCATATCATCGTATGGGTGGCATAGGGTTGATGAGCTATTGAAAGCCAGTATTCTGTCGACGACCCCACTCAGCTCAGCTAGCGTGTCTCAGATTTCAACAGGCCCCCTGAATATCATGTAAATACACGGCCCATCTTTTTTTTTGATTTCTTCATGATAGGAGTTAATGATATACCGAGTTATGGATTTCTTAGGACCTCCCCTCTTGTAAGGTGGCGTCGAGTAGCTTTCAGCAGCTTAGGAGTTTACCGTCTCTAATCAATTGAATCTGAATCTATATTCCGGTGCAGATCAGCACACTGGGGTAAAAGATGAAATCAATACATGGATATGAGGTCAATATCAATCACCATTACTAGGAAGTTGGTCTTTTCCAACTGTATGCTTTTTCATACCTTAAATTTTAACGTGATGATTTTACGTACATTTAAAGGTAATTTCATACCTTTTGTTAAAGAAATACAGATTCATGGGCACGAATATCAAGAAAGATACAGTAACAGTCATCTGTGAAATTTCCAGTCCCATACGGTGCCCACTTGTTGAGCAAACAGTAAAAAGCGCCCACTGTATTTATTAAAATCTTTTCACCGTTATTTTTGATCTTCCGAAGATCAAAATTGTTTTTGGTCATTGGTCAAGAGTGGTTTTGATCCTACCACGAGATAAAAACGGTTTTCAATCTTTGTTTTACTAATTTCTGCATAAATACTTAATTTCAAATTTTCGCAGTATGTTTATACCAGCACCATCTTCATACCCTGAAAGTTACATGTAAATCTGTGAACGTTTCTGTTTGGATATGTTACCAATCCTGCAGTACCGTACCTTTGGTTTTTATAAAACAAAAATAGAGATTCATGGGCAAGAATACCAAGACAGATACAGTAATAATCATCTGTGAAAATTTCAGTCCCATACGGTGCCCACTTTTTGAGAAAACAGAGAAAATCAGCCACAGTATTTCTTAAGTCTTTTCTCTTTTATTTTTGATGTTTTAAAAGACGAAACAGATTTTCTGTCGTTGTTTGACTAATTTCTGGATAAATACACCATTTCATGTGGAAATATTGTTTGTTTCTACCATCACCATCTTCATACCCTGAAAGTTATACGTAAATCTGTGAACGTTTCTTTTTGGGTATGTTACCATTCCTGTATACTGTACCTTTAAGGGGCAATATTTCAAAATAATAACTTAAACAGGACTGTAGTTCAAGGGTTATTTGCAAGAGTCCCCATGTTTTTATTTTATTTGATGTTGAAAATGACTTTCAACGGTAAATATTTGAATGTGATATCGTCTCAGGCATTATGACTCGGAGCTCATATGGGAAAGCCTCTAGTGTACAAATCGAAGACCCTAAGGACTCGGTTTCACCGCGAGTTAGTTTGCCAATTTCCACATTCATGCTTATAGATTAAGTTATGTTGGGATTTGTCCATATCAACTATGTATAGGCCTTTGTGCATTATTCTCTACACACCGGGTAATATACTGAGAGCGCTTCTATATACAGGTTTTCCCATAAAAAACGCAACACTGTGTCGGGACCCATTATGTTAAAATTAAACTGCGTATCACTTCGAGATTCAGATATGTGATACAGCCATGTCTTGGCTATCACCATGTAAAATTTAAGCATATTGGGGCTGAAATTGGCGAAAATATTATAGTACTCTGGGACCTCTAAAAACAAATTTGCAGTATTCCCAAATAAGTGGTCAGTACACACATAATGTGTATTGAAAGGAAGAAAATCAGGTTTTGAGGTTGGGTAATTCAGTCTTAGTTTTTTCCCTCAATTACAGTCAAATTTTGCTCAAATTCTACATGGTTATTGCCAAGACATGGTTGTATCACATATCTGAGTCTTGAAGTGGTAAACAATTTTTAAGATTTAACAGAAATCTTCACAGATTTACCTATAATTTACACATGTCCATTTAACTGAATTCACCGACATACGTTCGTCATTCAGCCATCTTGTAAAATGAGCAGTGCGAATTGTTAAAGGTTTTTTTTTATTTTTGACGATCAAAAGGAACAAGCGATTCACCTTTAAAATGTACTATTATGAATGAAATCCCCCTAAAAAGAAGACTAGGCCTAATTGTACAGAAACGAACTAAATCACGCACGAACAACCCAGTACCTAGCCGTGCAAATGGAAATCTCAAAAATGTAAATAACACTTCGCAAAAAAAAAGAGAAAAATACAAATCACACACGTGCTGATTCATGTTACATATGCCACAAATTACTTTGAGTCTATTTGTTTAGCAACAGACTTGACTTTCCTCTCCTATAACAGGTTTTTATAGCAATGGCTAAAGAAAGAAGACCTGATTTTGTATAAAGGTCCCGGTGTGTGTGTGTGTGGAAATACAATGTATGGCGGTTAAATATTTGTAGAGTGTTTTTAGCGCTTCATGCAGGGAATTGACACGTTTTTCGGTACGGGAAAAAGAACTCCGAAAAAGGTCATTTTGTTTGTGTGTCTCGGACCTGATTTTGATGCCGTATCTCTCCCACGAAACACCGATGAAAACGCGGTCATATTCGTGACGCGATACAATGAAATGAAAGGGGGGTGATGAACATTTACACTGGATCCCAAATTGAGATGATGTTACCGACGAAATGAGATAGAAGGAACTGTCCCATCGGTATCACGATACGGGGTAACCATGTACCTCAATGAAACCTGAGATCTTAATGTACGGAAAGTCAACCAAGTACTGCCTTTGCCAGCCGGGCACTAGATATATTCTGATCTATTGTACACTTCCCAGTGATCTGATGTCGACACATGTATCGGTACTTCTTAAAGGTATAAGTATCATACTTTGGTTTTTGTCAAAGAAATACAGATTCATGGGCAAAATTATCAAGGAAGATACATTAACAGTCATCTGCGAAAATTTCAGTCCCATACGGTGCCTCCTTTTTGAGAAAACAGTGAAAAACGGCCTCAGTATTTCTTAAGTCTTTTCTCTTTTATTTTTGATCTTTTAAAAGATCAAAAAGATTTTCGGTCGTTTTACTAATTTCTTGATAAATACACCATTTCAGGCCGAACATTTTTAACGGTATGTTTCTACCACCACCATCTTCATACTCTGTAAGTTATACGTAAATCTGTGAACATTTCTGTTTTGGTCTCTTACCAAATTATGATACTACCTTTAAAGGTACTATCATACTTTGGTAGCATGCTGAAACAGAAATATTCACAGATTTACCTATAACTTGCATGTTATAAAGATGGTGATGGTAGAAACATACCGTTCACATTTTTCTGCTTGAAATGCTGTATCTATCCAGAAAAGAGTCAAACCAGTGACCAAAATTATTTTTGATCTTTAAAAGATCAAAAATAAAAGAGAAAAAACTTAAGAAATACTGTGGCCGTTCTTCACTGTTTTCTTCCAAAAGTAGGCACCGCATGGGACTGAAATTTTCACAGAATGATGACTGTATCTTCCTTGATATTTTTGCCCATGTATCTGCATTTCTCTATAAAAAAACGTATGATATTACCTTTAAAGGTATAAAGTACACCATTGCCTGTACTGTTCTATTTGAATCATTTTAGTTTTCAAAATGCACAACATAAAATTAATCTGATAAAAAAAGTAATAAACTGCTGCAAACTGCTCATTAGCCAAAACTGCCCTGAATATATATCACATGCCTGGAGTTAGGAGGGCCTGACGCGTTTCGATCCTAGCAGGATCTTTCTCAAAGGAAATGACAAGGGAACATTAACATGGAAGTAAAAGAAACACACATGAATGGATGAAAAAAAAGTTTCTTGAAAACATTTTTCACGTTTACGTGACAACGAGTTTCCCATAAAATCACCGTTTCCTGTGATGGATATTACAGTTTTCTTCTATGTTCAATATTAGTTGTTTCAAACCAATCAGTCTTGTAATATTTTAAGATTTTCAAAATAATGTATGTTTTGTCGAATATATGACCGTATTTTGGTTCACGTATAGTAGGAGCTTCATAAAATTGGAGGCTTTCAGACAGAAATGTTTATGTTTTGTATCAATACCAATCGTGTATAAACCATGCCGTTGAAAGTACATGTATACTATCTGGTCATTGCCTTAGTGCTCCTGATCATTGCATTGGTGCCCCTTGTCATTGCCTTAGTGCCCCTGGTCATTGCCTTAGTGCCCCTGACCATTGCCTTAGTGCCCCTGGTCATTGCCTTAGTGCCTCTGACCATTGCCTTAGTGCCCCTGGTCATTGCCTTGATGCCCCTGGTCATTGCCTTGGTGCCCCTGGTCATTGCCTTGGTGCCCCTGGTCATTGCCTTAGTGCCCCTGGTCATTGCCTTAGTGCCTCTGACCATTGCCTTAGTGCCCCTGGTCATTGCCTTAGTGCCTCTGACCATTGCCTTAGTGCCCCTGGTCATTGCCTTAGTGCCTCTGACCATTGCCTTAGTGCCCCTGGTCATTGCCTTAGTGCCTCTGACCATTGCCATAGTGTCCCTGGCCATTGCCTTAGTGCCTCTGACCATTGCCTTAGTGCCCCTGGTCATTGCCTTAGTGCCTCTGACCATTGCCTTAGTGCCCCTGGTCATTGCCTTAGTGCCTCTGACCATTGCCTTAGTGCCCATGGTCATTGCCTTGGTGCCCCTGGTCATTGCCTTGGTGCCCCTGGTCATTGCCTTAGTGCCCCTGGTCATTGCCTTAGTGCCTCTGACCATTGCCTTAGTGCCCCTGGTCATTGCCTTAGTGCCTCTGACCATTGCCTTAGTGCCCCTGGTCATTGCCTTAGTGCCTCTGACCATTGCCTTATAGTGCCCCTGGCCATTGCCTTTGTGCCCCTTGCCTCTGACCATTGCCTTGGTGCCTCTGACCACTGTCTTAGTGCCCCTGATTCTTGTCTTGCTACGGTGCCCTTGGACATTGCCTTATGTCCGCGGATCTTGCCACTTGCATCTGATGAAAACATTGTTGCTGCGAAAGCTTTTAAAAGCAGCTATCTTTCCATCAATCCATTCTCAACTGCTACCACTAGGTTTGTTTTTACCTTTTCCTGAAATGACAACTTCCAAATCCTCTCTCTTAATTCCTACCCTCAACATAGCGACTTCTCTGACTCTTAAAAGACCCTAAACAAGCTCAGCTATCTCCCGTTCTCCTACTATAAACACCAATTTGCTTTCGGAATGTGCCAAGGAAGAGTCATTCGTAACGGTCCACCGTCAAGGCCTGACATTTAATGGCTGGTGTGATGCATTGGTTGAAAATTAACAGGGTGTTGATTTGAGTTCAGCCTTTGACGTTCGTGCTTATCATTGATGCCCATCATAGGCAGCCCCTATCGCCCGATAGACAGTGATCGAATGTGTTAAGGCTTCTATATAAGGAACTGTTTTATAGTCAGAAGTCTACTTGTCTTTTTCACAAATATTGCTAATATCTCAAACGCTCTCCCCTGACGTCTTTCGCCGTATACGGGGGCTGATTACTGCCCCGTATATGACCACCGATTCCCCGGTCTGAGTGCTGGTATGAAATGCGATCTTGAGTATAACATACGCGTACTAATTGCGCTGATTGTTTTAGGGAGGCGGTCTACCAGCGTGTGTATAATATTCCCAGTGCGGTAATGGATGGATTTGGCGTCAAAACATTTCCAGTTAAATTTCTACCATCATACAGCGTGCACGTCAATATTGTATCTATAAGTTATGTGTGTAGACCACGATGACACCAATGTGGACCGTAGTGCACAGGCGTAGCATACACACTGAGGACTTCAAGACAAAAGACGTCCACATAATGCAGGATCCCAAGGCGTTATGTGGACTCACACACGTCCACATAATGTGTCCATGCTAACGAAAATGCCTAAAGAAGAAATTTTCAATGTGTCTTTATCAGTCGTAAATTGAAGTTTATCATTCAAAGGATATTCGGTCCAAATGACATCATGAAAAGATGGGTACAGTTCATATACCAATGGTTTAAAAATTTCCATTTGGTCAGTACAGTGAAAACAAAGGAAAGTCTACATAAGGTATAAAACAAACGTGTGATTCTCATTTGTGCTTTTTATCAACTTCTGCTTTGTGCCACTTATTCAAAATCTAATGCAGTTTGACACTATAGGCATGATAATACTTAATAATGACACAAATACTAATATGAGGATGGGTACTTAGGGAGACTTTCCCATAGGGTCGTTCACAAACTTGACCTGCCTATTTCTAAACATCCTCTAAACCAATGAACTTGAAATTTACATAGAATGTCCATATTGAGAGCATTCTCTGTATTTTAATGAGACATAAACAATCAAAATATGTCTTTATAAGGTAGCTGGTACCTTAGGGAGACATCGAAAAGTCTCCCTAAGTCCCGATGTCTCCCCAATGTCCACGTTTAGATGCTAACTTGTCTCCCTGATACCCAATTTATAATTATACAGATACTTTATAATAAGGATGGGTACTTTCCCATAGGGTCGTGCACAAACTTTACTTACCTATTTCTAAACATCTTCCAAACCACTGAACTTGAAATTGATATATGTTCATACTTAGAGCATTCTCTGTCTTATATTAAAATATGGACATTAAAAATATGTCTTTAAAAGATAGCTGGTACCTTAAGGAGACATCGACTCCTGATGTCTCCCAAAATGTTCTCTTGCAGACGCTATAGGCTGCATCCGAATCTGTTGTCTAGAGCTAGGTCTAGGTCTTCGCTCCATTGGAAATACACAGAGACACCTAGACAATAGACCTAGCCGTAGCTATGGAAGCCCGTTTCGGACACGGCCTAATACTCTTTTTTGTAATATAGTCATAACGCAAAGCAAGCAGAAATAACTTGGTTGAATTATGAGCAAGTTCGTAAATAATATCTTTCAGATGTAAAAAAGAAGAAGATAATTTCGCACTTACGAATCCTCCATACTGTCTCTGAGAGCCCTGTACATCACGAAGGTAAATAGACCGAGCATGAACAAACAGATGACCTTGTATTTGCTCACGGAGAAAGGCACACATCCCCCTAACGTGATACAAACACCTCAAGATGCAATATACCATTAATGATTCGAGTTGTGAAATGCACGACCGTGAAAAAAATAACATCCCTGCCAATATTGAATATTCCACCCCAATAATTCCTATAGACTGTAAATAATTGACTAGCTTTTCTTCCTTGGCGAATTTTTACATTCAGTATTTAATTTGAAAATAAATTGCATCGTAATTGTAAACAAATAGCAATTCAAATCTAAAATGCATCCTTTTTTTCGTTGTGAAATTCAACACGAGTATGAATAGCTTTTTTGATAGACGTTTTGGTAATGAAACAGCTGAAAGAGCATTTGGATACGGATGGGTGTTGTTAAAATGAAACTGGTTAATGTAAATTGGTCATAGGTGCATGATATGCCATACGTGCTTAATTCAACGTGAAGCTGATGACAAAGGCACTGAGATGGAAATTACGATCACACAATTTGGCAGTCTTGACGTTAAACAATGCACATTGCCATGACAACAACAACCACACTGGAGAAAATGCATATAGGCCTACATAACAACAACATCGACGACAACAACGGTAATAATAGCAACAACAACAGGAACAACAAGAAGAGCGGTACCAACAACAAGAACAACATCATCATCATCATAATCATCAACAACAACAACAAGAACAACAAATATGAGCAACGACAGGAACAAAAACAACATCATCATTATCAACAACAACAAGAAGAACAAAAACAACATCATCATCATCAACAAAACAGCAACAGTAAGTTACTGTCAGTAACAAGAACAGCAACAACAACAACATCAGCAGCAGCAACATCAACATCAACAACAGCAGCAGCAACAACAACAACAAAAGAGCAAAAACATCATCATCATCATCAACAGGAACAACAGCAACAACATCAGCAGCAACAACAACAACAACAACAACAGCAGCAGTAACAATAACAACAACAGCAATAACAACAACAGCAGCGGCAGCAACAACAACAGAACAAAAACAACATCATCAGCAGCAACAACAACAGCAACAACAACAACAGCAGCAGCAACAACAACAACAACAGCAAAATTGGCACTCGCCGCACTGGTTTAGATTGAAATAACGGTGTCCTCGATATTCAAATTGTTTGATGCTCACTTTTACAACCATATGTTATACAATGATTTGCAAAATACCTTTGAAGGAGCGCATTCAATTGGCCAAAAGTATGGTCGGTTTAAATTGCATTTCTCTTATTACATTTGAAATAGTCGCCAAGACACACAGAATCTTATTTAAGACACAGAGTCATGATATCGTTGCGACGTTTGAAATTTAAGTCCATCTTGGTTGGCCTTCAACTTGCCTTCTTTTTGACATCTGACAATGTCCTTGAGAGAGTACCGTACAATGCCCACATGACAACCAAAACATTGTTTTGTCCGAATAAATCCAATAATATATTCGCGCTCTTTTGTCCTCTCTCGTCCACAACACACATTATCCCGGTCTCTATATAGATAATGCTTTTCAGAGGCTTTTAGTCGCGGTACAATTAAGGCAGCTCAAACCAAATTAAGGTTCTGGAATGGTAGGATAATTGTAATGGACTCGTGCGTGCATCTCCTACCTTTTAGCCACAGCACACAAACGAACTCCCATCTGCGTTTCTAAATCTGGATGGGATGTAATAATTATTGTCTGCATTAAGACTATACATCATTATTAGTGAGCTGTTTAGAGTGTTTGTCCTCGCAAGTTACGACTGGATGTCTGGGCTTCTAACCCCTTTCGATTTTGATGTTTTTCCCGCCAAATATATCCCTGTAATTGACGCATGATAACAGCAATCACACGGGACTGAATGTGGCGTCCGGATATTTTAGTCGATGTTTCCTGTGTGCGCTCACAGGAAATGAACTGGCCCTACGAACGGCTCTCCCAGCCCGTTGTAACGACGCCAAATGACCCTGTCGTAAAGATTACGACTTTCTTAATATCCGGACTACACAATAATTAAGAAACAGAAGCAAACTTTATGAGGAGACGCGATTTCTGGAACTAACTCTAGGCCTGCCTTAGCAGACCGCGTGGTGAATGAAAGCATGTGCCGTGTAATTGTACAGTATTTGCAATGATTATACCTAGGCGTCAGATTGTGCGTAAAATAATCCTCTTGCGATCATTACCATTAAGGCTCAGACTCTCTTTTTTTGTATTCATGCTCGTGAAAGGTGAGATGTCATTATTACTTGGCATGTTCGGGTATACTGAGGGGCTCTCAGGTTTCATCCAGTGACTGTCTTGGTTCGTCTAACGGTATAATGTCTGTCTTTCCTCACTATAATGATCCTGCTGATGCTCTATCCAGCTTTCATCCGATACCCCCACGTGGTGGTTCCTAATAAATCAATTTAGAGATCCTGTACGTTGGTCTGAAAGATTGTTCACTCCAGTAATGCTAATATACCGTGCAATTTTAACACTTCGTGAATTGAGATTGTGATTTCACCAGAGAGCATTTACAAAGGTTATCAGAGGCCCGGACCCCACGCATTGTAATGTGCTCTTAGATAGGCCGTTTTGTTGCTGTTGCTGGTGTGTTCTGTTTTCGTTTATTTTCTGCGTATTGACTTCAAAAAGGCTTCAATTCAGAAAACAATCCCTGGCTATACGTGGCAAATGGCAAGTGATGTCCAAATAATGATTCCAGAATTATCTCCAGAATAAACGTTTTCTGTCCAGATACTGACGCAAACTCTTCACTCGGTGCGCTAAGAAAACAAACCTGCATTAACAGGAGCGCTTCAAAAGCCCCACGCAGACCGGAGACTCTTGATGGGTGGTGGCCGGGCGTGCAGGGTGCTTTGGTTAAGGGTTCTGGGCCCTGAGATGATGGGTCATCACGGCCAGGGCCAGGGCATGGCCTGAGCAGGTCTAATTGATTGAGAAGAGATCGAGGAGGAAAGGGGAAGTCGTGTGTAAATACTCAGTCCGGGGGCACTGTCAAGTAGCAAATGGACGCCCGGTGAACACTAAGCTGGATCGGGTCAAACACTTAGCCCAGTCACGCCAGTTGCGAGAGCATTTCGCCCATTCATTTCCCATGCAGGGTTCCATCTCGATACTCGAGTATGTTGAAGACTACGTCAAAGATCTGTGGCTATCACAGCGTCTGCGACCAAGACTAAACAAATTTGCCGAATGGTCTGGTTCCCCGTGGCTTGTGCTTGGCATGCGTGCTTTCTGAAATTAGCAAGGTGTCATCTGATCACATTTTCAGGCTTTATTTACTGGTCAACAGTCATAAACGACTTAATGTTGCATGCAAAGCATGTAGTTATCTAGGCAGACTCCAACAAATTGAATTGAAACGTTTTAGTTAAAAAATCGGTCTTTTGGTCACTTGTTTCAAATAAAATTAAACACAGTTTAAACCGAAATATTTCGAGAAAAACAAGTATTCTGTTGTCGAGAAATTTACATACAAGCTTTTTTTTGTTTAAAAGGGCGCCATTCTGCCATCCATTCTAATTAAAGGGCAGGGTCGAAGATTTTTATTTTTAAATTGACCTCGGGCTATAGTTTTTAGTTTCAAATTGACTGTCCCCCTCTGGGAAAGATTTATGTTCATGGTATCAAATGGACATTTCTAATTTGTCCTTGTAAAATCAGCAGTCGAAATTGATATATGTGTTAACCTTATATGCATCCTATACATATTATATATAGCTTATATATATCATCTTATATGCATAATGAGGAACGGAGTAATGCAAATCTAAGTGAAAACATAGAGAACGATATACAGGGTGTCCGAGAAAAAAACGCAACACTGTGTCGGGACCCATTATGTTAAGATTAAATTGTTTATCACTTCAAGATTCGGATATGTGATACAACCATGTCTTGGTTATCACTATGTAGAATGTAAGCAAAATCGGGCTGAAATTGGCGAAATTTGACCAATTGAAAGAGTACTCCTGAAAAACAAATTTACAAGGATAACACACGTAGTGGTCAATACACACATAATGTGTATAAAAGAATGATGAAAATCGGGTTTTGAGGTTGGGTAATTCAGTCTTAGTTTTTTCACTTATTATTTCAGTCCAATTTTGCTCAAACTCTACATGGTGATAGCCAAGACATAGCTGTATCACATATCTGAACCTTGAAATGATGACACAAGTGTTGCGTTTTGGGGGGACACCATGTATACTATAAACCGTGGCTACCATGTGTATAATTATGGTACATTTTATTTCCATCTATTGGGTGCGAAAAATAAATTGCACTGTTAGTTTCTAAGAGGCGAAAAAAAGCCATTATTACCCCCTCCTTTTGCACTCAGACTCAGGGCCACTCAATAGTGCACTATTTCTTTCCAAAGAAAATTTGAATGGTGTAGCAGATTTTTATCATTGACCCGTTCTAGAACACTTAAAGGCCTTCTCAATTGGTTTCTCTCAACAAGAACGACTATAATTTCTACTTCTTTTTAATTAAAGACTTAATGAATATTGAGATGCATAGTGCGAGAGTGCTATAGCGTCTTGTTGAGTGCATTATGGCCGGGTTGGCTGGCTGCATGGTATCGGTACGGGGGTCTTTATACGCTGCTCAGAGAAGCATTTTCTTCCACACCGGGTGTTGGGTTGCTCCTTGGTGGGGTAATCGGAGCACCGTCTCCCCACTTGTGACGCGCTTGGCACGCGGTGTGGGGAGGGAGACTGTCCCGGCTAGCTAAGGAGAACGCAGTGGCTAATTAACCACCACGGTGGGACCTAGCTGCTTGGTGCTGCGTAAGTGCGGCGTCGGAACCGGAAGTACAGCGAAGAGATTGCCGTGTACGGGCGAAACTTACAGTCCTGAAAATTCAAGATTCATTTCACAAATTTGCAATCAGGTCTTATGACATATTTTAAAGTTTTGTCTTTAAAGGTAGTATCATGTTTTGGTAAGAAATGAAAAAAAATGCAATGTTCACAGATTTACGTATAACTTACAGGGTATGAAGATGGTGGTGGTAGAAACATACCGTTTAAATGTTTTCCACCTGAAATGGGTATATATCCAGAAATCAGTAAAAACAACGACCAAAAATCTTTTTGATCTTTTAAAAGATTAACAATAAAAGAGAAAAGACTTAAGAAATACTTCGGCCGTTTTACACGATTTTCTCAAAACGTGGGCACCGTATGGGACTGAAATTTTCACAGATGACCGTTACTGTATCCTCCTTGATATTTTTACCCATTAATCTGTATTTCTTTTACAAAAACCAAATTATCATATTGCATGTACCTTTAAACAGTCGTATACATTCTCATCGAATGAGTATTCCTGAGAAATTGATTTGAAAGTTTGGATTTTGTTAGCCTGGCGCCAATAACACGTTTTGAATTCGGTTTAAGTTTTTCGCTGAAGAGAGCTAGAGTCTTTCCACATCTTTGTTCACAGGGTTTATCCTCTTTTGCCCGTATGAAGACTACGAAAGTCCTTAATTTTATACGTACGTAATATAAAAATGCCCTGACCGTAGTTATTGTTATGTCTGCTTTTGGTAGTCTTTCCACAAGACTGGTTTAAAACGAAATTAAGTGTAAAACACTTCACGAGGTGTGGAAAAGCATTTCTTGGCCTGCATTACTGATTCGTTTCTGGGGTTCGTACGTATCCTCAACAAGTGGCCATAAAAAACTCCACAGCCGGACAATTCGTGGAAAGCAATGTCCATCGTCACACACCGTAACGACACGGTCACTTCACGCAGTTACTGCATTTCAATAACAGCTCGAGTGCTCCCACTAAAAACACCCACCAGAATTTCCATACGCCGTCAAATTCTTGGAACTTTCCCAAAATATGTTAATTCTCTTGCATATGATAATACGTTCATTTCCGAACGAAAATCTTCAAAACATTTTCGACTTTTTTATTATTCTTAAAATTAATGTGAACAACAGTAGATGAGAAAGCGACCAAGGGTTAAAATAAAAACATGATTTTGATGCTAATGGTACTCAATTTTTAAAATATCATTCAAAATGATATTTCAAATATCACATGTACATTTAAAAATTATTATATTTATCGTTAAAGTATTTAGGATCATTATCCTTCTGCGAGATATGTTGAAATTTCGTCACTTCGTGAAAACGTCTTTTGCTAGACGTTGCAGGTTTTTTTATACCTTAACTTGTAGTTTTAGTTCCTTTGTTAAAACGGTAATATTAAACATGTGAAATTCATGTTTAAAGGGAGCATAATAGGATTTGCAAAGATGTGCGTTTTTTGGCTGAATTTGGTACTTAAACAAGAAGTGAAGGTCTTAAACTTCCTTACAGACGTTGTTTCATGTACCTTTTTACGCTTTGTTCATCTGGATAGCAGAAATACGGCCGAAATAATCTTGCCCCCCTCCAAATCCTTCACGGTTACACCACGCTTTCGAAATGCTACAAAATCGGTCGGGCGAACGATCTTTTTAAAAGACACTAAATCTCGATTTCCTTGAGAAACTCAGCATCTGATGAACCAAGATTTCCCATGGTGACTGTGTGCACTGTTTACGAACTGTTGAGTCCATTTTCTGTCTCAAACTCAATAAATTGTGTTTGGAGGCCTTGAAAATCATGTACGCTGCCTTTATTAATAACATCTTTGCTTTATTACAAAATATCAACATAGCCTTTGAATATTTAGACACAAAACTTGTACACTTTCAACTGACATTAAAAATCTGTGAAAATGTTCGATAAAAAACAGACATTGTTTTCGAGTTTTGGGCACTCGTGGAGACAAATTTATCAACATCGTACACCGTTTCACTTTGCCTGATAAACACATACATCGTTTTCTTCACTCTACATAAACAAACATCCCGAGGGTGGATTTGTAGAGCGTTATCGAATTTCAAGCTCTCTGATTCCCCGTTTCAGGTACAAAAACAACAGTTGATCAGGCCGGGAAAAAAAACCCAAGTGACGCCGTGCCTGAAATTAGCAAATAGATTGCCATCTTTTATAGCAGGCTTAGAAATCTCTTAATACAAACATGTTTTCCCCAGCCGTGTAAAACCTTTATACGCCGTATGAATTATTTACGCTCACTGCATGAGGTGCCTATACGATGATATAGTGAATTAAATAGTGTCACTTTATAGTCACCGTCGATATTGAGTGATATATCCTACTGATAGAAAGCTTTAAGTCCTATTTGATTTCGGCACCGTAGTAATCTTAGCGCCTTAAATCCAAAATCTAGATACGTCGTGTATTTTGAATAGAAAGGTAACTTTTTTTTGCTTTGGGTCTGGATAGGCTCTATTTCCTGTTGTTTAGCGTCACTCACAGTCCAGGGGTTGATTTCACGAAGCCCTACGATCGATCGGAACTCGAGTTACGAAGGTTAACCCATTGTTTCCAACGTAAGGGTGTAATGCATCGTAAGTTCTACGATTGATATAGTAAGTTGCAATGATCGCGTTTGCATGGCGAAATGAAACTCATGTCCTATTCAGTTTTGACCACTTCCAAATTCCCGATTCATACGCATACACACATACACGTACACGTACTGAGATCATTTTAGTTAGAAAGGTTGGAGATAGAGCAAGCGACAGCGACAGCGACAATGACAATGACAATGATAAAGTTAAGGACATGGATATCGCCCGGGACATGGACAGCGACAATGACAATGATAGGGATAAAGTTAAGGACATGGACACCGACCGGGACATGGACAGTGACAATGACAAAAGACAGGGGAAATGACGTGGACGAAGGCACGGACACTGAGGACATGGTTACAGGCCATTGGAGCAAAGAACATGTTAGAAATCGTGACAGTGACAATGACATGGACGATGACATTGACGAACGAACAGACAATGTCAATGTCAATGTCAGAGGCGAGGATAGAGACGAACTGTAAACACCTTTGTTCTATTTTCCAACGAATTAGGATAAAAATATAAATCTATGCTGGTATTCCTTTCTCTTTAATAAATTATGCTCCTTTTCTGCAATTTTTTTTTCAACCTCGGCGAGGCAGCAGGGTTTTTTTTTCGAGTAGGAAGTCGAGAATAGTCAAGTTACCACGGGCGCAAAAAAAAAGGTCTGACCGTGAAAGCTTGGAGAGTGTCTCCGGTTCCCCCGTACCGTGGTCAGGCGTGCATTCACGGGTCAGTTTCACCGACCCAGCACCGGTGAAGACTCCTCAACCACACGGTGGTGGCCGAGGGTTCGTGCATGGCTAGTATTATACCGCAATATCTTCGCATGGCCTTATTTATGATCTGCATCGATTTGGAGGATTTCCAGCTGGAGAACCAGATGAGATCATAACAATAACATTGAATAATGTTTTGAGGCGGCCTTGCATGGATGTTGTTTGGAAATGCTAAAGTCATTGGTCAAGGCCATCAGGCCCTCTAGAGGGTTGTTGACTTCTAAATCCGGGAACTTCCTCGGTTCATACTTACCATGCAGAGTATCTTGTTGCATTGAGCCAAACAGCATTTAAAGGTAATTTCATACTTTGGTTTTTGTCAAAGAAATGCAGATTCATGTGCAAACATATCAAGGAAGATACAGTAACAGTCATCTGTGAAATTTCCAGTCCAATATATGGTGCTCACCTTTTGAGAAAACGGCGGTCAAATCTTGTCACTGTTAATTTCTATCTTTTGAAGATCAAAATTGTTTTTGGTTATTGGTTGTACTCTTTTGTGGATAAATACAGCATTTCAGGCAGAAACATTCTAACGGTATGTTTCTGCCATCACTATCTTTATACCCAGTAAGTTATATGTAAATCTTTGCAGGTTTATGTTTCGGTATGCTATTCCAATGCCAGAATCACTCTCCTTTCATGCGGTTACCAAGTATCGTCCTTTGACACCATTTTGACACACACTGTTTTTGGTCGTTGTTTAACTAATATCTGGATAAATACACCATTTCAGGCGGAAATATTTTAATGGTGTGTTTCCACCAGCACCATTTCTTTCATATCCTGAAAATTGTATACGTAAATATGTGTGAACATTTCTGTTTGGGTATGTTACCAATCCTGTAACTCTGTTCCTACGATACCTATATGCATGGCAAGAGATATCCGCTGGCTTTGTAAGCCCTTTCCCAAACATCGGCTTTGGCTTTTGGCTTTGGCTCCTCTTCGTACGTACATTAATATAACAGATATCAAAACAGAGGCTTGTGGCTATGACTTGAAAGTAGATACTCTGTTTGAAATGAAGTAAACGGAACTTCAGCTTCAAGGTAAATCCACAATCTATTTATTCAGCCTTTGAATGAAGGAGACTCGGATCCGAAGCTATAGGTTTCCAAAAGGTCTCTTAATTAAAAACTAATGAAACCCAGAACCCTTATACACACGATTGGTAAACGTATAAAGTAACACACTAAAACAAAATCTGCTCAGTATTTTTCAATGCGTCGGTAGAGAATTAGTGGCAATGACTTCGGCTTTCATTGTAGATATCCGAAGACATAAGATAACATTTACTATTGTTTTACTGTTTCCTAAATCAAAATACATAATATTTCAAGCAGTGGAATATCTTGGGGGACGCGTCCCGGACGCCACTTGCGCAACAAATGCAAATGAGGGAAAAGTAGTTGTACTGTTGAAGTTATTGGAAATTTCATATTTTCTGACATTTTAGGTTCATTGGCAGTCTGAGAAGTTGGAATTAGGGGCGTAATTTTAGCGCCAATTTGAGTCCCCGTGCGTCTTTTTCCCTTGATACGCCGATGGTTTCAAGCCAAAAGCTCTGTTACAAAATTCTGTTTCTGTAAATCTGTAAATATTCATGTTCTTCAATATTTGCCAGTATTTTGCCAAAAATGCTCAAAGCCACGGAACAGATCACACTATAGTCTTGTCAGAATGTGCCATAGAAGAAAACTCCAAACCAATGTGGTTAGGAATCCTCCTTTGTGCCTCGTGATAGCGAATGTATAGTACCTGGGGTCGATTCAACGAAGCCCTACGATCGATCGTAACTCGTGTTACGAAGGATAACCCCTCGTATCTTACGTTGGGCTGCAATAGGTCCCACGGTTGATAGTAAGTTACGATTGGTTTGGTGAAATCAACCCCTGATACATAGACACGTACTGCCTACGGTGCAGACCTATATCACTATACGGGTAGGGAATTAGCAATTCACTTTAAAGGCGCCTGGTGGCGTAATGCGACACGGTCCCATCGTGATCTCCCGATGCAATTTGCATTAGGAGTGACGTCAGCCCGAGGCACTACTTTTGATTGGCTGAATGGGATATCGAACTTTACGCGCGGGGCGCGATCGATTGCACGTCGTTTGGTCTCGAGGGAAAGCGCCAAAAACACACCATTGCCGTTTGGTAAATCAGTATGATAGGTCTGGTACGTTAGGTCTGTACTCGGACTCGTGATTAGTAGTCCTACACACACTGTTTTAGGCGGGATCCAGTCTATGCCATTAAACCCAAAGAAGTACCGGTTTTCATACGTTTAAAGGTAATGTCATATTGTCCAAGAAATGCAGATTCTGAGCCAAAATATCAAGAAAGATACAGCAACAGTCATTTGTGAAATCTCCAGTCCCATGTGTTGTTCTTTTTGATCTCCCGAAGATCAAACATATTTAGGTCATTGGTTTGAAGGACAAGCGCACCAATGTTCGAGAGTGACCGACGTCCCTGGTGAATCCTTGTGAAATTTCTCAAGCATGACAAAAAAGCCTTGTGATTTTGTTTACAACACATGGGAATTTGGTTGTTAGTCCTGTCTTTATTAGACATAAATATCATGGTTAGCAAATTTTTTCTGCTAAGCAGGGCCGTGAAATTTGCTCCTGTGTGAGTTTGTTTGTGAGTTTGTTTATTTGCTAGCTTTATAATTCACCTCTTCCTCTTTTTCACTAAAAGAAATGTATAATTTATTAATGAATAAAAACCTCACGATACAAACAATTACATTCATCCCGAACATACTTCCACAACCCAATTTTTCCTCCCTTATAACTGCAAATTATTCCTCACTTGGAAGCAGAAATTAGCATACATTCCTATAGTGCCTAAGGGGAAAATCGTGGCACTGCATGATCAATTACTAATTTTGCTAAGTTCCCAAAGCAATGACCTTAACGTAAGAGGGAAGAAAATCAATCGACTGCTAGTTGCTAAGCAATGCAATACCGCATCACCAAAATAGTTTGTAATTCCCTCCAAAAATTCCACTTCTCAAACTCTATATAAAAAAGCCACCTCGAAGGCACAGTGATGGATGGTTCGCACGTATACTATGCTGGACAGGGGGAGAAAATTAGGAAAAATCGTAGGCCTAATTGGCGTCGTTCGACTTTGGAAGGGAAAAGCCCGCCTCGTTAAATAAGTAGTGTACACAGTCTGATTAGAATAACGTGGCAGTAATTGGGAAATGAATCGTCCCATTTGTGGCATAGCTGGCCGGGCTAAATAACGAGTTTTCTAACCACTTCTGGCTGTGTTTTTTGCACAGGTCTAATGGGGGTTACTTAAAGATATAATGCATATAAAAGGTCACAGAACAGCACTCACACAGTATAATTCATGCAGCATGTACATAAGATAACCCATTTAAGGTCAATCGGAAATATGAGTCACGAGGAAAATAATACGGAAAAACCTACTCAGTTTTTTTTTTATAAAACATGAAGAATGGTTTTGATCTTAGCCGGCCCTAGACCGAAACTGTTGTCGGTTTTTGTTTTACTAATTTCCGGATAAATACACCATTTCAGGCAGAAATATGTTAACGGTATGTTTCTACCAGCACCATATTCATACCCTGACAGTTATATGTACATCTGTGTAAATTTCTGTTTGGGTATTTACCAATCCTGTACTGTATACCTTTAACAGACATCTACCACGAAATCAGGGTTTGTTTTCGTTCACAAATAATAGGAAAAACGTACATCCAATGCTCTATATTCATGATTTCTCTTGGTTGAAACTTTGGGCGATTTAAATCATTTGAAAAAGTATCCCAAAGCCACTGTATAAATGATGTCACACCATTAAAGATGCTCACATTAAATTACACGAAATCTGTTTTCCTTTTTTGCCTTTTTGAACATCACAGCTTAACTGAAATCCCACTTGAAAAGTGTATCGAATTTTCTCGTCTTTATAGCCTACTCTGTATATGAGTCGTTAAAAACTATAAACTGGCAGTTTCGTTTCATGGCTTCATTCATGACGTTCATCGTTAATACCGAGCAAGTATTTTTCCTGTTTTCCTGGCATTTTCGTTTTGCGTTCTGCGGTTGTACAAAATTGGTCATAATTTTCCAAGCAGCCACTAAATTGTACACAATAAACGTACAAGATGGCGCGAACTTATCTCGTATAAATCTTTATATAATGTCAGGAGACTCTTAAATGTCTAGAATCTTTCACCAAGGCCGAATGGCACAAAGACACAGGAACTTCACTAAAAAATGATTCAAGAATCAGAGGGACACAAGGGAATACCACATAAAGAAAATCCTGGATAGGAAGAATTGAAACAAAAGGACGTGTATAGTGAAAAGATAAGTGTCTTTGAGGAATGTATTGTTCGGGTGAATTCTTTTGTTCTGCCGATTCGATCTTTGATTTCAGGATTATACTTCCGCAAGGTCCATTATAATTATGGTTTGTATTGGTCACGTTCAATTTGTGAATTTATAATTATGAACGTTAACTACGTGCAAACATAATGCCATAAGCTTTTAGCAGTTTTGAACCTAAACAGTATGTAGGTAAAGGTATACAGTACAGGATTGGTAACATATCCAAACAGAAATGTTCACATATTTACGTATAACTTTTAGGGTATGCAGATTGTGCCGGTAGAAACATACTGTTAAAATAGTTCCGCCTGAAATTGTGAAGTTATCCAGAAATTGGTAAAACAAAGACCGAAAACAGTTTTGATGTCGGCGTAAGATCAAAACCATTCTTTATGTTCTATAAGAAATTGAGTTGGGTTCTCGCTATTTTCTCGTGACCCAGATGTCCGCTTGAGCTCAAATTTCCACACTGGTTTTTCATTTCATGTACATGCTGGATTAGACAAAATAAGAGTGCTGTTTTTGTGACCTTTACCGATAATGTATTATACCATTAAGTCTTCAAATTTACATCAAATTAAAGTCCTATCAAATACATTGGCTTTGGAAATACATTAAAACAGCGATAATAATTAACATTATGAAAGCTGTTAATTGTCACATGCAGCAGTATTACCCCGTATATCCAGTAATGAACAGCGGACTAGTAAAGCAAGTCTATTGCTCGTGCAACAATTTTCGACCGCATTCATTTTACGTTTTTGTATGCAGTTGCTCATGTCGTCATCGAAACATACGGAGCATGTTCTTGCCAAAATAATTGGCTCGCAACATTATGTTTTAGTGTATCGAGTATCACAATTCGGCTAATGCATTTTATGTCAAAATGCGTACGTGCCTATTAAGGGAGTTAGCAACCCTCGTGACGTTATAGTTTCTGGTGCATCTAGGTCAATAGACTAGAGGGAACGGGAACCAGTCTATACTAGGCCAATTACCAAATAGCGTGCGACTTGTCATATGAACATCAGATACCAGACTACGGTCCTTCGATTCAGATGCCCAAAGAGAAATGTTTACTGTTCCTTTTCATCGTCTTTGACAAAAAGCACAAAGGTAAAAATCAATATTTTCACATAGGTTAAAATACCGCTTTTAAAGGTACTATGATACTTTGGTTGCATATCGAAACAGAAATCTCCATAGATTTATATATAGGTCCTGTTTGTTTAACGCAAAGGATCACGGATTCTGCGGATCCGGATCCCATTTTAGCGTACCCTGCATAGGACGTGGATCCGCAAATCTGGGATCCTGTGCGTTAATTAAACATGCCCATGTAACTTACAGGGTATAAAGATGGTGATGGTAGAAACATACCGTTCATATTCATCTGCCTGAAATGTTGTTTGGAAATAGTTACACCAATGACCAAAAACAATTTTGATCTTCGGAATATCAAAAATAACAATAAAAAGATTTTTTTTAATACCGTGGCGTTTTCACTGTTTTCTCAAAAAGTGGGCACTGTATGGGACTGGGAATTTTCACAAATGAATGTTACTGTATCTTCCTTGATATTTTTGCCCATGAATCATACATTTCTTAGACAAAAACCAAAGTATGATTTTTTTTTTTTACCTTTAAGCTCTGCGCGTAGTTTTGTTCTCCAAGGAAATTACGTCTGAGAAAAATCGTTTCGGCGCCAAACACACTCAGCACTGACAAAGGCTATCCCATGGGTCTGTATGATATTTCATTATGTTGATCTAAAGGTCGACATAAATGTTGTCTTCACGGTCAAGTAATGCATGCCATAGTCTTGAACAGCCAGTCATCTGGGAATGTGGAGTCTGGATTTTCCATTTTCTTTCTTCTTTGGCCTTGTGTGGGTAAGATGCTGCATTAAGATGCTGCATTAATCATCTCTAAATGCTGTTGAAATTACTTCGTATTTTGATTTTTGAGAATAGAACAAGCCGGGTTTTTTTTATGCGGTTGGAGGTTTATCAAAGTGGATAAAACGACCATGATTTCACCACAACTTCAGTGTATGTTATTCCTTGGTTAAGGCTCATGGATCCTTATAATTGCCGAACATACTTTAAATTTAATTTCAAACGTTGGTTTTTGTCAACGAAATGCAGATTCATGAGCACAAAATATCCGAAAAAGGAAGATACAGTACCAGTCATCTGTGAAATTCCCAGTCCCATACGGGGCCCACTTTTTGAGAAAACAGTGAAAACGCCCACGGTATATCTTTAAAAATCGTTTCACCGTTAGGCCTGTTTGTGGTCTTCCGAAGATCAAAATTGTTTTCGGTCATTTGTTTAACCCTTTTCTGGATAGATACATCATCTCAGGCAGGAAATTGTCGATAATACTATGTTTCTACCATTACCATCGTTATACCCTGTCAGTTATAGGTAAATCTGTGGAGATTTCTGTTTCCGTATGCTTACCAAAGTATGATACTACATTTTAATCCTTAACTCGTTTTCCTTTAGTTCGTTTGTCTTTATTTGTTACTTTCTTCGTTTCAATTCCCTCCATAATTTCATATTATGCGTTCCATTTGTTAGCTCCAGTTCCCTTTGATCTGTCTAGTTACATTGATAAGCTCATTTCACTTCGATTATTTGTTTCCAGTTCCACTTCATATTTCTGTCCAGTTTTATCTTATTCCATTCCTTATAGTCATGCTTTATAATGCCTCTTGTGTATGTATTTCATCTGATCTGCTTTAGTGAACATAAACTCTATCAAGATCAAAATGTCTGTGAGAAAGCCTTTTAAGATATTCTTCAGAGTAGCTTTCGATGGGTATAAGGATAAAGCAATTTGCCTGCATGTCCAAGCGTTTTAGATCAACCCAATAAGCCATTTGCGAGATAAATCTGAATAGTATCTGGTACACAGGCTTCTTTCATTGCGTAGAAACACCTCAGTTTGAATTTCCCAGACTAAAGACTATGTTGCTATATCCCATGATTCGGGGCAAGCTTTTGCTTAGTTACATTACAGACGTCTTGCACCAGTGCACTGTTCATAATGGATAAGAATGGCACAAAGGAACCAGACCACTCCAGAGATGGGTATCACTATGCAAAAGCTTGCCCTGAATCACGTGATATAGCAACAGTCTTTAGTCTGGGAAATTCAAATTGGGGTGTTTATATGCAATGAAAGAAGTCTGTGTACCAGATACTATTCAGATTTAACTCGCAAATGGCTTATTGATCAATTCACCGAACATTCAGCACAAAGCTTGAACATGACGCTTCGTATGACCCAACCACCTGGGCCCAATTTTATTGAACCCGTTACCGTAAGCAAATATTCTTCGCTTACGGTAGCAGACTTTTTTTATTTTGCTTACGGTTAGCGTATTTCATGTGAGAGTTTTCTTTTTGGTAACGGTAAACAAGGAATTTCTGCAGAATGCATATGACAGTGCGTACGTTAGCAGAAAAATATTATGGTTAGCTTAAAATTCTACTCTAACCGATTATAAAGCTAACCGATTTAGCTAAATCTTGCTTACCGATTTCATGAAATAAGTATAACGCGTAGCAGTAGTGCCCCCTTACATCGCTTGTAATGTAACTATTGATATCAATTATTGTACCAACGTCTTCTGATAATTCTGCTGATGACAAATTAATTAAACTTGTGGGGATTATTAGGCTGACTGGGTCTGAGTATTCGATTCCGGCTCAATAATAATATAGGCGTTTACAAAACGGAGGCTCAGGCTCAGGCTTAGACCCATGCTCATGCTCATGCTCATGCTCATGCTCATGCTCATGCTCATGCTCATACTCAGGCTCGGGCTCAGACTCAGGCTAAGGCTCAGGCTCATGCTCATACTCAGGCTCGGGCTCAGACTCAGGCTCAGGCTCAGGCTCAGGCTCAGGCTCAGGCTCAGGCTCAGGCTCAGGCTCAGGCTCAGGCTCAGGCTCAGGCTCGGGCTCGTGCTCATGCTCATTCTCAGGATCGGACTTAGGCTCAGGCTCAGGCTCAGGCTCAGGCTCGGGCTCAGGCTCGGGCTCTATTTCGTAAATCCATTCTAAAATAACGTTACGGGTATCAAAATACATGCTTTTGGATGCTGTCGGAAGTAGATTGTCTAGTTTGAAAAGGAAAACAGAGCTTCAGCTTCAATGAAAAACCACAACCTATATTTTCAGCATATGGAAGACGGAGCCCGAGCCTGAGCCTGAACCTGAGCCTCCGTTCCGTAAACGCCCCATGTCAATCACGGTGGACCATATTCGTATATTGTTAGCCCTGCAGCACATCATGCCCATACAAGTGGTTCAACACAAAACATTGCCCCACTTGCGTATCACATTGACCATGGGGACATGGAAAAAAGATATGCAGCAGAAAGATGGAATATCTTAATTGGATTTGCAGAGGGATTTTTTTCTCTGCTCAGTGGAATATTAATCGCAGAAAATCAACAAGACCAGACTCACTGAAATATTCAAACTCGACACCGAACCTTTTTATTGACGAGAGCAGAAAATATGTCAACATCGAGAATATGGAGAGTGCGTTCTTTGTGTTTGTCGTGAATGACTGAATCCCAACTCGTGTCACTAGTCTAGTATTCAAGACTGTTGATTCCGTACTGAGTGACAGTCGTACCCAGCCTCACTCGAGAAAAAAATATGTTCAAGATTTCTGTATTAAAGGTGTAATGCATGATCGGTATAGGTCACAGGACAGCACTCACACTTTGTCTAATCCTGCATGTACATGAACTAATAAACCTGTGAAAATTTGAGCTCAATCTGACATCTGAGTTATGAAAAAATACCGAAACAAACGACTCTTGTTTTCTTTAAAAACATTGAAAACGCCCACGGTATTTCTATAAAAAATATTGTCACCGTTATTTTTTATCTTCCGAAGATCAAATTTGGGGCGGTTTTTACTCTTTTCTGGATGAATACAGCATTTCAGGCAGAAACAGTTTAAGGGTACGTTTCTACCATCACCATCTTTATACCCTGTAAGTTATAGGTAAATCTGTGGAGATTTTTGTTTCGATTTGCTACCAAAGTATGATAGTACCTTTAACGGCCACAGAATTTCATAAGGCGGAATTGTATAACTTGGTAGTTGCCCTGTAATTGAACTCGCTCCCAACAATCTTGTTGTGGAACGTGGACTGACAGAAAATCACTGGTGTGAAAAACATGTGGCGCATGTTTTGCAGGCCCATTGTGGTAAGGGCATGTAATCAAAATCTCGCTGGTATTACATACAGTGTATAGGAGAATATTGTCAATAATATCCCTCAGTGGGATGTGATCTAGCGTGTTCGTTGCTTTGTGTACGCTTCATCTCAACGGGGCCAAGCCCTTTGGCCAAACTGACCAGGGGCCAATTTCATAAAGCTGCTTAGCACAAAAATTCGCTAAGCATGACATTTCTGTCTTAGTAAAAACAGGATCAACAACCAAATTTCCATGTGTTGTGTACCACTTGCAATTGGTCTTTGGCTGTTGTTCGCTGACCATGAATGTCAAAATGGAATTTTTAATGGTGGTTTGTTTTATTGGGCAAGCTATTTTTGTGCTAAGCAATTTTTTGGTGCTAAGTAGCTCTATGAAATTGGCCCCAGGGTATTAAAGGGAGCATATAGGATTTGCAAAGATGTGCGTTTGGGCTGAATTTGGTACTTAAACAGAAGTGAAGGTCTTAAACTTCCTTACAGACGTTGTTTCATGTAACGCTTTGTTCATCTGGATAGCAGAAATACGGCCGCAATAATCTTCCCCCCCCCCCTCCGAATCCTTCACGGTTATACCACGCTTTCGAAATGCTACTAAATAGTTCGGACAAAGGATCTTTTTAAAAGACACTAAATCTTGATTGCCTTGAAAAACCCAGCATCTGATGAACCAAGATTTCCCATGGTGACTTTTGGCACGAACTGTTGAGTAAATTTTCAGACTCAAACTCAATAATTTTGTTTTGGAGGCCTTGCAAATCATGTACACTGCCTTTAAAGCCGTTATCATTGTGAGTGTGCCAGGCAGAATTGTAATCCAGCAAAATATATATGAATGGCAATCTTTGGGGTGTATTCCCTAGAAATCTGAGAAGTTCTGTAGAAGATGAAATGACATGATTTATAGACGTCAAACGAATTTGCAGGTTTGCAGTAAAAATAGCTGTTGTAAACGTATTATGGGAAAACTATACAGTATACCATTGCGTTTTATAATCTAATCTTATATAGGAATGCATACCGTGGGGAAACAATTAGCAATTTTTTTTCAGTGACAGGGACTGGTTTGTCCACACTACAGGGATAGAGGCATTGCTGCCTTGCTGTGGACTACAGGTATATCCCACTAGTCTTGTTTCGTTTGAGTCAATGCCCTATGAAGTTAGACTTCATTCGAGTCTCTACTTTAGAATGACTTGACCCAAGTCAGTGCCTTTGACTGACTCGAGCCACTGTCATACAATTACTTGACTCGACCTGAATCACTGCGCAGAGGGTCTTTAAGCGCATGATACTGGTTGCGTTCGTTTAGCTTCCACGAGGCAGCCCTAACCTGGGAATGGCCGTATACTGCGCAAAACAAGCGAAAGGATGCGAACGAGGTTGACTAATGTGGACTCATGGGATCTAAACGAACGCACCATTTATTGCTTGTGAGTGGCCTCATTAAACTCGATTCGAGTCGCACATTTCATTCACCAACTCTACGCAACACTGTCTTAAATTTGCTCTGCCTTTTGAAACGACTGATTAATAACTCTGGCTTCTCTCTCACCAGCCAATTAACCACGAGATCTATGAGTTCATCAAGCGGAAGTCGCCACCACCACATCAACCTACGGCCTATGACCTCATGCAGCATGCACTATGGGATAAGAAGATGTCGGACGACAGGGATACCTACACTGAGAACGAGGATAGAGACTGGGACGACCTGCAGCGAAGAGTCACCGACAACTACATACGGAGAACTATTGACTATCTGAGGCACGGGATCGAGGTTGGCGGTGACGAGCAACCCAGGGAAGGAGGTTACGGGTATGATGATGGCAGTATTGAAGTTGAACGACGCGCTCGTCTTCCAGGTGAGTCAACTGTGGGGGTTTTAAGAAACGGAGGCTCAGGCTCAGGCTCAGGCTCAGGCTCAGGCTCTGGCTCAGGCTCAGGCTCAGGCTCATACTCAGGCTTGATCTCAGGTTCAGGCTCAGGCTCAGGCTCGGGCTCGGGCTCGGGCTCGGGCTCGGGCTCAGGCTCAGGCTCAGGCTCAGGCTCAGGCTCAGGCTCAGGCTCAGGCTCAGGCTCAGGCTCAGGCTCAGGCTCAGGCTCAGGCTCAGGCTCAGGCTCAGGCTCAGGCTCAGGCTTAGGTTCAGGCTCAGCCTCAGCCTCAGCCTCAGCCTCAGCCTCAAGCTCAGCCTCAAGCTCAGGCTCTGCCTCTGCCATTCATATGCTAAAATATTGGTTGTGGTGTTTCTATTGAAGCTGAAGCTTTCCTTTTCAAACCAGAGAATCTACTTCCGAACCGCAGCCTTTATTTTGATACCCGTTTAATGGATTATACCCGTTAAATGGAGCCTGAGCCTGAGCCTGAGCCTGAGACCAAGCCTGAGCATACGTTTCGTCAAAGGGTTACAAAGAAGTATCCATTGAATAGACAAAACTCGGAGAGATGGAAATCATTAACCACAATGAAGCTCACTTTAGTGCACAGTGTTTGGTTCACCAATTATAGAACGTCCATTAATACATTTTCCAATTAAGTTCAATCTGTGCAAACTCATTATACGATCTCAAGAGTATTATATTCAAACCTTGGTTTCAGCCGGCCCTGGTCATATTTACACATCTTATACAATGTCCTTCTAATGTAGAGCACTTTTCATGATAGGTTAATAAACAACCCAGGAAAACATTTTTTAATGCAGAATTGAAGATAGTGAAGTGTACCAAAAGGAATTAATAATTTCAGCTTGAAAGCTTAATGTTAATAAAATAAATACCAAGACCAAATTTTATACCGATATAAGTTAATGTTAAATTAAGTCGTTTTCGAGAACAAAAAACCAGCTGATTTTTATTACAACAACCGAACATAAAGGTATAATACATGATTGTTAAAGATCACAGAACAGCACTCACATTTTGTCTAATCCAGTATTTGCATGAAATGGTAAACCTGTAAAAAATTTGAGCTCAATCGGACATCTGAGTCACGAGAAAATAGCAAAAATCCGACTCAATTTTTCTTATAAAGAAAAAAATGGTTTTGATCTTACCCCGAGATCAAAACTGTTTCCGGTCTTTGTTTGACTAATTCCGGAAATATGGACTAATAGGCGGAAATATTCTAACGGCATATTTCTACCAGCATTATCTTCATATCCTAAAAGTTATACGTAAATTTTGTAAACATTTCTGTTTGGGTGTAAAATCCTGTACAGTACATTTTAGCGCAGCAGCAACGCGCACAAATTCATCCATAAGATAATACAGAAACCGTTTACTTTCTAAAAAAAAAAACGCGAGCAGTGAATTTGATATAATTTTCGTGTATTAGTAAAAACAAGATCACTGATTATTTCAATAATCCTTAACTGTTTCCAGAAATGACTTTTCACACTATGACCAATAATACTTTGAACCCACAATATAGGTGACTTTGCAAAGAGAATTTACCACTTGTATTGCGTATTTCAATAAAGACGTAAGGGAAAAGTCTTTCAAATAACTCCACACGAGTTTGAGAGACTTTTCTTTACAAAAAAGTCCGTAACTCGAATTTGCATAAAGCTGAAAACTACTTAGGTATAATATAGTTCGACTATATACCGTTGCCATAGTATATTGACAATAATAAGAGTCATCCCAACTTCCCAAGGTTTATCTACATTAAGATTCTGGACTCGTCATTTAAGGGGATGTGGAGCCATTTGTCTCGTTAGCCATAGACTCCAAATTGTTCCAGTATAAGGCACTGGGAATTTGGAGTGTTTTTACAACTGCGCCACAAATGGACATTTCCCTAGCTAAATTGCCCGTACCAGCCAGTGTTTATGAGTCTGATGATCTAACGTACAAAGTTAAATATGTATTTTGTACAGTATAGGTCAATGAGAGCCCAGTGCCATGGAGCTCTTGGCTTTGTTACTGGAGTGGACATGGAGTGGGTCATTTTGGCGACGGGTCTGTTTGCTTTGGTGGTAGGAGTGACCATCGAATACAGTTTGGGAGAATTTACCTTCGTCCTTACAAAAACTTGACATTTGTGGATTGTTTGGTTATCAAACGGGTTGATGTTTAGGCTCAATATTGGCTGTCTGGTCTCTAAGTAGACTGTAATGGGAGACTAGTTTGGAGCTGGGTCTTCAAGCTTGATAGCGCACGCGCACGCACGCGCGCAACAACTCGCGCATGCTCACAATTGCGCGCGCATGCTCAGTGATAACAAAAAGAGACTTTAGTCTTCTGCCACCAACGTCTCAAAAGTCTTACATTGTTGTTCTTTCTCGAGTGGGATATCAAATACAGTATTTGGGTCCCCTTGGATCGTTGTTGGATGGACGTACGTCCTTTCTAAGATGAATCTTGAGCTTAAACGACCCTAGAGGCTCGGACGCCACGCCACATCTTCTGTCTTCTGTCCTTTTCAGAGCAAAGACTGAAGATTCTCCAGAGCTCCTTCAGTGAAGCATGGATCAGATACAATGACGCCATTAGCAGCGTTGATGCTCAGTAAAAAACCAACGAGCAACTCGAGCTATTCGCTAAAAGGCATCTATCATTGAGTATCCTCTCAAGTAGATACAACCCAGCCTCTAACAGATTCCCGTGTGTGACTGATATGAATCCACACTATGTAACTAGGCCAGAAGACATAATTAATGTATAGATATGGGGCTTTTTTATAACGCTCGTGGTACCGATCTGTCCTGTGTATAGGTTTTATATGCATCAGTGTTATATAGCGATGCTTATATGTATAGGTGTGAATAGCACGGTGTATCCCGGGGCTTGGGCTGGCCGGCTCTACTCTTGTATGCCGCCCAGGTCCTGCTACTGAAGTTAAGGCCCGCGAGCCACTGAACACCATCATCATTCCTCCTTAGTTACCGTGAAACCTCATCACCGGAACAAGTTTTTTTTTTCCATTCTTGATCATCTCATTCTTTATACGCGTGTGATATCAGGAGCGAAGTGACGGCTGTTTTACAAAGTGACGGCCGTTTCATGTATGCATTTTCAGGCAGCAATGTCCAAGAAGCTTCATACACAAAATGTCCTCACATTATGGTGTTAAACTAATAATTGTAACAGAATGTGGGGTATAATCTACTTTCTATTATGTGAAATATCAATCACTATGACGAAAACAGTCGCCAGGGAAAAAATCAATAGTCATTAGGCTTAGCCTTTGCGAAATATCCTGCTAGGATTAGGATCGAAACGCGTCAAGCTTCCTAACTTTAAGCATTTTAAATTTCAGGTCATTTTTTTTTTGGCTGAGAAGCAGTTTGTAGTAGTTTGTTACTTGTGTTTATTAACTCTTTTTACGATTCAAATGATTTTGATAAATAAAAACGTTTTTTTTAACAGAATTGCTTGGCTCTATTTGTTGATTTGGCTGAAGTTGTACTACGCTTCGCCGTGATTATTGACATACCGTGTTTCAATTTCCTTGCCTCGCTGTCGAAAAAAAATCTGTAAATTTACCTGAAATGTATGTCAAGCTTTCTGTCATGGCTTAATCTGCTATAAAAAGGGGATTGAATTGATGAAACGGGAACCTAAAACAAATCTGCAGTTTGATAGGAGCAGACCCTCTGCTTCGAAAGAGCAAAGAACGGAACTTGATATCTTCCAACTAAATTGGTTTGTTCCTGGAATATTGGAATTACAAATTGAACGGTATAATACAACATGATTATCAGTCTGAAAAAAGGGACAAGAACGCAATTTGAACCTGGGGCCAATTTCATAGAGCTGCTTAAGCACTAACAGTTTGCTTAAGCATGAAAAGTCTTCTTTGATCAAAGAGAATTACCAAGCAAATTTTCATGTGATGTTTACTGCCAGTTTTGACTTGCATTTGGCCATTGTTTGCTGAGCATAACATTCACATTCACAAGCAAGTTTTGGCTGGTATTCTGATTTTTTTTTCCAAGTTTTATTTTGTGCTTAAGCAAAAGTTGGTGCTAAAGCAGCTCTATACGAAGCTGTATTAGGGACATGGTAGAAAAATAAATTGTACGAGTTATATGTCGTACGTACGTACGTACGAGACATGATTCATAAGTCGTACGTACGACGTATGAATCATATCTCGTACCGTACGAGATTTATCTCGTACCGTACGAGATTTATCTCGTACGTACGACTTACATCTCGTACGTACGACTAATTATATCTCGTACGTACGACTTATGAATCATGTCTCGTACGTACGAGATATAAGTCGTACGCACGATGTGTATATCGTACGTACGAGATGTAAGTCGTACGTACGAGATACATCTCGTACGTACGAGATATGATTCATCCGTCGTACGTACGAGATATAAATTGTACGTACGAGTTGTATGCCGTTCGTACGACATATAACCCGTACGTACGAGTTAGGTCAGAGAGAGGCAAATTTATTTTTTCAGCATGTCCATAATACAGCTTCGTAGCTCTATGAAATTGGCCCCAAGTTCAATGGCTCTTCTCGTTCCCAGCTCATTCCGGTCACGTCAGGTATAAGGGGCGTCGGTGCTGTTGTTTGAATTAGAACATCTCATCATTGCCCACTGCGTTATACGAGGCCTTCTTCAATGATACTGAGTTTGAACGAGTAGACTGTATAATATTGCAATGTACAGTAAGTAGTTCCTCCGTACATGGCCCCGTCCTTATCATTCAATACCGGCACAGTTTGTCGTGTGGGATTCGTCTTTTTCTGGGTCAATACTTTGTAAATAGATTTGTTGCTTTGTGGCGTGTATCGCTTCCCTGTAGTCTTCCCCAGTCGTATTTGACCCAACTGCGCGGTCATATACGAGCTGATTACGCCTTTTCTCAAAGCTTGGCTCAGGCTCGGGCTACGGCTTCGTCTCTGTGATCCATATGCTGAAAATATAGGTTGTGGTTTTTCATTGAAGCTGAGGTATCTGTTTTCCTTTTCAAACCACTGAGAATCTACTACCGATCCGCAGCCAAAAGCCTCTATTTTTATACCCGATATTTTTAGAATGGATTCACGAAATGGAACCGGAGCCTGAGGCTGAGGCTGAGCCTGAGCCGGATCCTGAGCCTGAGGCCTGAGCCTGAGCCTGATCCGAGCTTTGAGAAAGACCCCAGGCTACAAGATCGTGGAAGTCGTTGCCTTACAACTCGAGTACAGATTAACAGTGAATACAGAGCCAGCTGGTGACGTCATCTGAACAGGGCGCCCTCTGCCGAAGATATAAAATTAGGTTACTCACTGATTTGTCATATCCTGCGCGCCTCTTGAACATTGGCCCTTTTTTCAATCATTTAACCTTGTTTTATCATCATGTTCCATCCAAAATGGCGCCCTCATGACGCCAATACCTTATGGACATTCATTCATGTTGAATGTTTGCTTGATTTTGACAGGACACATTTTATCCAACACTGAATGTACCTTCGGTCGTTGGTCCCTCGACCCCGACCAAACAGGGCTGATCTTGTCATAATGCCTAATGGTGTAGTGAAGCTTACTTTTCCCGAGAACCGAGGCTATGATCAGGAAAACATGAAGAGTAATAGTGTTTCATGTAACAGTGCAAGTTTTATGCACTTTAGCCATGCTCCATTTACCAGTATTGTTCACTCTCCATAATGAAAGTTGGCGCGAGATATTCTTTAGTTACAATGCCCATACCACCCGTTGAACTTATACAGTATTTTGATTTTCTGAGACAATTTATGCATGTGTTTTGTTCAAAATTGTGATGGTTTTTTTTACAAATTATGTTTGCCGACTGGGTTAAGCGGACAAACTATACAATTAAATTGGTTTCGAAAACTGATAGCTGAAATACATTATGGTATATGATACAAATTTGCACAGAATATGGAGTTATAAAAGATGTTCGTGCACTAATTGGTTGAGGAGTCCGTGACTAGACTATTCAGTCTTTGCCACCAAAAGCATACAGACTAAATTGAGGCTTGGCCCTCATCAATCGTTCTTTTCTGTGGCTACGGCTTTTATCCGTAGCGCATTAATCGAAGCCGTAGCACTTAACAGCTAACCCCATCCGGATACGGCTTAGGAGAAGCCAGACGTGCGCAGTGTGTTAATTATCCTTTCAAAACAAATGAATTTCGAGTTCTGACGTAACAGTGACGTCAAACAGCTCACGTTTCTCTATTTGTCATTATTTGAACTTTTTTACTATTTGGGGGATCACTTCTGTGAAATGACGTCATTCGTTCTCCGGCGTCCGCACTTAGTGATCAACCAGGGTAAACAGACAATTATGTTGTCATTGCTACCGATATTGACGATTTCTCGCTGTTGTTGATGCACTTTTAATCGGCATGAATTATGAAACGAATGAGAAATAGACATTTGAAAGGAAGGGCAATGATTTTGATTTAACCTCCTTGAAAAAATAACCACAATTTAAAACCATCGTTGTAGCCTGCCAGAAGTTAAACATTCTGTTAAATCCTTTCTCCAGACTTGTATAAATAAAACGAACATCAGTAGCGTAAACACATTTTGTGTTGGCTTTTCTCGCTCGTCTCCGAATATTTTGCTGCCTAAGCCTACGTCATTTTGACGTCACAACCTCTATTTCTGATCCGATCGCCTAAGTGCAGTTCTGGAAGCGCCGATAGAAAAACTTGCAAAAAAACAGACCGAAATAAGCAATGAATATTGTGTTTAGGTATAATCATACTTTGGTAGCATACCGAGACAGAAATCTACAGATTTACCTATAACTTACAGAGTGTAAAGATGGTGATGGTGATGGTAGAAACATACCGCTAACGTTTCTCTGCCTGAAATGCTGTATTTTTCCAGAAAAAGAGTCAAATTCAATGACCAAAAACAATTTTGATATATTAAAGATAATAAATAACGGTGATTAGACTTAAGAAATATTATGTGCGTTTTTCACTGTTTTCTAAAAAAAAAATGGGCACCGTATGGGACTGAAATTCACAGATGTTATTGTATCTTTCTTGATATATTTGCCCATGAATCTGTATTTGTTTGACAAAAACCAAAGTATGATATTACTTTTAACCAATCCTTTTCTCTACCATTACTGGGCGAAAATCCAAGCGAGGAGACCGCAAAATTGGACGGGGCGAACGACGCGTCAGACGGTATACAGTCGCTGCCTTTACAGACCTGCCTCTCTCTCGATCTTCCCGCGGACAAACATTGTTTCTTTCCAAGTGTACCGAGGCAAAATGCCGGAACAAATTGGCGCGGTAATTGGAAATGGCGGATGGGCGATATGGCATTGCCACGTCGGCCTGTATTTGCTCGCCGTAATGCCATCGCAGCATCAGGGGAACTGTCGTTTATCTCAATGAAAATTGAATGCTCGTAGATTGGGCCACGGGCTTGAGAAACGGGGCCGGGGAAACAATTTTCTTTTCTCGATTCCCAAAGGCCGAATGGAAGGGGAAATGAGAAGTTATAGTAATGCACTATTAGTATTAGGTTGATGGGATCTAGTTTTAGCTTCCGGCTCCATGGATACTACTACGTAGATTTTGGTCCCACGAGACCAACTACTTACAATACCTCCTACTTCTGAATCCAGCTCATTAAGACTAGGGGCCAATTTCATAGAGCTGCTTAAGCACAAAATTTGCTTAAGCATGATAAGTCTTCCTTGATCAAACAGGATTACCAACCAAATTTTCGTGTGATGTTTACTGCTTTTGACTTGTATTCGGACATTGTTTGCTGAGCATTACATTCACAAGGAGTGTTGGCCTGCATACTGATTTTATTTACTTTTGGTGCTTAAGCAAATTTTGGTGCTTAAGCAGCTCTATGAAATTGGCCCCAGTTCGGATTTCTCTGCTTAATTTTCATTTTTCCTTTGAGGCAGGAGCGAATTTCAATTTGAGATAGAAACACTAATAAATATATAGGCCGATGGGAGCATTCTTATTTTATTCAGAGGCCTAGGAGGATATAATACTAAGGATGATTTGAATTTTAATTGGGAAATTTACATAGATTTTGATAGGAATGTGTACGTTTTCAAGATAATTTCATTGTCGTTTCTCTGTCTGAGTAGTGAGTAGGCCTATTCTTGGAAATGCCATTTCAGTTCTTGTTAGTTTTGGGTTTCCATGCATGTGAAGGATTGACCCAAAACTGCTTCCTTCAAAGAAAAACGAGTCTACGTATACGCGTAACTGTGGCTGGTGCGCCCATAGCATATTATACGTGCATGATTCTTATGGCAGTGACTTGTACTTGTAACAGGACCCACAAGAAACCACTTACAGTATGCTAACACGTACATCGCCCATGTATATAACACCTGGCAGTTTTGGGTCCGGAAGTACAGGGCATCCCATGGCACTTGCACTTGAAATAGACGCGGGGCTGCATATACCGTATCGCCCCGAGTCCTATGCTGCGTTATCTGGAGCCGGAAGTAGAAGTTACACCACTTACAGATGCTCTATACAATGTTACCACTTCACTGAAGTACCAGTCGTGGTTCTTGCTTGCAGGGACACCCCCCCCCCCCCCCCCCCACAACGAAATGTAAACTGCAAAATCGCAACGATTTTAGCTATATGTATTGTTTTTAAAACTACATGTAGGCCTATTATTTTAAAGGTTTACTGTAATCAAATTTGGAATAGGGTTGCAAGTGCTCTAAAACTATTCATAACTATATACATTTATATTTCTATGTACGTGCTTCATTTTGACCAAAATAGGTACAAAATCAGTACATGTATGCCCCGCCCCCCAAAAAAGTCCCCCTTGGAACCGATCCACGCAACAATACCGAGTGACGTAACCTACAGAACTAGTATAGGCTCGCACCACAGTACTACGTGGCGTTCTACATGTGACGTAAGCAAGGTTTTTGTCGCGAAACTAGTGGGTGCTAAATCGGGTCTAAAGTACCCCATTTTTCTATATACAATATCTTTTAGCACAAACAATGATAGACAGGTTGAGTTTTATAACAATACAGATGTATTTAACTTCATATGAGTTTTGATTACGATAAACCTTTAATGTACGGTGGATCGTTTTATCATTGTTCTTATTTTTCTTATTTTTGTTTTCTTTTGAATAAAAACTCTTACTTTCAAAATGTCTTGGCTATTTTTTGTGAGCAAGCTTCCCTAAGGTACAGCCCCCCCAAAACCCCATATTGGTAATGTTTTCTATTTTAAAGCTCAAAATGTCTTTATATCGTCGGGATCTCACAACGACTCACACGTGACGAGTGTACTAATGCATTATTCATGAGGAAAGTTTCACTACGTCATGCATAATTCATCATGCGTATACCCAAGCGTACATAATAAAGAGTGTAGTTTCGGTAGATAAGAAATTGTCATTTTTTCTTAATTTTCGACGGCAAAATGCCCGAGTCCTTCTGCTACAGTGAATGATATATCACCCTTTTATCAAGCTCGCATATTTTATTTCCGGGCCCCGGAATGATATCGCCTGTGCTTATCATTTTCTGGTGGTCTAATGTGTGAAATGATACGTCCCTATAGGTACAAGATGGATTGGTATAGCCTCGCTGTTCCCTTTGCAATGTAATAATAGTCGGGGGCTTAACACCTGTCAGAAGCGGTGTTTACCGTCGCCCGTCTGGTACACAAAGGGGAAACATGCCATAGGAATCCCACTGGGGAGGGCACGGGGAGTCTGGGGAATAGACCTGGGCACTCGCAAGCGGATATTAAAATGGTTACAATGTCTTTGGCCGTGTATTATTGACGGGGGGCTTTTCACGTCTCACGTTTCACGGGGTTCATTTTTAGGGACCGTGGACGGCTCACTTGTCTCCCCGTATTTTCTCGCCTCAGCACCGGAAGAGGAGCAAAGCAGCCCCGTGGCTGAGTCACCGTTAGTTCCTCGTAGAGGTATTGTGTATTAATGGAAAAAGACCGAGGTACATTTTTTGTCGTCTGGGTTCGATACTCATGCGCGATACGTGAAATCCACTATGATACGGGAGCTTGAATGAATTGGCCACCGCGACATTGCACTTTCTGGGCAAATTTGTTGAAGAGTTCCTTCCTGCGCACGTGACGATCAGTTCTTTTAAAGCCAGGCGCCAGTTGGCCGTAGAGGGCAGCAGACTCGTTATTTGTGCATTATAGTCTCTTATCATACACAAGGGAGTTGCAATAAGAGGGGTGTCTAAGTTTGAGCAAACATGTCCGATTTATCACGCACTGTTGTTCACAGAGACGAAACCATAGAGATACACACGGCGTTTACGGAACGGCTGCGGCTTCATTTCATGAATCTATTACCGGTACTTAAAATAGAGGCTTTTGGCTGCGGTTTGGAAGTAGATTCTCTATGGTTTGAAAAGGGAAACAGAGTTTCAGCTTCATTGAAAATACTACAACCCTTATTTTCAGCACAATGTCAGAGCTGGAGCCTGAGCCTAAGCTTGAGCCTGAGCCTCCGTTTCGTAAACGCCCATATACTAACACTATAGTCTTTACTCTCCATGGAAAGACTTACTTTCTTGTCAAGAGAGGGCGCTGTATGGGCATAAGTCAAAAATAACAATTTATTTATCAACATTAATTAAAAATGTTCCATTCATGGCAACAAGAACAAAAGAAGCAAATGATTACAAACATGCAGAGAGTGATGAGTGGAGGATTACCTGGCAAAAGCGAAAGCTTAAGTTTAAATGGGGTTGCTACGTGTCATTTAAGTTAACTTCCACGTTTATTTCCACGTGTTTTCTTCCCCTTTTTTTCCCTTCAGATACTTGCGGTAGAACGACCAGGGGTTCCGGCAGCGTGACGAAGCGCGTGGTGCTGGGGAGAGAGTCACCAGAGGGCCGGTGGCCCTGGCTGGTGCAACTCACGGCCATCGACGCCAAACAGCCCTACTGCGGTGGCACTTTGATCAGTGATGAGTTCGTGCTGTCTGCGGCGCATTGCTTCGACAGGTGAAACACAATGTCCATTCTGTGTGCCAGTTTGTGCATAATGGCTAAATGCTATGTTTATAGGCATTTAGAATATGTTCATATCATCTTTGTCCATGCCTTTGTACTCATCCGGTAATGGAGTGTCCATTATGAGAAATGTTCGACTGGAATTCCCAACGTTCGTTCTTCTGTTGTTTGAGCTAGAAACTCGCCCTTTACCAATGCACACTGGCTATTTCTGAATAAATTTGCAGAAAGACAATTTGTCTTAAAGGTAATATCATACTTTGGTTTTTATCAAAGAAATACAGATTCATGGGCACAAATATCAAGACAGATACAGTAACAGTCATCTGTGAAAATATCAGTCCCGGCGGTGCCCACTTTTTGAGAAAACAGTGAACAGTATTTCTTAAGTCTTTTCTCTTTTATTTTTGATCTTTTAAAAGATCAAACAGATTTTCGATCGTTGTTTTACAAATTTCTGGATAAATAAAACATTTCAGACGGAAACATTTTAACGGTTTGTTTCTACCACCACAATCTTCATACCCTGTAAGTTATACGTAAATCTTTGAACATTTCTAAGTATGATACTACCTTTAAAGAATTTTCATCCCTTCTGTACATCTTTGAAACTCCACCCGAACTCTGACAGTCTCTCTCGGTCTTACGACATTTTGTGTTTCCTTCAAGGGAAATTACAAAGTCAATTTCGTATCTTCAGCATCATAAGCCTGTTATCTTCAATAGCTTTTTGAGCCTTGCCCTAGGGTCAATTTCCATTTTAAAACATGTTGATATATTCCAAGATAACTGATAGGATTAACTGATAGTATATCGTGTGGTTCGTTTAACTGATGGCACGTGGATGGATAGTCATTCGTATTCCCTAGACAATATTGGCTGCTGATTGGTTAAAGTCTCATATTATGAAAAATGCATAAACAGAAGCATTTGGTATGTCTTAATTTGGTTTAGCAAACCAATTTCTTAATACTAGTCCTTTGAATGACGTTGTAACATGTAGGAAACTCACATGATAACAAAATATTAAACTTGAATAATTGGTAAACTTGACATACACTTTACAGATATTGTTCAGCATGCACAATTCTGAATTCTCTATTGGTTGACTGAAAGAAGTATATTCAACACGACAACAAATTGGGAAGGAAAACGGTCTTTTAAAACCCTCAAACTTTGCTCACCTTTCTGAGTACAAATCAGTTTGGGTTACTGCCGTCTGTTAACTTTATAGTATCAAATTTTTGCCCATGAATATGGAAATGCTGAAACAGCTGTTTTCTTCTTGCATGTATTTAAAGGTAGTATCATACTTTGGTAGAATACCAAAAGAGAAATTTTCACAGATTTACATATAACTTACTGGGTATGAAGATGGTGGTGGTAGAAACATACCGTTGAAATGTTTCCGCCTGAAATGGTGTATTTATCCAGAAATTAGTAAAACAACGACCGAAAATCTTTTTGATCTTTTTAAAGATCAAAAATAAAAGAGAAAAGACTTAGGAAATACTGTGGCCATTTTTCCCTGTTTTCTCAAAAATGGGCACCGTATGGGACTGACATTTTCACAGATGACTTTTACTGTATCTTCCGTGATATTTTTGCCCACGAATCAGTATTTCTTTGGTAGGTCTAAGACCATTCCTACTGCAAAGACCCTTTAATGTCAATGAACGAAGTTCCCCGGCCTTCCCTCTCACTCAACAAGCTACAGACCTTGGACATCACTCGAATACGAAATAACATTTGGCAGTCTATTAAAAACACCTCTACATAACAACCATCCAAATAAATAAAGAACCTTATCGCGAGTGCAACAACCCTTAATCAAATCGACGAGGTCTCAGACTCCGCCGAGGAAAACGGATACCCTCTCGCTCAATGCAAATTCAGTTTCCCACACTGAGAAATAAAATAGAAGAGAAGAAACGGGCACTCATGGACTTGTCTTGGTAACTAAGAAAGAGAAATTGCAAATTGCTCAGTGATTTTTCACCGTGAAAACACGGATGCCCCATCCGAGAAAGTCATTTGAAATCCGTTTTGGCGCGCGCGTTGTATGCATGGCGGGCAGTTTTTGATTGAATTTGTCGTGCTTGCCTACGGTACGGTGGTTTAATGTGCACAGGGTCGATGGTAACGAACGGGCACGGTGGCTTCTAGGTTTCTCGCCGCCAATTTCACCGTTTGACACCGGGGCGATTCGGCTATGACACCCCGTCATTAAATCAGGATAAATCGGGGTGGCCAATTATCGGTATAAAGCATCATCGCACCGGGGGAAACTTAATGGCAGGTTCGATATAAGAGATATAGATGACATTTTAGGCAAAATGGAGTCTTAGTCTATACGGGGAAAACTGGTCAATATTTGTTTCGTAGCTCATGTTCAAATATTCCACTTTCTGCACGTGCACATGAAATCCATCAGGTATTCTAGATATGTATTATCGATGTTGCTATATTTATACAGATGCAAACGTATGATCCTCAATATATGTATCAATAACCGGGGAACAGTATAGTAAAGCTACCTAAAGGTATATACATGATTGGTAAAAGTCACAGAAAAGCACTCACACTTTGTCTGATCCAGTATGTACATTACATGATAAACCTGTGAACATTTGAGCTAAGTCAGACATCTGAGTCACGAGAAAGTAGCGAAAACCTGACTCAATTATTCTTTTAAAACATGAAGAACGGTTTTGATCTTACCCAGTGATCAAAACTGTTTTCGGTCTTTGTTTTACTCATTTCTGGATAAATACACCTTTTCATGTGGCAACATTTTAAAGATATGTTTTTACCATCACCGTCTTCATACCCTGAAAGTTATACGTAAATCTGTGGACATTTTTGGTTGGGTTTGTTGCCAATCCTGTACTGTACCTTTAAGCACAAAAATCAAATTGCTTGATAACACAAAGAAACAAATGCATGAAGTTACATGTCACCTTTAATGGGTTCGTTCGTTTAGCTTCCACGAGTCGACACCAGTCAACCTTGTCCACACACACTCGCTTGCTTTGCGCAGTATACGCGGCCATTCCCGGGTCACGTCTTCCCCGTTTAAACTCAGTGAACGCACCCATAAATCTTCGGCCAATTAAAAAATTTAAGCATTCTGTCCAACAGGCACGACCCCAAAGACGTAGTCGTGATTCTAGGCGATCGCAACCGCATGAGGAAAGAAGGCACCGAACAGCGGTTCCGCATCGACTGCGTGTACATCCACGAGGCCTACGTCCCGAAGGGAGACTACAAGGACGACATCGCCCTCATTCGGTTGAAGACGGACAGGCGGCGACGGGTCAGGATGGGGCCTGCCGTGCAGCCAGCTTGCCTGCCGCCGAGGCAGAGTCGTAACGATCCGGACTTGTTCAACGCCGGGGACAAGTGCTTCGTGATCGGCTGGGGCTTTACGGGTAAGATTAGGGGCCTTTTCGAAACAGAGGCTCAGGCTCAGGTTCAGGCTCAGGCTAGGTTGTGGCTTTTCATTGATTAAGCTCTGTTTTCTTTTCAACTTCCAGAGAATCTACTTAATCCGAACCGCAGCCAAAAGCCTCTATTTTGATACTCGTTAATTTAGAATGGATTCACGAATGAAGCCGGAGCCTGAGTCCGAGCCTGAGCCTCCGTTTCGTAAACCCATATACAAAAACACTCCATAATACGGGCGATTCCACGATGCACGAAATTTGTCGACCCAATGCGCATCTACATGGAAAGGGTCAACAGATTCTGTGCATTGTGATTGGCCACAAGTGTTGGTATCGCCCGTTTTGGCAGGAAAATCAGAGAGTTTTTTCAAGATTTATAAAACTGCGACTCTCTTCTACCTACGATATTTTGTCTTTATGCTAACAAAGGCATATCGCCAAAGATATTAAATAATATTTATAACGAGCATTAATTTATAATGCGCCTTTTCAGGAAGCGTTGTTATATTATTACTATCCCTGGTCATCGGGCCATAATTTACATTCCTGAAACCATCTCAACTCCCTGGGCATCATACAGCCCCGGCTACTGTACCATAGGGCGCACAGAGGCTAATCAAACCACAAAGCCATCTCTACCTTCGCAGGTACCCATTCACACCTTGGTGAAGAGGAGCAATATGTGACAAAGCGTCTTGCCCAAGGACGCAAGCACCACTAGCTCATGGCTGGATTCGAACCCACAATCTGTAGATTGACCACAAGATCGACACGCCAGATCACTGTGCCATGGCACGCCACATGATGGATCTTGTATTGATATTTATTTAAGTTTTTATTCCTCTGGTTTCTCTTTTCCAGATCCCCTGACCTATTTCAACTCCCAGCATCCAATCATTCTTCACGAGGCCAAGCTACCGATCCTTCCACCCAAGTCCTGCCGGGACGCCTACGGCGACCTGTACACGGACAAGATGGTCTGCGCCGGACACATGACCGGCGCCCAGCGCACCGATGCCTGCAAGGGCGACTCGGGCGGCCCGCTCATGTGCAAGGACAAGGATGACCGCTGGGTGGCCTGGGGAATCGTGTCCTGGGGACACAACTACTTTTGCAACGGCTCGCCGGACAAACCCATTCCGACCGTCTACACTAAGGTGGAAGAGTACTTACCGTGGCTGAAAAAGAGACTACAACTCGACCAATGTTGATGGCCGTTCGAGATTCACCATTATTTTATTTATGTAATGTAAATACTTATAATAGAAATCACGTAGTCTCATTTCGTCGGCTTAGATCAGAGAGGGCTTATACCAGACTTATAATAATTATCATAATCACATGATCTTTATGGGCGTTTACGAAACGGATACGAGGCTCAGGCTCCAGCTCTTTCATCCATATGCTGAAAATATAGGTTGTGGTAAAGTGATATTACATTGAAGCTGATACTCTATTTTCCATTTCCAACTAGAGAATTTACTTCAGAACCGCAGCCAAAAGCCTCTATTTTGATACTCGTTATTTTAGAATGGATTCACGAAATGGAGCCGGAGCCTGAGACGGAGTCTGGGCCTCCGTTTCGTAAACGCCCTATAATATCTGGGGTCAATTTCAGCAAACTTATCGTAACTTACTATCAATCGTAGGACTTTTGATGAATTTCCAGCCCTGCGTAGGACAGGTCCCCTACAATGGGTTGTCCTTCGTAACTCTAGTTATGATCGATCGCAGGGCGTCGTGATTAGTGATCACTTTGACTGTGTAAATAATTCTAAAAACTTGACTTAAACTAAATCACTGTTCCTGTGGCAGAAGTCATGTTCATTATTTTTGCATTAAGTGGTTTTCCTCGCCTTTCTTTCACCCCTGGCGGCCCATTACGTCTAGCTCGGTCAACAAGTGGGAATGGGTTTTCAATTCCTACCTGATTCCAACCTATTTTTCTCCCACCTCTAAAACTGTATGTTCCTCTCATTACCTCCCAATAAATGTTTCATCAGGCTTTCAAGCTACAGTGCCTGGGTGCTTTTGAGGAATCATTGCTTTTGATTTCAGGGACGTGAGGGTTTACAGTGCGTCTTTTAATCTTTCAATTAATTCTACATTCTCGAAAAATTGAAATTAGATTGGGATAATATAGGATTCAGAAGCCCTCTCTGCTTTGAGCAGACGAAGTGTAAGTTTGATTATTCTCAATTGGTCCTCTTGTTTAAAATGGTCTTCAGTCCCACATATTTATTTCCAGGCCCACCTTCCTAAACGCACCACTGTGGTATTTAAAATGCGAACGTCAAACAAAAACAGACACCGTGAATTTTGAAAGATTCTTTAGTGACGAAAAGACGTTTAAAATGCATGCATGATAATGCGTGTTTGGATGAAGTGCGTGCCATGCGGTGTGTAATGATCATTAATTGTCTCCATTCTTTACCTCAAAAATATACAAGCAATTCAACTGCTTTTTTGTTTTTGCATGTGATAGCATTTAACTTTTAGCGTGTATAATACGTTAATTAGCTAATACAGTATAGTATGTATAATAGTTTTGAAGATCCACGCACGTTCGCACATCAATGTGATATCTACGTCAATATTATTTCAATACAAGTAATCAACTGCTGCAAACTGCTCATAAACCAAAATATCCTGAAACATATCAAAATAATGCTTGGAGTTAGGAGGGCTTGACATGTTTCGACCCTAGCAGGTTCTTTCTCAAAGGCTGAATGACAAGGGGACAAGAACATGCAAGTAAAATGCACATAAAATTGGATGAGAGGATCGGGACAAAAGGGTGACGCGTCAGACCCTCCCGTAATTTCGGGTCTTTTCAGCAGATTTGTTATTCAGAAACGGATTTTATGATTAATTTAATTAAACAGCGTTGAGAGGAAGCAGCATTATGAAGTTGAAGACAAAGTATAATTACTGCAAGTGTGATATTGTAAAAAGAATATTTCATGAAGATTTCTTTGTTGTTTTCATTCGTTTTCTTTCATTCATAAAACATCAGCGTCAAATCACAATCCTAAGAAATAAGTAATGATGTATTGTAAACATCAACTGTAATGATAGTTGAGGCTCACAGTTACTGTAAGTGAGAGTTTCATTGCTGCCATAAGCTTGCATATTTGGCAGTCAGTCGTGTGGTCGTTGAATCCGGGTGAGCGTGCCTCCTTTTAAGACTCATAAAATGTTGATTCTCAATACTCCCTATAAGCCCACATTGGTCACTGAAACCACATGAGTATCCATCTTGGAGGGCCGAATACAAAGGTATTACAAAGACGTGCTCACCATTGTTAGTTAAATCCGTCTGGCAACAATAGTTACCGCATTGTATCTGGTACGGTAAGATGGCCGCTGGTGGCTCCAGTTGATACAAAACAAAACCGTTGCAAGTCCAGATTTGTTTCAACGTCCGTGGTCTGAGGGCGTTGACCGATCGATAAAAGTTCGTCTGCCTCAAATTGACGTCACATCAATAATTATTAGAAAATGAAATGGAGGAGATAAAGCAAGAAACAGCGAAATCATGAAAGAAAACCACTCACATGCGTCAGTGCCAAACAAAAAATCCCCCCGCCCCCGAAAAACCCACTTGAAACTATGAATGTGTTTAGACTTCATTAACCTGAATGCGATTCGAATGCATGTTTGCATGAGGGGTCCACAATGTAGGATGTTTGTGGTAACAACGTGCATGAATTAAACTCTTTTGAGACCGAGTTTAGCTCTGAAGAAGATCAGAGCCGGTCACCCTTATTCTGAACTTTTGTCATAAATATTTTAACAGTTCATGGTAATTATAAGTTAAGTGTATAAGTAGCGTTATATACCTATACATAGAGTATTGCACTATGCATGTTGTGATCTGTAATTCAAAAACACACATGCCCTCACACAACCTACATGTATATATACATCAGAATGCAGCCACGTTTCGAAGTTATGTTTTTATACTAATTGAGAACCGGTCTTCGAGTCAACAGCGCAAGCGCACACAACTGTGAGCATGCGCGCGTTGTTTTGCGCCTGTGCTGTTGTGCGTTGTTCTCAAAAGTCTCCCATTGTTAGCACCATGTCAACCCTTGAAATCATATAACTCGCACATAAGCAACAGTCCCCACGAATTTGTATTCAGAATCAAACGCCCTTGTGTATACGTTTCATCTCGTTGAACAAATTGACTGCGTTATATACACATCTAATCCATACGGTTGATATATCGTATAATAATTATGATGATAAAACATGATGGATCAAACGCGAAGTCGCAGCGGGAGATATTTGCAACTTGATGGGTCTGGAATGGGTATGATTATTTATTACAAGGCCAGAGCAAACATCGCATTATTTGAATCGGATAGACCCTTGAGATGTGGGACTTAATTAACGTCCATTCCCAAGGGATGTAGGGAGAATATGCACAACCTCGTCTATAAGCAGCTGGTGATATTATTATTTCGTCGGAGTTATGCTGATAATTCTCCTTTCTGAAGCGAATCAGCAATTCATACTCGGTGATTATAGAGGGCCCATGAGACAAAGATAATCCATAGAATTCCTCCTATGTAGTATTATGGATTCAAATTTAATCCTTTCAAAGGTATAACATAATGCAGTCTGAATACTTGTGCAGACAGTTCGTAAAACGTGGGAAGATCGACCGCTAGAGGGCGGCAGACTGCTTTCGTTAAAATCAGATTAAGGATTAAAATAATTTGTTTCCAAAGCTTAATTTGGCTTCGGATCCGGCTCTGGCTTCGGCTGTGTTTTCAAACAGCATCTATTTTAAAGTAACGGATGTGATAATAAAGGCTTTGGCTGTGGATTATAAACAGATACTCTATTTTGAACAAGAAAACGCAGCTGATCCGAACTTACGTTTTTGAGTGGCGCCCTCTTTTGATTAAAACATAAAATGCGGTAGTGTTTTCGGTGTACATGGTAGAATGCGATTTATTCCTGAAAGGAACACGGAGTTAGACGAATATTCGGTTTGGGCAACTTGTCCAGGATTTCCCCACCGGTCTCTTTGTTCATGATTAGCGGCTTAACAGTTTCCCAGACTTCAAAAAAAGATCATTTTGACAGTGTGCAAAATAATAATACTGACGCCACTGCATTTCCTGTTTTAATCATAAGAGGGCGCCACTCACAAAAATGTGTTCGGATTACTCTACAGAGACTTATATTAATCTGAGCCTAGCCGAAACTGAAGCAAGGGCTTTGAAAACTTGGGCCATTGTAAAAGGACTGTTTTATTGTGTTATCTCTCAACGGTTGAGAATCATTTACGCATATTCGGCGCTTTGCATGTCTGTATAAGTAATTCACTTCCTTTGTTTCAAATTATTATTATTGGCCTTAATTGCTCAGCCAAAATAGTGATTATAGCCTTATTTTCACGATGCTCACAAACTCACTTCAGGAAGATTTGATGCGTGTCTATAAATAAATGCCTTACGTCACTTTTAGAACATGTTGTTAATGTTCCTTTCATTCATTGTCTATGCAGGCGTCTGTAAGTCCCGTCAGCATTGTAAAGGTTCGCCAATGCCACGCTTTAAAATTCCCTGATTCCACATCTACAATCTTCCGGACCACCGTCGAGGCACTTACACTGTCTGCGCAACAAACACATCAAGTGGATCCTACGCAATGACAAGATCATTAATAATACATTTTTAATGGGAGATTGTGGAAAACCTAAACTTTGGCAACCAAACTCATCTGAGATTCCCTCCTATTTTAGATTTACGGATATGTATCAACCTTAGCATCAATTAACTTCAAGTAAGCATATCATTACAATCTGCAGACTTCAATGGACTTTAAAGGTAGTATCATACTTTAGTTTTTATCAAAGAAATGCAGATTCGTGGGCACAAAATTAATATCGAGACAGATATAGTAACAGTCATCTGTGAAAATTTCAGTCCCATACGGTGCCCACTTTTTGAGAAAACAGTGAAAAATATGCCACACTGCCACAGTATTTCTGAAGTCTTTTCTCTTTTATTATTGATCTTTTAAAAGATCAAAAAGATTTTCGGTCGTTGTTTTACTTATTTCTGTATAAATACACCATTTCAGGCAGAACAATTTTCACGGTAGGCCTATGTTTCTACCACCACCATCTTCATATACCCAGTAAGTTATACGTAAATATGTGAACATTTCTGTTTTTGGTTTCTTACCAAAGTATGATACTACCTTTAACTGAACAATAACAATCTGACACCATTCCAAATTGTTAATTTCCTTTTAAACGGACGGAACCGTTGCAGTCCCTCGACCTTCGCTCCCTGGCGGTAAATTTATTTCCAAAATTGGACTCACCGGATTGGCGAGATCGAGACAGCACTAGACATTAAAACTCTCGAACCAGATGCACAGCAATGCCAGTATCATACCTGTTGTGATTAATTGCCTCGAATCCAATTTCCATTCGACAGTATACTTCAGAATTTGATCTTCGGAACCGACCAGGTATTTTGTTTTTAAGTGATGAGAGGTATTGAAAATAAAACTGTTTATAACTGACAGCGTGATTCAACTCACAGGACGTTTGGACAAAATAAATTGCGCCGCGAGTCGGTGGAAAAATACCAAAGTGTCAAGATTTCTTTTAACCTGATTCTGACACAAAATAAATGTGTATACCGAAATGATACTTAGACCTATAATTGAGAAAAATTAGAACTGACTGATTCGAAGAGTACACAAAAATGGAGACACGTTAATAAAGGTACTATAGCGTACCGAAACAAAATCTTCACAGAGTAACCTATAACTTACAGGGAATTAAGATGGTGGTGGTAGAAACATAGGCTACCGTGAAAATTTCTCTGCATGAAGTGCTGTATTTTTCCAGAAAAGAGTCAAACCAGGGACCAAATTAAAATTATTTGTGATCTTTCAAAGATCAAAAATAAAAGAGAAAAGAATTAAGAAATAATGTGACTGTTTTTTCAAAAAGTGGGCACCGTATGAAACTGGAGTTTTCACAGATGACTGTTACTGTATCTGTCTTGATATTTTTGCCCATGCATGAATCTGTATTTCTTTAATAAAAACCAAAGTATGATATTACATTTAACTAGAACATACTAGCGGTATATAGAATTCAGTCACTTACAATATGCCACCAGATTATACTTAATTTTGGTTCTGAATGGCGCGTAGACGGTGAGAATGGACAAACAGCTAAACATGATTGTGAACGCTGATGTAAAAAGACCCACGAATCACGAATTTCTAACTATAAAATCTATGACTGCAAACTTCAAATTCACAATAACAACAATGTATCAACATGATGCATCGGTCCAATTTGTCAAAAATGTGCTTGAACATATCCATTCATTTCACATACTGTATGGCGAAGCTTGACTTTGCTTTCACTTTTTTTTTTATAAACGGCCGGCAACCAGAGCCATAAGAGAAACGGAGCCCGATGCCTGCTGTTTGTTTAAACCAGAGTGTAACTTAATTTAGCTATACGAGTTCGATTTGGCAGGTATACTGAGAACTGTTTGCACAAGGAGCGCTAGCAGACGGGACAGTTTTGATGGAGAGCATCCTATATAAGGTTTGCCATTAACCCCGAGTGAAAAGATAGCAAGACTGACGTAAAACCGCGCATAGTGTTTGGATTCCGTTTTGTTTTCGCAAAAGAGTGAACTCGATTGCCTTTTCGTGACGACATAGTGGGTCCGAGGATGCAGAGTTAGCTGTGTGGGCGCTGTGAGGCGAGTGGCTGGCATGGTCTTGTTTCTAGCCTAATTCCAATCACGCAGTGTGTAGGGCCTAATGAAAACAAACACATCCGGGCTGGTCACTGAGGCTAAGGACTTCTTGTGGATTTTCAAATCTATGCTATATCCTCTCATCGGGTGATCACTGAGGAAAAACATCCCTGTTCAATAACAATCGCATGTTTCTTTCAAGTATTTTGAATTCTATCAAGAAAGTGGGAGTGTTTTTGTTCCAATCTGGCATGCAAAGCTTTTTTGTTGATGTTTGTCTAATAACATCCTCTTTCCTGCAATGCTACACGCGCACTTTCTGAGCTGTTCAGCTCTGTCATCCATGATGCTGAAAATATAGGTTGTGTTTTTTCATTGAAGCCGAAACTCGGTTTCCTTTTTCAAACCAGAGAATCTACTTCCGAACCACAGCCAAAAGCCTCTATTTTGATACCTGATTTTTGATATAAGATTTTTTTTAAATAAGAGTCGTCAGGGAATCTTTGGGCAGGGAAAAAGGGAACCAGACTACATGTACTCGTGAATTATTATTCATAAGGCAGCTGCCAGAATTTACTCAAGTCGGATATTATTTTTGAGATTGTTGGCTTGTTATAGGGCGCCCTCATTTGCCAGTAATGTACCAACCAACTAAAATAATACTCTGTGCATTCTAAGTAAGTTTTGTTGCATTTTTACAGCACTAAAAAGTACAACTTTTCATTGTTTATATACGTTTGTAATGTATTCTAAAGATTATGTCAGTCTGTGCTAGATCCTGTGACTGGTTCCTTACAGGTTTTACTGGATTAACAACTTCTGTGAGGTGAAACTTTGGATGTAAGTTTTTAACGAGTAACGCTACTCGCTAGTGAACCGTAGGCGTATGCAGTTCTCTCACCTAACTTCCCATGCAAGTCCACGCCCACTTGGAATGCATGCATGTAGGTCTACATACAATGTACATGCACTATGAATAGTAATACCATAGACTTCCTTACTCTATAGACTTCCTTACTCTATGGTAATACTATGTAGGGACTAGGGCCATTACGGGAACGTTATTTCTGGTAGGGCCTAGTGATGTCATAAAACCAAGGATTCCTCGAGAGCGCCCAAGCCCAGCCAAGCCAAGGCACTGTAGGCCTACTTACTTACTGGGCCGTTAGAGCTGCTCCTTTTACTAGGTGAATCCTTTATGGAAAGATGAAGATAAGAAAATACAGTTTTAAGCATTTTTGGAGATTATACTAGGCCTGTAGTCAACTCTGGTTAGCTGGTACCCAAACCAAACAGATGAACGTATTTAGGTGAGTTAGTTTACTGTAGAAGGCAGCTGGGTACCAGCTAACCAGAGTGGACTAATCTCCAGGAATGCTCAGTTTCATATGTGGGAGGAAACTCCAGCCCAGCCAGAGGGTAATATTCTGGGTATTACAATCAACAGGATCAGCTAGGGACTGAAAACCCAATCCGCTTGTGGACTGAGCCAGACTCCTTCAAATAGGCAGATAGGTCCGCATCCGACAAACGTGAGAGGTGAGGAAAAAACTGCTACACCAACCTGAGTCAGTTTTGCGTAGCGGTTCTTTCCTCGCCTTTCACCTCTGTGGACTGGGTTCAAGTCCGGCTCGGTCCACAAGTGGATTGGATTTTCAGTCCCTAACTGATATTCCGTAGGTTTTACCCAGAATATTACTCTGGGGTTTTCCTCCCACCTCTAAAACTGTATCTTCTTCTCATCATGTTTCCATAAAAGGTTTCATCAGGCTTTCGAGCGACAGTGCGTAGGACACTTTTGAGGAGTCCTTGGTGTCATACCAGAAATAAATAATAATAATAATAATAATAACCTGACTTCCCCTGAATTCATTGATCACAGAACCTTCTAGGAATCAGTCATCAGTATTGGAAGACTCATTGTCAAGTTCAGACACTAAAGTAAATTCCCTTAGATTGATAATATTGTATTGCAACTTGCCTTCTATCCACAGATTTCTAAATGGCCGCTGAAGAAGTAACAAGAGTGGTGCATCGTTGCGAAGAAGCCAGTGAAAGTGGCAAACTCGGTGAGGACAGTTTATCTCAACCAGCTGCTAGGAATTAGGAATGCAGACAGAATAATAATTCCTGAAGATGTTCTGAGTAAAGAAAGAAATATAGAATTAAAAATGGCTTCCCGTAGTATTTTTGGAGTATGTATAATGTTTTAAAGGTAGTATCATACTTTGGTAAGAAACCAAAACAGAAATGTTCACAGAATTACGTTTAACTTTCAGGGTATGAAGATGGTGCTGGTAGAAACCTACTGTTATCATTTTTCCGCCTGAAATGGTGTATTTATCCAGAAATTAGTCAAACAATGACCGAACATCTTTTTGATCTTTTAAAAGATCAAAAATAAAAGAGAAAAGACTTAAGAAATACTGTGGCTGTTTTTCACTGTTTTCTCAAAAAGTGGGCACCCTATGGGACTGAAATTCTCACAGATGACTGTGACCTTATCTTCCTTGATATTTTTGACCATGAATCTGTACTTCTTTGACAAAAAAACAAAGTATGATACTACCTTTAACATTATTTCCTTGAAAATAAAGTCATGTGTTTTATCAATGAAACGACAAATAGTTTTAATGTAGATAGAGGAAAAACAGTTGCATCAAACTCAAGCTACTCTTGTTTTCATTTTCATTCTCTCATTTTGATACAGATCTATCAAAGTGCCTTCTGACGTCCGTCCCAGATGCCGTCTTTCATCTGACGAGGCACGCCACCGTAGAATCATGTGACCTATCCCATAATCTACTCAAGAAATTGCCAGCCAAGTTTGCCTCAAAGTTTCCCCACCTTACAGGTAATCATTTTCACCGGTACCCCACAAACAGACAAACAGGCTGACAGCCCCACAAACAGACAGACCTCTTCCCTCACTCGATCCTTCTTCAGATCAAGGTTGTTCTAGATATTATACAAGTCCTTTATCAAAGGCCGGCCGGCCCTTAGTTTGCTCCCTGTAAACAAGGTCTGAGTTAGGATTTGCAAGCATAGGGCGTTAACAAAACGGCGGTTTAGGCTCGTGCTCAGGCTCCAGCTCTGACATCCATATGCTGAAAATATAGGTTGTGGTTTTTCATTGAAGCTGAAGCTCTGTTTTCCTTTTCGAACCAGAGAATCTACTTCCGAACCGCAGCCTAAAGCCTCTATTTTGATACCCGTTATTTTAGAATCGATTCACGAAATGGAGCTAGAGCCTAAGACGGAGCCTGAGCCTCCGTTTCGTAAAGGCCCATATAGTCTGAAGGAGTCTTCGGCTGAACAGTAGTGTATCCATAGTTTTAATTTCCAATACCAGGGAGTCTAAAACTGCCAACAAGGTTGTCCAAAAGGCCACCCAACTGGAGCTTGAAACGTCTTGGCTGCAAATAGATAATCTTGATTTGATATCATGTTGTCGATTGGCAAAGTCATTTCTAAATGAATCGAATTTTCCTTTTGAGAATTCACTTATCCTCAAACTCGAATATTAACAGCTTGATGTGTTGAGGTGATGTTTCTTTCCACCAAACATGTCAAATCGGAAGCATAAAACAGGGATGTGATTTTTCAGGAAAATTCCTGATTTCTGGGTTTTTTTTAAGTTAGCCTCACTTTGCCTGTACACAAGTATTGGAAATGTATGATTTTCAGTTTTGGGGCTATGTTTTCAGTGTTTTTATGCAAGTACAATCACAGCCCTGATAAAAGTGGCACACAGCAGTCGGCAGTGTCATTTTTATGAAGCCCTTTTCTTGGCATTATTCATTTTAGAGTGATTTTGTGTTGATTCCTAAGAAGCAGATTGGACTCGCCCTGAGCAGAATTGATGTAACTTCTTAATTCTCAATCCTGATTGTTTCTCCAATCTGCAGTTTTAGACATATCAACCAATAAGATTGAAAGGCTTCCAGAATCTCTCTCACAATTGGAGCACCTGCACACCTTTGATGCATCTGAAAACAACCTAAGTGACTTCCCTGCAAGCGTAGTGACTACCCTTCCCAACTTACGAGTGCTAAACCTCCGGAAGAATGACATTTCTGGTAAGGTTTTCACTTCTGTGTCCTTAACTATAACCTTCCTGCATACCACATTTTACCACACATTGTTTTTCCTATGGTAAATGTGGTATCCTGAATACCACAGTACACCACACACAGTGTGGTTTATGTGGTAATGCTTGATTTATGATCCAGTCCCCCTGTGGAGACTGTGGTAATGTGTGATAAGCAGCTCTTGTCTTGTTTGGTAGATGCAGAGGGTTAGGGTTAAAGTTTTAAGGTTTCAAAACTATGGTCCACGCTACTGGATCTGATTTCATAAAGCTGCTTGTATTTTAACACTAGAATTTCTTTCATTACTTCAAAGGGTGGAACACAGATATACGTCAAAAATTACACACATAAAATGAACTGAATGAAGCAAGTTGTTATGAAAGAGACAAAATTAACAGCACCCCTGTTAGATTAACAAAAGTTTTAATGCTTACCATAAATCATATTTCTCATTGTGTAAAGAAGCAAGGGAGTGTAGGATTTTGACCATTCACAAGCCTGAAATAAATTTGGTTTACATTTACGTTCCTTTACATACACACATACATGTTCCTGGCTCATGATAGTCTTGTCAAAGTCTGGGTCTTTGCTAGGTACTTGATTTGGTGGGTTGGGCAAATACATCAGTGTATTGCTTCATTTACCTTTATGGATATAAGTACTATTTACCATAAGGCTTGTATAGCACTCTTATATTCTTATTTATTACAGTACAGTAAATGCCGCATCCTCTTTGAGTGGTCCCCCTATGTACTGTTTCTCAGGTGCAGCATTGCTAATGCTGCATGTATATTCAATGATCCTTATATGTATAGCGGTATGTGAGTGGTTTCATGGCTTCTAGAACTGCCAAACGATCAAAGATGATTGACTATAAGGGACACCTACAACATAATGCTGGGTACCTCAGTTGGTAAGAGTGCCGGAACAGTATCCCAGAGGTCACTGGTTCAAATCCCACACCAGTCAATTTTTCTTTGTTCACTTTTCAATGACTTTCTTATTTTATCACTGAATGCAGATATTGATAGAGAATCCCTCACAGCATTAGCTTCAAGTTCTTCGCTGCAGATCAACTTGGAAGACAACCCTCTATCAAACGACAGCCGCACCCTCCTAAGTGAAATGACGGAATTGAACATCAGAATTAGCGACCGAGTGGACAATTATGATGGTGTTGATTAACAATGCAAATCCAAGTTCGATCCCTCAAGCTTTTCTGATTTCTGGGTCTCAACTCATTTTTGACCAACAGGGCCAATTTCATAGAGCTTCTAAGCACCAAAACTTGCTTAAGCACCAAAATCTTGCCAGCCAAAACTCTGTGTGTATGTTTATATGCTCAGCAAACAATGGCCGAACACAAGTCAAAAGCAGTAAACATCACATAAAAATTTGGTTGGTAATCTTATTTGATCAAGGAAGACTTTTCATGCTTAAAGGTAGTATCATACTTTGGTTTTTGTCAAAGAAGTACGTACAGATGCATGGTAAAAAATATCAAGGAAGATACAGTAACAGTCATCTGTGAAAATGTCAGTCCCATACGGTGCCCACTTTTTGAGAAAACAGTATCTTCCTTGATAATTTTACCCATGAATCTGTATTTCTTTGACAAAAACCAAAGTATGATACTTCCTTTAAGCAGCGCTATGAAATTGGCCCCTGTTAATTTTTCTAAACAATGTCTTTTTTTGGAATCGGGCCCAGAAGCAAACCAATTCTGAATTATTGTCAATGAACAAATCATGTCATTACAAAAAAAAAGAGAGACTTCTCCATTTCTGCAATGAATTTGAAATGAAATGGAGGTCTGAAAATCCTTCAAAATTAAATTCATGAGATTAGATAAATGCTTTTATTATTTTTAGTTCAAGAAAGTAAATTTTAGCTACTCAGTGTTAATAAAATAGCCTTTATTTATATTTATACATTATTGTTTTCCTTAAATAATCTTCACTGAGATTATAAAGTGCTTGAAGTTAAGAGGGCATAACGCATTCAGGCCCTCCTAACTCCAAGCATTTTATATATTTCAGACTCATATTTGACCGATAAGCAGTTTGCAGCAGTTTATTACTTGGACTGAGATTTACTATATGAAGTTTGCAATACTTTTCTAACAGTATTTATTTTCCAGTATTTAAGTTCCAATCAATATTTGGAATGTAGCCTACTATGTCATCATCATGTTGTTGAATGATAATTGGTTTTATTAATGAAGTATAAATCAATGAATGAATCGTCGTTGTGAGAAATATATTTAAATCGTCTCGCATTGTCAATTAATATCATCTCCGAAGTAGATATGTAGAAAATATTCTTAGAAATATGCAAGCAGAGAAATAATGACTTATTTCATCCTAAAACTCTCGTCAATGTCTATGTGGAAAGCTACTTGGAGAATTTGAGGCGTCTTATCATCACCACCAAGCTTGGTGGCTATGTCTTGCTCAGTAGAGGGCGCTATTTAAAAGATTTTCAAAAGGTGGGTATGTCTTACTCAATGGAGGGCGCTGTTTAAAATATTTTTAAAAGGTGGATATGTCTTGCTCAATAGAGGGCGCTATTTAAAAGATTTTCAAAAGGTGGGTATGTCTTGCACAATAGAGGGCGCTTTTTAAAATATTTTTAAAAGGTGGGCAAGTCTTGCTCAATAGAGGGAGCTATTTAAAAGATTTTTAAAAGGTTGGTATGTCTTGCTCAATAGAGGGCGCTATTTAACCAAAACAGCTGAAGACAACTTGCCCTTCCGGCCTACATACTTCATACAAAATTCTTCTTTTTGTGCTACTTTTCACAGGGAATTGGTCACAGTACGGTACGTGGTGCCACATTTGATTACAATTGCCACTAATTAGATGAGAAAAACAAAGGGGAAATTTAAATCTGTACGACTACGAGTGCTGCCTTAACTTTAAAGTTAATTTTTTTGTGTTAGGCCTATGACAAATTGGCAATGTTTACTGACTTACTGTACTGCCTACTGAACCATGTGCCATGTGGACTACTGCTAGAACTACTGTCATGACTGTGGCTATGTACTAGTACTACTAGCTCAGTAGCTGCAGTTACTATAGCCAGTATATTACTCCTGACATTGTTGTCCTATATTATACAACAACGTCAGGAGTAATATAGGGAGCTACAGCTAGTTACTGCAGCTACTGTACTGTTAATACTGTTTGTAGGCAGTGTACATTTTTCCCGCACCGGCTATCTTCCTGCAAACGCTATTTTGCCGTTCCCACTGACTAATTTGCAGTACTAGAACGTACCTCCGGCAAAATAACCTTTACTTTTACTTAAGGCCGGCCAAGGAGAAGAATGCATGACGGTGCCGGCAAAATATACACTTCCTTGTTTTTACAGTGTTTGTGTTCACTGTACTGTCACCATGCCGGGAGGTAGGATGCTGTCAAACAGTGTTGTTACATTGTAGTTAGGCCCAACTGGACTGTGGTTATTACATGTAGGAATAAGAACATCCCTGGTTAATTTAATTAATTAGGAATTATCGATCTTTGAATAGGGCTCCGCGCTTGCTCGTGACGTCACATTCAGAAGTTTGGACAAACAAGTCGCATGTTGCCCTATTAAAATACACGTAAACGTTGTGATATTTGTCCGAACATCCGAGTAACTATAGTTGTCGATAACAAAGTGTCATTCTATAAATAACTCGAGTGCGGAGCCCTATTGATGAAAAAATAACCCTTCTTTGAAGTACCCTATGCTAAGATCATGGAGGTACATGTACCTGAGGATCTTTTTCTACCTCCATGCTAAGACTGAACAATTCTGGCAGCTTACTGTCTTTTAAACACCATTACAACTTGCCACTTTGTTTTCATCGCCCCATGGTCGGCGAGTTCGTATGACATCACTCCGTGCTGATAATATAAAATAGTTTTATTAATTTCTTAACCATAGAAAACATAATTATCCTTCAAAGAGTTTCATGCCTTGAAATCGCTTCATGCCTTGAAATCTTGTTTAATGTTGAATTTTCTTTGTTTGTCTGCAGACTGATGTTGGTAATGGTAACAAGAGGGTTAGGTTGATGTCAGCATCATCTGCATCTTACACATCAGAGTGGCTACGCGATGGCTTCCTTCAGTCATACACGACTTGATGAGACTGAGAGCATGGAAGAGCCAGCTTCACTGGATGAACAGAGGCCTGAGGATGAAATTTCCGAGCACCAGTCGAATCTTCGGGAGGACTCTCAATCTGAGGTTGTCATCCATGATGCAAGAGACGCCATCACTAAGGAGGCTGGTGATGATGAAGGGTATGGTATCGGATCTTGGCGTCCACATTGTCTGCAGTTCTTGGTCTGCCCCGTCGCCTTCGTCGCCCTTCTCTGCTTCTTCACATTCTGCGACGCCTTCTTCAGCGGCATACAGGTTGCGCTCCTCACCACGCTGGAGACTCGGTACGGTCTCTCCAGTTACCAAATCGGAATGGTCGTCACCATCAACAAGATCGGGACGATGTTAGGCCTTCCCGTCGCGGCGTACCTTGGCGGACGTCCCAACACCCACCGTCCGCGTTGGATCGCCGGCAGCGCCTTCGTCATGGCTGCTGGCATGATCATGACTTGTATCCCTCAATTCATCTTTGGGCCGTACCAATACCGCCAGAGTCGCTCTGAGGATGTGAGCGGCGGCTCTCATGCCAACTTTGACCTGTGCGGCAGCTCTGCGAAGAATCAGTCCCTTCTGTTTGACCCAGAATGTGCTCAGAATTTCTCCAGTGAAAACAGGGCTGCCTATGTCATCATCTTGGTCTGTCAGTTTATAGCAGGCGTGGGGTATGCACCCATACGACCTCTTGGCGTATCCTACATTGATGATAACGTCAAGCCTAACAGAGCTGGATTCTATCTTGGTGAGACCCTGAATCTTAGTTAGGAAAGAATTCCACTGACAGCCATTACGGAAAAAGGGTTATATCCTCTAAGAGTTGTAACTAACTGGATACAAGTCAGTGATGAACTTCAATCTCAGCTGTGTAAAAGTGGGGTAACATATATCTGAAAGGTTTTTTCCATACAATTATGCACTTGAATGCAGCGACAGCCATTTTTTTCAAAACGCCCTCTGCTGTTGGCCCCATAGGGTTTGTGCACAAGTGATGTCTGTCAGTGGAATTCTTCCCCTTTGCTACAGTTGTAGCCCAATTTCCCTCGACTACCATAAAGGGTCTATTCGAACTTTGATATTGCAGTTGTCTTGTCTTAGTTCAATTAATGTCAAAAACGGTGACAATAATGGACCGTTTATGGAGGTCAGAGGTAGTCGGACTTTAGTAAGACACTCTCCCAAGTTGACCCCTGCTTTTTCGAAATGGAGGCTCAGGCTCAGGCTTCGTCATTCATATGTGAAAATATTGGTTGTGGTTTTTCAAACCAGAGAATCTACTTCCGAACTGCACCCAAAAGCCTCTATTCTTATACCCGTTTGGATTTTTGATTCACGAAAGTGTGCCTTAGCCTGAGCCTGTTTCGAAAAGGCCCATACTTTGCCTAGACTTATCAAACTCGTCATCTTACAATACCGGTAATTATAGATTAGTACGAAGTTACGAACAAAGTGCATTTCGTTTAAACTGAAGGAAATTTGAATGCACTGTGAAGTTTTAAATTTTGACTTTTGAATTAATGGCCATGTTGTCATTTCCAGGGATTATTTCCAGCATGTACGGCCTGGCTGTTGTCTTTGGGTTTCTGGCCAGCTCGGCCACGTCCCTAGTCTGGGTGGACTTCTACCGGACTGAGACCACCTTGACCCAGACTGACCAGGCCTGGGTGTCTGCCTGGTGGCTGCTCTTCATCTTCATTGCCTTCCTCCTTCTGCTCTCCGGACTTCCGTTTCTCGGCTTCCCGAAGCGGTTGCCACGGAAATGGAGGGAGGATGAAGATGCTCGTGGAGATAATGATGGGGGAGAATCAGTCGGTGATGATGTAGAACCAGATGACAGTAGATTTCAAGGAGAATTTGTCAGGTCCTTTCAACTTGGCGGAGTCAGAGGTACAAATATATTTGTTTTATTCAGTCCTACTTGCACACGTCGTTCCTGTTCATTTTACGTAGTACAGTGAAACGGCACTATAACAAACACCACTATAGATCAGACGGCGCGACCATGGAGGTTGGAAACACCCGCCATTACTGCAGTGTCCCTGCCCGTATTTTGTCCGGCAACAAAATAATTTACGTCTGCTACACTCTATATTGCAGGGTGTACATCCCCTAATCATGGGACATGCACCCTGCAGTTATAGAGTGCGGCGGAGCGTAAATCCTTTTGTTGCTGGACAGAAGGTGGGCAGGGACACTGCAGTAATGGCGGATGGTATGTCACGCTGCCGAATCGGTGTAAACCGATCATCATCCTTGGCTCCCAATGTTTTAATGTACAATGTATAGGCATGCTGAACATTGTTCACTATAACATTAACAAATGACCACTATAACGAACAATTTCTGTGCATCCTGGCGCGTTCATTATAGCGGCGTTCCACTGTATTTGTACATCATTTGCATAGTTAAATTACATATCATTTGTTCATAATGTTCATTATTATATGATATCTGTGTGTCATTTACATAAAATTTACATATCTTTGCATATCATTAAATCCTGCAAATTTGTTTGTGTTTTTGATGACTTTTCAGAAGTTTTTGGTTCGTTGAAGAGGATTTTCATGAATGGATCGTACGTACTGGCATCCTTTGCATTTGTTGCTTCAGGCTTAGTCACGGGACTGCTCAGTTTCTTTCCCAAGTACATAGAGTCACAGTACGGCCTACCCACCAGTCTAGTCAACATTCTTGTGGGTAAGTTATTTGGCATGATTATCAAACTGTATAAAATTATTCAGCTTTGTTCTATTCTCTGATTCAGCACTGTTGGTCCTTGTGATAGACAACCTATTGTACTTGTAGTAAAATTTGGGGCGACCTGCTTTTGGTAGTGTATGCTTGCAGATTTTGTGAATAGTTACGCAAGCCAACCCAGCACTGACCTCTAGGTTTTGACCAATCAACATCCTCGTCTTCCGTCACAATCCAGATGGAAATGTTCTCAAAACAGATCTGATTGGCTGCTTTGTATAAAATTTGCATGCACACATGTATCAGACGTTCGTACGTAGTGTGGCACAGAGTAGAACGGGTGATACTCAGACCAGCTTTTGGGGGATATTGTCGTGAATAAGTTCATATTTTGGGCTTAGTGCATTGAGGGTGCCCTATAGTGTCAAAATATCACAATAACGTTAATAGTCTTGATATATGCATTTGAAGCTTTTCTTGGTGAAAGTCACATATATGAAGTAAGGTTTGCAGGTACACCATGGATCTCTTTTATAGAAGTGTGGTTCTGAGAAGAACCGGTGAGTGAGAATTCAACATTCCGGCCAGTATGCTCTGGCCTTCCTCGGGAGAGTGTGTGCCATTCGTAGTTTATTACTGCTACATAGGGCCTGTTTAACACACAAGATCACGAATCCTGCAGATCCGGATCCCATTCTAGCATACCCTGCATAGGAATTGGATCCCCAAATCTGGGATCCTTTGCGTTAAACAAACAGGCCCATAGATTCCATACAAATCGAACTACAGCTGAAGGAAAATATTGATATTGTTAAAAACCACCTTACCTTGGTATTTATTGTCCTCCACTATAGCCCTAGTCATACCCGCCCTTGCTCTGGGAAGTATCCTGGGTGGTTATCTGTGTCGAAGGTGGAAGTTGCAGATTATGGGACAGACCAGACTTTGCCTGTCCTGCACTTGTTTAGCTTCTGCTTTCCTGGTACTCCTCTTTCCCTTTGGCTGTGCCAATCCACAAATAGTCGGTCTCAATCTCAGCTCTACAGAAAGCAGGTATGTATGAACCCAGCCAACATCTGACCACTGACCCTGACCTGGCCCAAGCCTGGCAAGCCTGGGTTTGGGTTGGCCCAGCCTTGCCAGCCCTTGGGCCAATGCTTCTCCAGGGCTGGCCAATTTTGGTCCACCGATGGCAGCCCTGGGTCGATCAGGGCCGGCACAGGGCTGGCATGGTCGGCCATTTTTGGTCCAGTGCTGCCAGCCCTTGGGCCGATTTCACTAACCCTTTGCGATCATCGCTAAAGCCCAAATCCATCGCTAAATGGAAAATTGCTATGCAAAGTAGCGATAAATTTTCCGTTAGCGATGAATTTGGGCTTTAGCGATGATCGCAAAACGTTAGTTAAATCGTCCCCTGGGTCATCCATTAATGGTTTGATAAAGGTCACACTATTAAAGTCAACTCGGAGTCATCTACGAATAGTGGCATCAACTGGGTATGGGTGTGCAAGTATTGCCAAGCCATGTTGTATGTAGGGAGTTTAATCGTCAAAGAGTTCGTTCTTACTTTTGCAAGAGGAACGTTAAACAATATACCAACTTTTATAATTGCAGTTGGTGGTGGGGGAGAGTCAAAATTGCACACCCCTAGTCCCCTACCTAAAATTGTATCGTCCATGTGCCGTAACTGTGTTCTGTTCTGTCACCTTTACCAATCCTGTATTATGCCTTTAATGAGTCAAAATCAAGTTGCCTAAATCTTTTATCAAAAAAAGGTGGTTTGTAGCAAAAAGTAAAAATTTTAAAACAGGGATTACTTAATTGTCAAGATATCTTGACTGAATTCCTGGTCTGATTTCGTTTCAAGGTTTTACCTGTATTGTGTACAGTACATTCATTTCATTTTGTTTTCAGTGCGGATTTTGACAACATGACGTCACTCTGCAACAAGGACTGTAACTGTGGTGATGAGGTTTATCAGCCGGTGTGCTTGGAAGCCTATCACATCACCTACCTGAGTCCATGTCTTGCTGGGTGTATGTCAGAAACACAATCCAATCATACTATAGGTGCACAGGTTAGTGTCCTAGGGCCTGTTTGTTTCACGCAAAGGATCCCAAATTTAGGGATCCACATGCTATGCAGGGTACGCTAAAATGGGATCCGGATCCGCATCCGCAAAATCAATGATCCTTTGCATTTAACAAACAGCTAGGCCCCTAATTTCACCATAATCCTTTATCCCATAGCTACAGCCTAGGTATTAAACTTAGCTAAGAAATAAAAGAGACTTAAAGGTAATTTCATACTTTTAGTTTCTATTGAAGAAATACAGATTCATAGGCAAAAATATCAAGGAAGGTACAGTAACAGTCATCTGTGACAATTTCAGTCCCATATGGTGCCCACTTTTTGAGAAAACAGTGACAAACGGGCACAGTATTTTCTCTTTTATTTTTGATTTTGTACTGCTTTTGAATAACAGAAATTAATTCCATTTTAAATTACTTGTCAAACATCGGCCAGAAGCAGTTATACAGTGGGGGACCCACAAAATTGTGTCTAGCCCCTCATCACCTCCTCCAAAAATGCAATTGAAAAACAAAAAATTGGGAAATACTGGATCTTTTCGGTTATTACATGCCATTAACTTGAAAAAGGTGTTGTGTAGGCTATATGTTGCTTTTCTACGTAGCAGGGTATAGCCCCCAAAAACATATTGGCTCTAGAACCAGGGCCGATTTCACTAAACGCTTTGTGATCATCGCTAAAGCCCACATCCATCGATAATTGGGAAATCGATTGCTACTTTGCGTTTCAATTTTCCGTTTAGGGATGGATTTGAGCTTTAGCGATGATCGCAAAGTCTTAGTGAAATCGGCCATAGGCCTGACATCGGTAGGTTTGCACTCCTGGTGTCTATTTCACCAAACTCATCATAATTTACTATCAATCGTAGGACTAATGATGCATTGCAGCCCTACATAGGATACGATGGGTTATCCTTCATAACTCGAGTTACGATCGATTGTATGGCTTTGTAAAATGAACCCCAGGCCAAATAATCAAGCCCTGGATGTTTAATAATGTTGGATATGAGACATTAGCATCGTCATAAAATGTTGCCCCACTCTGAAACATGTTAATGCTCTCAATTCGCATCACAGGAATTTACGAACTGCACTTGCCTTCCTGATGACAATACATCATCAGACAGCAACACCGGTGACCCATTCACACTGAGCAATGGACCATGCGCATACCAGTGCAGGACACTGGTACCCTTCCTGATCTGCACTTTCATGTTTGTCTTTCTCTTCTCGGCGCAAGGAGCACCACTAGTCTTGACAGTTGTAAGGTAAGATTTATTAGGAGGTTAGGAGGGCCTGACGCGTTTCGATCCTTTGCAGGATCTTTCTCAAACTCTCTGCTATGACCGAAACGCGTCAGGCCCTCCTAACTCCAAGCATTTGATATATTTCAGGTCATTTTGGTTGATGAGCAGTTTGCAGCAGTTTATTACTTGTATGGAAGATTTATTTGTGATATATCATTGTAAACTCATTGATGCCTCTACAAACTACTTAACCCTAGACCCTGGGTATATTTTTGTGCTCGGAGCCTCAATACAAGCTTGTTCACTTTGGATCAATAGTGGTACCTTGATCATGACTCAATTGAGCTCATAATGCCTCGTCAACATTTGAATTTACCAGAAAAAATCTTTAGTAGAAGCAGTAAGCATCTCTGTACAATGAAATAATAGTTGAGTTCCTGTATTTCTGTTGTCTCTAGGAGTGTGGAGAGCCGGGATAAGTCATTTGCCTACGGCATCACCAAGTGCCTCCAGTATGTGATCGGTAAGTCATTCTTGATTGCCTTTATCTTCTGTCTGTCTGTCAGTCTGTCTGTGTGTCTGTGTGTAGCGCTGTATATGTATGTGGAGCGGAAAAAGTGACAGGATAGCCGGTTGTTTAGATTCACCTAATTGGATGAATAGCTGGGGGGAGATAGCTAGACAGCTTGCTCCCCGTGGTGAATGACTGCCTGGGTAGCTGCCTTGCTGGTTGACAGAATCCTTCGCCGCCTGGCTTTCTCCCCTCCTCCCAGATGAATCTCTCCCTGGTATGGAGAGCTCCTGGGCTGCTTACAAGCTCACTGATCACTGCTACCAGGGGCCAATTTCATAGAGCTGGTTAAGCACCGAAATTTGCTTAAGCGCCAAAAACTGTGGTAAAATAAGATCAGTATGCCAGCCAAAACTGCTTTTGAATGTTTATTCTCATCAAACAATGGCTGAATACAAGTCAAAAGCAGTAAACGTCACATGAAAATTTCGTTTGCAATCCTTTTTGATCAAGGAAGAATGTTTGTGCTTGAAGCAAGTTTTGTGTTGAAGCAGCTCTATGAAATTGGCCCAAGATGGCAGGAAGGCTCTCTTTTTGTTGGCTTTCCAATCAGGTTGTCTGCCTGATTCCCTCTCTCCCTGCCTTCTCTTCAAGATCTTTGTCTGCTGTCATAACTTGAACTAACCCCAAGTAGCATGTTACATTTTTTTGTTGGCTTACTGTTTGTACTTGAAGGCGTCATCCCAACACCGATCATCACGGGGACGTTGGTGGACACAACCTGTAAGCTGTGGCAGACGGAGTGCGGGGCTCGTGGGGCCTGCTGGATCCACGACCTCCCCGGCTTCCGTTACATCATGGCAGGCGAGGGCACCCTGGTGCTGGTTATCCAGGGGCTGCTTCTTCTCCTGTGCTTGGTCTTCCTGAGAAGGAGGTTGAGGTACCAGCACATGGCGGCGGTTGACGGGGAGAGTGATGGTCAGCTGCCGAAAGAGAGAAATGTAGAATTGGAGCTCAGGGACCCATAGAGAGTGTTGCACAGTCGAAGGGCAGGGCCTATAATTAGCAGATTGCAGTGCCTATTAAACCCACCTATATACTATAGATAGTGAGTGTTGTGGCCTAGTGGTCTCGCATGTCAAACTCAAGGTCTTGTGGTCAATCTACAAATAGCACTCCGCACTTGCGCTAAAAATAGCACACTAGCTCAGACAAACATTGCGACCATGCAGATGTGTGGTGTGTGCGCGCCCGTGGTGTACAGTGCGTGTGTGAGTCAATGTTTGTCTGACATCCGGGGATTTTGTACACTCATGTGACGTCATTAGTGCGGAGCACTATTGTGGGTTCGAATCCAGCCATGTGTTTAGTGGTGCTTGTGCTTACAAAAAACACAATAATAGACAATTTTGTTTTGTGTGTGAACAGTGTATGTAACTATGTATGTGTATATTTAGCTTCATCATCTAAGTAAGAAATGCATTTTGTACTTATTTAATGCAATTTGTACTTCAGAATTTTATCTATACTCAGGCAAGTAGGAAGATGTACTTTATCAGTGAATTAATTTTACATCAGTGGGATCAGTCTGGTTGATAACCATCAATTGCATTCCCCATTTTTAATATGTAAAAAAATAATAAAAGGGAAAACAAGATTGGTATTGGTAACAGAACAGCACTCACACTGATCCAGTACGTGAAATAACAAACCTGCGAAAATTTGAGTTCAATCGGACATCTGATTCATGAGAAAAATAGAGAAAACCAGGCTAAATGTTTCTTATGAAACATAAAGAATGGTTTTGATCTTACCACGAGATCAAAACTGTTTCCAGTCTTTGTTTGACTAATTTCTGGATAAATACACCATTTCAGTCAGAAATATTTTAACTGTATGTTTATACCAGCACCATCTTCTTCATACCCTGAAATTTATATGCAAATATGTGGACATTTCTGTTTGGATAATTATGTTACCAATCTTACTGTTCCTTTAAAGTCCTTTTTCCTGATTTTATAGGAGCCTGTATGCCCAATTATCTTTAGATGGGCATGTTAATGTCAATATGATCAATGCATTTACTAACTTTGTAATTTATATGATGTACATAAATATTATTGTTCAAGGACAATTTGAAGTTTCCAAAGAAAAATTGATTTTTACTAACATTTACTGAAGATATTATTTAAGATTTATAAGACCATGTTACATTTGCATTGATTCTTGTGTAACCTAAAAACCCAGGTTTTTTTCCACCAAGCTGTTTTACATACAATTTTATTTTGATTATTTGAAGTATTTGATATTGGCTAAATTCTAATGAGGACTGTTCATGGTAACTTTCCTTGTGAATTCAAGAAAGAAATTTGAAAACCTGTGCAATTGGGAATTTTGAATAGTTCATATTTTTTCTAATAGTTCATATATAAATGTTCTGCTATTTTGTTTTTTGTTTTTTTTTTGGGGGGGGGGGTTTAAACGTTTTTAAAATATATGTCAGCAGTGAACCAGTTCCCACCATTTAAAAATGGATACATGTGCAAATGAATTATGGTGATATAAATTTCCCTGTTTTTTACACGGAGAAAATCCCTCCAAAACCTTGAAAAAGTATTATTGAAATTTATTGTATTGTAAAGAATTTTTGAAATTTTGAATTTTGAATTATTGAAAAGACATATTGTGAGCGTTTTTCACTGTTTTCTCAAAAAGTCGGCACCGTATGGGACTGAAAATTATTACCTTTAAGATATGTTTCTTCTGTACACAACATGAAGTGTGGATTAATGAATGTACTATTTTTTAATGTGATAATCACTCCGTAAAATGTGAGCACTTTTTAACAGAATAATGTGTATATTTATGAATATTATTCAGAGAACATTTCGCTTGTGTTTTTATCTTGCCCTTGCATCTATGTATTACTATAAATAAATGCAAATATTTTTGTATCCAGAATATTGTGTGTCAATTTGCATGCTCTGATTTTGTGTACTATCATTAAAACCTTGTTTTTTGTCTTAAGGAATTATAATTATATCTTGCCAAGGTTAAGTAAATCTTGTTTTTGTAAAATGACAAGTTGTGTAATAATTGTCCTTGTTTAAAGAATGGATAGAATCCCAAACAAAGTACTTAATCGGGATGACAAAACATTATCCAGATCAAATTAGATTTTCACAGCACATAATTATTTATAAAGATGATAAAGACAAAAACTATATAACTGTATTTTAAATAATTATGCCTATAGGCACCAGGGGCCAATTTCACGACGCTGCTTGGCACAAACATTTGCTAAGCATGGCATTTCGGTAAAAACAGGGTTAACAACCACATTTCCAGGTGTTGTGTATCGCTTATGATTGTTCTTTGGCTGTTGTTCGCGGACAATGAATATCAAATGAAATTTCTAAGGGTGGTTTGTTTTATTGGGCAAGACATTTTTGTGCTAAGCAAATTGTTGTGCTTAGCAGCTCCATGAAAATTAATTGGCAAAAGACTTTTTTGTAAACATTATACTGAGATTATTTCACGTTTCTGTATTCTCTTGTGTGGGGTCGACAAATTCAGCGATATGCGAATTTTAGTTTTCACGATTGAAAAGGCTGGGACTGAATTTGAGCGCGCGTGAAACAAAACGACGCGCGTGCTATTTTTAGTTCTTTGAGCGCGTGCGGCCGGAACAAAACGACGCGCGTGCATGCTATTTCTAATTTTAACGGATTTGTGAAGGTTTTTGTAAGGGCCATTTTTGGATAGCTTTCACGAAGGGATGGATATCTTTTTAAAGTTGATTACTCAATCAAAAATCAAATGGTCTATCAACTCTTAATGAGTACATCGTGTAAGAGACCATTTTCAGCTTGAATCAGGTATAAAAATGTTATCAACATGTTCCATTAAAGTGGGCAAAAATCCTCAATTTAAAAAGGAACAAACTTCAAAGCCGATTTTACAAAACCATGTTTTAAGGCCATGGTCAAATTCGTCACTTCGTGAAAACGAAAGGAATTACTCAACGTTATTGACTAATGAATAATGCGGAATAAACAAATCGGGAGAAATCCGCGTTTGCTTATAATTCGTTATAATCATGTGTAATTTTTTATTCTTAATCACGCTTTTTTTAATTTTAAAAAAGAAGAAAAAGTTATGGGTTTATTATTATTATTATTTTTTTTTTGGGGGGGGGGCGTGGTTACTTTGGGAAATAATCCTTTATTGCAGCAAGATTAACTTTGATTGGCGTATCGATTAATTTTTCGTCTGGCCACGGGGTACCGTGTGGCTTTAATATTAGATTTTCCTGCCCCAAAAGGATCAACGTTTCATTGTTTAAAACAACAATAATTATACAATCACGTAGTGAAGCTCTTTTCCTCATTTCATTACATTACATTTTGACGACATTTTCATCAGGCTCTCCTTAAAAAAATTGTTTTTGGTTTTGTTTGTTTTTTTGTTTGTTTTTTTCAAACCTGCATTGGAAGGCGGTTCAGTCTGTTTGTTATTTACTTTTTTTCCTAAGTTTTTATTTATATGTTTTATTTGTATTCTTTATTTATAAATACATGTATTATACCAAAGAAAGTCAAATATCTGCTGAGAACAAGTCACTAACTTATTGCTTGCATTCTTATCGCATGCAAATCTGGTTGGTAACATATAGCTTTTGGTAATCAATAGTTGTGTGGGCTGCAAGCTAGCTCTGGGAAAACCCGGGCCGGCGCGGCGCCCCTGGATTCACTAAGCCAGCCGGCCGGTGGCAAGGGGCTCCCGTCACGCGTCGAGACAGGCCCGAGAGCGCTATCTGGCTGGCTAGTACGTACACGGTGCACCTGACTTTTGAACACTGTCAATATTTTGTAAATTTTTTATCCTCTAATATCAGTACTCGGCTTATATTTAATACTTTTCATACTGCATTTTTTGTCTTCTTCTTTCAAAAAAGCAATTATCATTTATTCTTTATTCTACTTTTTTTCTATTTTCTTGCCCCCAAAATGGGCTTTGTATTTTTATAAAAGTGTCCAAAGCATAAATTACGGCTGAAATTTTACCGTTTCGGCACTGAGTCATGGACAAAAATTGATATGATTCTACATAAAATACAAGGATGCGAAAATAAAATTTAAACGAAAATAAAAATTACTGAATAAATTTGGAATGAAAAAAAGTGGCGTAGGCCTAAATAAAGGCGGTTAGTTTTGTCATTTGTAAAATTCTTGAATTTCCATTATTATTAGCTAAGTTGTTAAAAATTATTTATGATAATGATAGTAAATATCATAGCTGTATCGTAGGCTATGAATATACATGAATAAGCAATCGAATTGTGATTCACTTCCAAATTATTATTTACTTTTCATGACATCAAAAGTTAAAATAAAATATGCCCATTAAACTTTGCATGTTAATTGTCTGCTCCCCAGCCCCACTGCAATTTTGATTGCGTGGCTGAACAGGAAGGGAACCCGACTAATTATTGATCCGAGAATTTCGTCATGAGGGTTGGCGGGTTGGACGTGACGTCACTCGTGTGCTGTGTAAATGGGGCGGCCATGTTTGTTTGACAGCACACGACGGTTGCGCAGGTTGCCGGTTGCACAGAAAGAGACCAATTTTTTCACCTCAAAAATTCCGCCTTTATATCGGTCTGAACAGCTTTCATATACAGTTCGGAGTGTTCTGCCAAGCTTCAAGAAACTATAATCTTTCCCAGAATGACGGAAAAGTCCAGCGCCAAAGAGCTAGACCAGTGGATAGAGCAGCTAAATGAATGCAAACAGTTGCAAGAAAATCAAGTGAAACAGCTATGCGAAAAGGTGGGTTCATTCAGTGTGCAGTTAAACTGGCCCGGATTTTCCTTTGAAATTTATGTTTCCTTGAGTTGGCGAGGCAAGATGCATATTTGTGTCGGTTATTCCCTTCTTAACGCATCACTTCTTAATATCAGGATGGAATATTTTTGTGTTTTGATTAACATTTTTGAAGGGCTTTGGCCTTTGTGGTGGTTGTACATTCAACATTGTTACAATATTTATCACATGTGTAATTTTTACTTGCATTATTTTGTCATTGCCGATTTCACTTTCAAATTTCAAGCTTTTCATGCTAACACAAGTAGGCTAATTAAATTAATTTGAATTTGTAGTAGGCCTAGGCCTACCATCTCTTTCTTCAGGTTTGAAATCATGAATCTTTTTTTGCACCATTTCAAAACTGATTTTTACAGCGTGTGAAATCATGCAGAAAACTGTTTGAAATGAGAAGAATCGAAACCCTCCGTTGTATTCTATACTGCACTGGCCTAAGAAATGAAGTTATATAACACTGCAGTTAGTGCGTGACTGCGTGTGCACTGTTGCACTGGGACTTTCATCTGGTTAGTGTTGATTGGAACATTTTCTCACTGTGTTTACTCCTAAAATTTTAGTTTATTTGGATTTCGTCAGAGTTCAGGTGAATGAAACAAACAATTTGGCAGGGTGTACTTTGCCGGGTCTGGCATTCTTCCTGCAAATGCTGTTTTGCTGTTCCCAACTCTGATTGGCCAAATTTCATTATGTCATGCCTGTAGAACTCTGGCCTACAGGATTTGGGGTACACAATTTTAACATTAGAACAAGTTCAGTAGTTATGTGGATTGGTTTGAGGAAGTTCAGTAGTTCACAACAAAATGCTTGGAGTTAGGAGAACCTGATGTTTTGATCCTAGCAGGATCTTTCTCAAAGGCTGAAAGTTCACAACATGTTCATTGTACAATTTGATACAATCTCATCAAGATGTTTACATGCAGACATGAGAACTGTACAGTACATGTAAATAAATATTGAGCTCTCAGTTATACTCAGAGTATACTCATCTTTCATCTGATATTATAATCTAATATTCATGTAAACCACAATTTAAACAAGAATGCAGTTAGGTGCTCCTGCACAGCGAAAAATCCCTTACACGAATTGGCACGAAACGGCCGCAAGAGGAGGGCGTCACGATCATCTCATTATGTGACGTCATCGCACTGACCAAAAATGGAAGTTTTCATGAATGAAACTGACGCGCATGGGCACATACTCAGCGATGCCCACTCTAATCATAGTTACTTCGACAGACCTCGCCACGATCTTTCGAATGGTACCAAAAACATACAAATTTGTACATTTCTTCGACCTTTTGACCATTTTTGGTGGTGTCACCCGACGTTCGAGAACTCACGGACACCACGGTCGTATTTGAACTTTGGTGAGCTGTATTTTTGTTGTCATTTTACCGTGAAACCGCGCCACCGTCTGAGTGTGATTGTTGGGTCGTTGAATATTCATATAACATGTGTTGGGTCTATTGGTTGTGTATGCTGAGAGCGCCACATGAATATGCATAGAATTGCATGGTCACCCGTAGATGTCGTACGGCCGACTGTTGATCGTTGCGTGGTCGTACACCGCGTGTGTTTGCATAGGCACATCGCGTTTTGCGTGCTCCGTACGTGCCTTCAACGGCATTGCGTGCGTGCGTAACGAGTTGGGCCAGCACATGGTTTCCGTGACGTCACGAGCACTGCCTTGCGCTTTGACCAATCAGCGCGGCGCTTGTCACACACGGCACAGTTCCCATCCGTGTTACAGTACATATGGGGAATTTTTCGCTGTGTCCTGTATGAATACAATGCAAGTAAAATTGATGGTAAACAATGTAAATTACATTTTCTGAAAGAGTGCATAATTTGAATAGGTCCCCTCCACCTGTTATTATTAATGATTGCCAATCTGCCATTGTAATTTTAAAGATAAGTTGAATAAACTGATAAACAGCCTAACAGGTGATAAAAAAACGTGACTCATGGACTGAGAAACATTTTTTTATAGGTACAGATTTTTTTTCAGAAATTAGCAAGTACAGTAATTGTACATAGAATTCTGAGTATTGGTACAAACAGTTCAAAAGAGATTGTATTTAAAGCAGCATCAAATAAATTTTCCTCCAAATATTCATGTTCTTAACTAGCCATAACTATTTCCTTTTGGCAGGGGTCCATCCCCCACTTTTTGAAGATAAACAGGACCAATAAATCAACCCTCCAAAATCAACATATTCATTACTGTCATCGTGCTCACTGCATCAAGCCACAACCCGTAAATTGTTTTTACATTTTGCGAAAAGATAATTAAAAATTGCATTTGATATACCCTGTTCATTTTAAATTATACCAGTTGATATGATATCCCAACAACCTACATGGTACTTGGTAGCTATTGATAGCTACGGTATTTGTTTTGGGCACATTGTAAGCATTTTGACAAATTACATATTGTAAACAATATGAAATACATTTTAATAAGGTTGTCGTCGACAGGGCTTCTGTCGACAGCTCTGTCGACAAAGTGAATTTCTCAGCCTGTCGCGTTTGTCGACATAGCTGCCGTCATGGCGACAGAAATGAGAAAAAAAAATACGAAGCAGAAAAAAGGCACAGCAGCCCCTTCAAAAGCCTACAAAAGCTTACCAGTTATAACGATATACAGTTCCCCATGCGGTTTTATGGCCGTAATATATATTCCAGAAAGTAGTCCTTATGTGTTTGAAAACAATATAAGCATATAAATCCAGCGGGAAGTCCCGCAGTCAAGTGGTTTACATACATTGTATCGAAGTTTTGACATTTGTACACGTGAAATGCCAGTTCGCTACGCAACAACATTGCAACAACAAGTCGTACCGGCCGGCCGTGCGTGACCCGTGAAGCGCTATGTCCACACGTACGTACGTGCCTGGGTTGACATGCTGCACAGTGCACACTCACCGCATGGCGATGATGTCATCAACAACCAATGAAAAAGCTTGCGTGCGTGCGTGAAAATAATATTACAAATACTTAGTAAAGACAAAGAGTAAACTTGAAAAAAAGTTAATATAAATATAATAATATCGGAAATAAGTTAACCCGGTTACCCGAAGCGAAAATAATGAGTATTAATGACCAATCTTTGCGGAATTCCCCGGCTTCAAAATCGGGAAACCCCGAACCCGGAAGTGATCGCACTATGGCGGCCGCAGTCACGCAGATAAACAAGTTATAACAACAAATGGCAATATGGCGTCGGCGGTTGAAAGTGCCGTGCCATGGAAGTTGTTGAAATGACAATGACATTGAACACAGTGACACTATAGCTCCATTTTGGATAATAAGATTTATTAGAAGTATCAATAAACGCACTCTCTGTTACTTGATGCATAACGTAAGTTGGATGTGTGTTTTTATATTAAGAGTTTAATCAGTTTTATATAAGCTTATTTTCCGTTTTGGACGAACATTTTCGGACCCAATTTTCATACAGCTTTCTGTCGACACATGTCGACGTCGGTAACTCCAATGTACCGACCTGTCGACAGGAAAAAATCGTGCCGACGACAACCTTACATTTTAAGCTATTTTTAATTGAAAGACTGAAAGTACATGTATTTGGTCTGTATACACGAATTACACGTCATACACGTATTCGTAAACATCAGTTGCCTTTTAGAAGTCCAAAGTTCAGCTTTTGTTGTTCACATTTTAAAAGGTTATTTTTTTCTGTTCACAAAACTAACTTCACATGTTCATGGAAACACATTGTTCATGTTCACATTTACTTGTACATGTACATGTACCATGTTAACTACATTTACATGCACAATTTGTACATTGCACATGTATCTTATTTCATTATATTTCAATCCATAACAGTGTGATTTTAATTTAAAAGAGCTTCACTGTCTATTTGTAGATCTTAGAAATGCTTTCATTAAAAAAATTACCTGACATTGAAAATATTGAAATTCAAAAGAAAAATTCATCTTGCTAGATTAGGCAATTCTCTTTCAAATGTTGTTCAGTCATGAAATTTGAAGTAGTCAGTGACATCAGAACGTGGTCAAACATCAGAGCTACGTAGCATGTTTAACTGCACCCCCCCCCCCCCCCTGACCCTTTAGCCGTGACCCCCTGCTTGTTCAATTTACACGGGTGTAGATTACACACTGCACATAATTAGTTATCTTTGTGGTTCACATGACATTTTAATTACTACGTGTAAACGCTGTATGCTGATATTCATGCGTGTATGTGTATCTTTCACTGTATACTGTACAAATTCAAGATGTCAGCTCAGCACAAGGCTTAGCGGCCTACACACATGTACATATTCATAACTTTGCAGCATACATACATGTACAAGATCATGTACCTTCATGGTCTTTTAGGTTTAAATTCATGAATCGTTCACAAGCACAGAACTCCAGGGAATACATATCTAGGGACGTTCATATCCCAATAGCCCCGTGAGCATGGTACGTAGAATTTGTGATTGTCATGGACTTTGTATACTTGGTTTGTCAGCCTAATGGAAAGGATAATTTAAATGCATGAAATTGAATTATTTATGTGCTGTTTGCACATTGTAGTTATAGTTGTGTATTCTGATAGTCTCCTTCATTGCATATGATGAAAATTCATGTGGCATCTTTGTACATGTAGCACCGGTACTTCATACACAGATCATCTTCAGATCATCATAACAAAGCCAAATTTATTCAGTTGAATCAGTATTAAATTGATCATGATTCAGGCCTGAGATTTTTGAAGCTGGGCCATGAAGCCATGGTCATTAATTGTTCAGGAGTCGATTTCACCAAACTCATCGTAACTTACTTTCAGTCGTTGGACGGGTTATCCTTAGTAACTTGAGCTATGATCGATTGTAGGTCTTTGTGAAATCTACCCCAGGTCTTGGCTTTATTGACCCCATAAGCCTTTTTTTCTTTTCAATGGAAATGCCCCTCTAAATAACAAAGTCAATCATTTCGAACAATTTCTGATTTAATGATTAAAAAGCCGCATCCTCTTCATGAGTAATAACTGATTTAACGTTTCTCAGGTTTGCAGCATTTCTAATGTTGCGTGCATCTTAAATGATCATGCTTGGGATGTAGTGGTATGTGAGTAGTTTCATGGCTTCTGACTGGCAAAGGAACAAAGATAACTGACAATTCAAGACACCGTCAACATAGGGCTGGATTGCTCAGTTCGTAGAGCCAAGGAGCTATTGAACAGAATAGCTCCATGGTAGAGCACTGGTACGGTCTTCCGGATACATAGGTTCGAATCCATTCCAGTCAATTTTCATTGTTCACCTTCCAATTCTTATGTCTGTTTGGTTGGCAGGCTAGGGAAATTTTAACGAAGGAATCCAACGTCCAGGAGGTACGATGTCCGGTCACGGTCTGCGGCGATGTCCACGGCCAGTTCCACGACCTGATGGAGCTGTTTAGAATTGGCGGCAAGTCGCCCGACACAAATTACCTCTTCATGGGCGATTACGTGGATCGCGGCTACTACTCGGTGGAAACAGTCTCGTTATTAGTGTCATTAAAGGTAAGACACATTGATTTGCAAGGATTTAGCAGGAGCGGAGTCTTGGCGTCGTGTAGAGTACTTATTACACCCTCTTTGCTGATATTGGTTTCCCAAAGCAAGTTTGAGTGCTTTCTATCATGTTTGGTTCAATCACTAGTCTTACCTTACTATGTGATTGCATATTTACACTCCCGAACGGACGACCCCGGTCAAACTATGGGCAAAAGGGGACAATTTAGCGAGCTGCCTTGCATACATGTGCACTGGATTTAAGGAAATGAAAAGAGAAGGCTGGAAAAAGTTCTCATCATTAAGATTCCCATGAGTTACGATAATTGAGAGCAGGATGAAAATGCTCTTGAAATAATGACGTCATTTCTTCATGTCACATGCTTCAGTGTAGGAATTTCCCCATTACCATACATTTGGCGTGCTTTATTTCCAATAGAAAGGAAAGTACATAGCTCTATTTCCTTGTACAATACCAATACATGCTTATGTAAAGATGTCCCCAACCTTGCTTCATACTATGAATTCAGCACTGTCACCAGTGCTATGGGCTTATAAACTCTGATCTAATACTTGATTGCACAGATCTGGTTATAATCTGACATGTGGCCACATTTCAGAATTGATTATCTCCAACCAAAATGCTTATTTGGTAAACTTTGAAGCCCCGTGTTCACGTTCCATGTTATTTTTGGTTTGTTTGCCAGGTGAGGTTTCCGGAGCGTATAACCATCCTGAGAGGAAACCACGAGAGTAGGCAAATCACGCAGGTTTACGGCTTCTATGATGAGTGCCTACGCAAGTACGGCAATCCCAACGTCTGGAAATACTTCACAGATCTCTTTGACTATCTTCCTCTAACTGCCCTTGTGGATGGCCAGGTGAGTACGACTCCCAGCTGTTTTATAATCACTGCATGTTTTAACTGGTACATTCACATCACTAAGATACATGGGTAACTTACAATCACTCGTAAGACTTATGATGCATTGCAGCCCCACATAGAAGTCTAAGGATATGATGGGTTATCCTTTTTATCTCGAGTAACGATCGATCGTATGGCTTGGTGATATTGACCCCATGTAATTCAAGGTTTGTCCTACCTCCATGCCACTGTATACATGGTACTTTCGCCCTTCTGAAAAAAACAAAAAAAAAAACAGGAAAGATTCTCAGAATTGCATGTTAACTATTTAAATGTCAAAGGTCATGGCCTGCATAGTCTAGAATTGGCCTTTGCGCCCTATTCTGTAATTAGGAGGCATGTCATTCTTGTTATTGGAGTGAACCCTTTTTGAAGGCAAAATGTCCTGGGCAGGCCTTCCAAGATTGAAATGCTAGTGATAGAATTACAAGCCATTGAAGTAAGATTTTGATTAAAAAGTTCCTGCTGTTGTTTTCATTGTAGATATTCTGTCTCCATGGTGGTTTGTCGCCCTCTATTGACACATTGGACCACATCCGTGCACTGGATCGCTTACAAGAAGTTCCTCATGAGGTCAGTATAAAATCGTTTGCATCGTTCTTGTCGAGGCTCAAAACCATTCATTTTAAAATTGTTGAATGTTTTAAGATAAATAAATATTCTTGTCAACCTCCACCAATTTTCTTTACCTACACTCAGTGTTGTTTGTATGCATATTAATGGCAGTGTAAGGCTCATGTCATATGAGGCAAGTTACAGGCAACCAGTTCCAGGCAATCTCCAAGAAAAATAACATCGTTCAATCTTGATATAATTTCCTTGGGGATAGTGAGAAACTACCAGAAAAATTACTTTTGTAATCAGCAGGATTTTTCTCTTGCATGCAGTGTAGTTGGTTGCCTTTAAGTTTCCTGTAAAAATTGCCCATGTGACATGGGCCTAGATGTTTTGGTTTACATTTTGAAGACAGCAATCCATTCACAAAACAGTTCCTGCCAATTTGTGCGACTATACAATGTTACATGATTTTTTTGTCTATCAGGAAAAATGCACTGCATTGCAAATGCACAGACAGGTTTTTATAATTGGATTATGTACAGTCTGGTAAACGACTTACAGTTACCAGTCTAGCACATTATAAGGCAAATGACTTCCCACTGAAGCATAATTAACAGAATCTTTCCAGATCAAGATAAACTAGACATTTAAGTGTTCGTGGACGAACACGGAGCTGTTCCGACTTATTTGATCAGCTTTATAAGCTCCGATGACGTCATGATGACATCACGGTCATTTACAAAGCAGCATGCATATCTAAAGTTTCTAACAAAGCTTTTGTGTTCGTGAAATAACCACAAGGGAAACTGACTGAGTTATTTTAAGTCGTTGAAAAGTGAACAAAGAAAAATAGACTGGAGCGGGATTCGAACCGGCGACCTCCTGAATACCGTACAGGTGCTCTATCAACTGAGCCATCCAGCCCTATGTTGGTGGTGGCCCCAATAGTCAACTATCTTTGTTCGTTTGGCAGTCAGAAGCCATGAAACCACGCACACACCGCCACACCCCAGGGATCGTTTCAATGATACACGCAACAATGCTGCAACCTGGGAACGGTACATGGGGGATCACTCAAAGAGGATACGGCTTTTTAATTATTATATTCGTGAAATAACCACAAGGGAAACTGACTGAGTTGTTTTAAGTCGTTGAAAAGTGAACAAAGAAAAATTGACTGGAGCGGGATTCGAACCGGCGACCTCCTGAATACCGTACAGGTGCTCTACCAACTGAGCCATCCAGCCCTATGTTGGTGGTGACCCCAATAGTCAACTATCTTTGTTCGTTTGGCAGTCAGAAGCCATGAAACCACGCACACACCGCCACACCCCAGGGATCGTTTCAATGATACACGCAACAATGCTGCAACCTGGGAACGGTACATGGGGGATCACTCAAAGAGGATACGGCTTTTTAATTATTATATTCGTGAAATAACCTATAATAAGTCTATTTTTCTTTGTTCACTTTTCAACGACTTAAAAGCTTTTGTGAAAAGAATCATTACCGTAGCTTTTGTCATTCTCAAGATATGCTGCAAACATAAATTATGCCTTTTGATGACGTCATTATGACGTCACAGTTAATTTCAACAACATGCACAAGTACATTATGTAACAAAGCTTTTACAAAAAGAATCATTACCGTAGCACTTACCGTTCTCGAGATATGCTGCTAATAATAAAATCAGCATTTTTGATGACGTCATAATGACGTCACAGTACATTTCGTGGCAGCATGCACAACTACATGATATAACTAAGCTTTTGCAAAAAGAATCATTTCCATAGCATTTGCCGTTCTCGAGATACGTTGCGAACAAAATTGACTAATTAAATATTCAAATGACTGTCACATGACTAATTAATTAAGAATTTTAACAAACTCAGTCTTAGGATTAACTTCAGCTTATAAGCTTTCATAAGATACCACATATAAGCTTACCAGAAAAAGATTATAAAAGATTAGGAATAAACAAACTTATCACACAAAGCTATGGAAGCAAAAAGTGCGAAGGTATAATAATAATAAAAACCAGAACGAAAACTATACCTGTTCCGACATCAGAAATGTCGGAACAGCTAACTATCCTCGGAAGCGAACCCTATCATGTATGGGGGCGTTCAGACACAGTACTAAAAGTGGTCTATCTTTGGTTTAAACTGAAAAGGGTCTACCTACTTGTGTCTGAACGGTTTACAATAGACTCTTTTTGGTGCTAAAATCTTTGAAAACTTAGACTGCTGAGGAGGGACGGTCTAGACTACGTAGACCGGTCTACAAATGTGCCTTAAGACAACTGAACGGTCTATCTCAACCACATCCGGTTGTGAGTGACCTTGAGCGGGTGCATAACTCACTAGTGTGTTATGTCTCTACTTGTGAATTAAGGAAAGTTCTGCTTCAGAGTTATGCAACACGAGTGACCTCTAAACACCAGAGATAGACTGTTGTCAGTTTAACCCTGTGTAGTATGGACACAAGGAGTTTGGGATGAAATGTTTACCTCCCGCTGTGACCGCAAAGGGTAGACCTTTTTCGGTCTCCAGAGTACTGCGTCTGAACATAGCCTATGTGTGTTCTTAAGAGAATCCCAATTTACACTGAGTTCTTTTTGACTTTGCACTGACCAGGGACCCATGTGTGACCTGCTGTGGTCTGATCCAGATGACCGCGGCGGCTGGGGCATCTCCCCTAGGGGTGCTGGCTACACCTTCGGCCAGGATATATCGGAGAATTTCAATCACATGAACGGACTGACCCTAATATCCAGGGCCCATCAGCTTGTAATGGAGGTATGTTATATGCTGGGGTTGGACATGTACCATAGAAGCTGCCAGTTTCTAACAGGAAATGATTCCGGATAAAATCATTGAAAACCCATAACCCACTTGACGTCTTACTTAACGTAACTTATCAGTCATTAAAGGCAGTATATGGGATTGGTAAGAATAAAAGTCATCAAATAACCACAAGGGAAACTGACTAAATTTTTAAGTCATTGAAAGGTGAACAAAGAAAAATTTACTGGAGCGGAATTAAAACCAGCGACCTCCTGAATACTGTACAGGCGCACTACCAACTGAGCTATTGAGCCCTACATTGGTGGTGTCCCTAATAGTAGATTATCTTTGTTCATTTGGCAGTCAGAAGCCATGAAACAACGCTCATACCACTATATCCCAAGGATCATTTCATTGATACTTGCAGCAATGCTGCAACCTGACAAACAGTACATGGGGGATCACTCAAAGAGGATACAGCTTTTTAATCAATATAATCATCAAATAACCATAAGGGAAACGGACCGAATTTGTAAGTCATTGAAAAGTGAACAAAGAGAAAATTGACTGGACTCCAGTCAATTTTTCTTTGTTTACCTTTCAATGGATACAAAAACACTGTTATTTTACACTGTTAAAATTCATACCGGAACCACTAAAGTTCATACTACAACTAATACCTCTGTTATCTACTTTTCCTCTGAAAAGGGCATCTGAATGTATTTGAGGAGTGTTTTCAAAATGGAAACTGGTCTTCGTGGAAAAAAAAACATGAGGGAGACAATGGGAGACTTTTGGAGAGTCGGTCTTGAGTCAACAGCGCACGCGCACGTATGCGCAATACAACACGCGCATGCTCACAATTGCGCAAGCATGGTTTGCGCGTGCACTGTTGACTCAAGACCGACTCTCCAAAAGTCTCCCATTGTATGAGAATTTTAAGATATTGCGACCAGTCATTCAATTATTTTATTTTCTCTTCTCTTGACAGGGTTACAACTGGTGCCATGATCGTAACGTCGTCACCATCTTCAGTGCCCCCAATTACTGCTACCGGTGCGGAAATCAAGCTGCCATTATGGAATTAGATGACGCTTTAAAATATTCCTTGTAAGTTGACAGTTCCATGTTTCATAGTTGAATCCTAGCCCAGGTTGGACCCCCATGTGTAAGGGAACCTCTGGATGTAAAGTCTTTCCGTCACAACAAAATAATATATTTAACAGACATTTTTGGCTAATTTTCCCTTGTAAAGAAAGGTGATGTTAATCTTTGAATGTTCAAAGAAAGTACAAAGAAGGAGGACATTTACTGCACATGATGTATTAACTTACTTCAGCCCTTGTCCTTTTGCCGCACAAAGAAGACTTCCGAGAGATAATTGGATGCCACTATTATTTCAGGGGCCGATTTCACAAAGCACTAAGATTGGTCTTAAATTGTGAAATCAATCTTAATTGCTAAGCAAACTGTGACGTCACAATATGAATAACCATTGTAATAATGACATCTCAAAGTTCAGATGAATCTTTAGTGTTCCGTGAAATCGGCCACAGGTCCTCCAAGATGCCGAAATTTCGTGAAAGTTGAGTCAGAAGAAGTTATAAGAATTAGTCTCCAGAGTACCTCTGGAAATAATGAACTTTGCATTTCAGTTTCAGCATTGGTGTATTGCTTTCCCGCCTGATATTGAGTTTCTTTTCCATTTTTGCCGTTCCGCAGTTTACAGTTTGATCCAGCACCTAGACGAGGTGAACCGCACGTCACCCGACGTACACCAGACTACTTCTTGTAAATAAACAACAACAACAACAATAGAATTTGACGGACTGGAAGTGGGCATCGGATCCTGCATGCTCTGTGTGTAATCATTACGTCAAAGGTACAGCTCCGATAGAATACCCGCTGCTGAACGATCTGCAGTCTTTTTGACTTAACCAACCACAAACCGTTTTGTTTCGGGTTTTTGTTTTTTGTTTTATAAAAGAAAAAAAAGAAATTGCCAGTGTCAATCAGGCATTGGATTTTAAAAACGAAACCGGTAAATTTGAAAGATTTTTTTTTTATTTCATTCCTAACAGTATTCATGTCAATGATGATACACCTGGGAGCATGATGTTATTAAGACGAGTATTTTTTCCAATTTTGTCCCGAGCATCCATAGAAAATTAAATGAAAGTAGGAATTGTAACTAGGGTTGCTAACGGCGACGACATTAAAAAGTAAGAGAAAAATACCTCCAGAGAAAGAGTAAGAAAAGGCGTTTTATAGATGCCATTTCTAGTAACATTAAAATACAAGAAATATTGATCATCTTCTTAGCGTCTATACTAAAGTAAAAACAATTGTCTTTTCAAGAATCGGTTTAAGTCAATATGAAAAAGCTTAAATTGATTTTTTTTGTTTTGTTTTTTAAAAAAAAGGTAAGGATGAATAATATCAGACGAATTATAAATGAATTTAACATTAGATGTTGTATAAAAACTAAAACAATTTAAAGATAAGAAAAAAACTGACGTTTTGTGTAGCGCTGTGAGCATGCGACATGAATGAGCTATGTACATGTATATGTTCCTCTTGTAATCTACCCATGTCCCCCGTTAATGTCTTTGTGTATTTCTGTAATCCTAATGTAGATGTAACGCATTTGTCCCATTTGTACGCATGCAGGTGTGCCAATAAAGTATTATGCGCATATTATCGGCACCTGTAGAAATATTGGAGGGCTTTTTAAGCACTTCCAAATCTTAACATTGTACTATGCATACTTTTGCCAACTTGACCACAAATAAAGCATCAATAATTGAGATTCCCAACATTTTGTCAGCTTTCAGAGTGAAAACAAAAACAGTTTAAAGCAACGGAGCAGTTAGAAGAGATTTTTTCCGATTTCTCCTCCAGTGACAATAATTCTGATTTTATTTATTATTTTTTCGTAATTTCATCGCAGGTATCGAATGATACACGTTTTTCTTTTGGAAACTTAACAAGTTTTGAGAATCTCAGATATTGTAGTTTATTTTTGTTCAATGTGTGTTTCACCTGCCAAGAATTGGTAAAAGCATGGACAGTACATGTGAGAAGAATATGGACTAGTAGGAAAAGGTATTAGGAAGATCTAGCTTAACCAGTGTTAATATATGCACTGAGATCTCTGACTAAATTCAATAAGATTTGACATTTACATCAGCAGTGATAATCATTGAAATTAAAATTTGGCTGCAGTTAATATATTGCAATAGTTGGTTCGAATCCCTCTCAATTCCAGTGACTGTAGTGCGTCACGTGCAGTCACTGGAAAAAATTGACCGTGATTTGGAGGATGAGCCATATTTTTGCAGCTCAGTTAAGTCTTCGAGAAAATGGCATTTTCAAGTTCTCTGTGCAACACAGTAACTGACAACTCTTGAGGAAAAGAAGTGGCTTAATTGATAGGGCCTGGTACAATTTCACAAAAAGCTGACATCGATCTTGCATATCAGTCCTAATTGCTAAGCAATGGGTGATGTCATAAATTACTATGGCGATGTTGACAACTCATCTAAAGCAGAAATTATTGTGAAACTTTGTGAGATCCAACTCTGGCAGTTTTAATTAAACTTTTCCAGCCAGTCGGGTTCCTCTGAAACAACCTGTTTTTCCCACCCCCATTAATTTTTCCTGTCAAACTTCAAGCTCTCTTAACAGTGCGGATCGATGCTGGTTGGGCCTGAATCTCGCAAACCCTTAGCTAGCATTTTTATCTATTTCCCAAGAATCATTTAATATTCATGAGCATTTTTATTGTCGCTTTTGATGGCTCCCTTTTGATTTTCAGTATGGTGTTCCTTTTTGGCCATCCAGGTGGTTTGTATTTAACTAAACCCTATGGGTTGTGTCCCCCCTTTTGTAAGATGTACACGGTACATGCAGCATTGCTCAAGACAGTTAGTGTTCATGTTTAGCTTTAGGTGTATTACTGCAAGAAAATCACATACAAATACATGTACATGTCAAATTGCCATACAGATGTACAGTCTCGAGTCGGCTCGGTGACACTGTATGCGGTTAGGTCAGTAGTTTAGTTTGCCAGAAAAATCATATCCTATGAAGAAATTTTTTTTTTGTAAAAGTATCCTGTGCAGATTCCATTTTTTTGTTCAGGCAATCTTTTAACATTCCCTCCAAATGTGTAGGTATCAAATTCAAGTCAGTTAAATTCAGTGAATTTCAAAATATACTGGATATACCTCTGGCTAAAGTCCAATAAAACATACTTTTTTGTCTTCAACATCATCTAATCTTGAAGAAAATAACTTTTTTTGTAATTTTTTTACACGACCTGAACTGGCCTGAGTGTGCGTGTTTATAGTGGATCTAGCAGGGGTGCATCTTAGTGTTCAGAAAATCAACTAGAATGGTCCATTGTCGTGACAGTAGGGCTAGTCAAAAATTTGAAAATTTGGACTTTTTTGGGGGGGGGGGCGAGAATTGATGAATTTCAACATTGTTTACAAATTTATGCCATTGCGTTTGTGCACTATCTGTGTTTGTAATTTTTTTCTATTGGTTTGTTTATTTTGTTTTGTCTGTTTTCTTTTTTATTTGTTTTTTCCCTTTTTGCTTGGGTTTATCGTGTGTAATTCATTGTAGAAACCATAACCTGTTTTAATACCGTGTTCATTATTAAATAAAGGATGAATGTTGTTCCAATTATCATGAGTTTTTTTTTTCATGTATTTATTTGGTTATGGAATTTATGCCAGATTTGTAGTGTTTGAAATGCCTTGACGTTTGTAAACAAACATCTTATGCCATTCACACTGATGTTGAAACCTGGGGTTGATTTGACTAACGCTTTGCTATTATCGCGAAAGCCCAAATACATCGCTAAACAGAAAATCAATCGCTTCTTTGCTTAGCAATTTTTCATTTAACGATGGATTTGGGCTTTAACAATGATCGCAAAGCGTTAGTGAAATTGGCCCCTGGGTCCATGATCGGATCCGAGCAGATATCTAACCAACTACATGTATTACTTTAGTTTCATTAATATTCATTTTGTGGATCTAAAAAATCTTAATACCAGAATACTCTTGTCAGTAAGTCAGAACTCTGAGAAAATTTCAAATGTTTGAAATCATCTCATTTGGTCCTTTCTCTCCGATATTCTGTTGTTATAAAATTGAAGTTTTTTAAAGCAAAAAAACTGAAATTTGTGTGAATTTGGCTTCTCAGATTTTGACGTTCATTAACTTCATTTGTATCATTGTTAACGGCAATTGCCACAACATTGAGTGTATACCAGAGTCACATACCGGTACACGTGTGTAATATTCCAATTCTCATTCAAATAGTTTCTTTGTGCTAGATAACAGAAACAATTTGTTGTTGCACACACAAAAATTTACTTAGTCATATATTTAAAAGGCACTTTTGAAAGTAATGATGGTTTGTTGTCATGTACTGTACATAACATCAGTTTTGCCATTGTTTTATGCATTAATTACCCAATAGATTCAATGATCAGTTTAAAGGTGCAGTATCACTTAGGTTTATAACAAGTGAATTATTGCTTCTTCTACAGTCTACTGATGGATCGTGATTTTTAAACAAGGGTTGGCCCTTTAATGATGTGTATTAGCGCTATATACTCTAAGCCTGCATTAGTGTGACAATCAGTTTAAAGCAGAAGGAAATGGGTTCAAATCCCACCCAAACCTGGGCTTGAATTTCCCCCATGTGCACTCAGAAGGCATGTAAATGGCAGCCATTATATGGGGGCCATCCATCCCATGAATCTGCACCATCCATTAGTCCCCCCTTGTCTTGTCCAGTCGACTCAATACAATAGGTAGTTGATGGGAATCTATTTGATGGCCCCCACGTATGGCTGCCTCCAGTGAAGGGTAAATCCTTGTTTAGTTATTATTTATGATATGAACATTCATGGTCCTCTGTAAATCATCTTACTACTATGAAAGAAAAGCTTTTACAAGAATGTGCACTCTTGACATAGTATGTACATTACATGGTGAAGTTATGGGCCTGTTTCACCGTGTTTGTTTTAGGCACGAGATCAGTGATCTTGCAGATCCACGACCCATGCAGGATACGCTGAAATGGGATCAGGATCAGCAGGATCACTGATCTCGTGCTTGAAACAAACAGGCCCCATGTTTCATCAAGTGACCTGTTATTGTATATTATTGGCCTTAAGAGTTGTGTATAAATGTATCTCCCTAGCCTTAATATTCCGCATACAATGTAGCCATTAGAAGGCCAAATGATCTGTACTCGACATTAGCGATGCCCAACTAAGAATTTGTAGTCGTTCTTTAAATTATCCCACAACTGGAGCTAACTAGGGAACAGTTTTGTTTTCTATCTGAGCTGGTCTCAGTTGTCAGACTTTGGTGTTTTATTTTTTGTTTGTTGATTATTTATTATTCTTTTTAAAAGACTTACGACATCTTATCATATACAATTGCATTTATCATCATTTTCAATAGATAGGTGACATGTATGTAGTTAGTCCTTCATTTTAGCGTGAAATGAAAAAAAGAATTCTAAATAACTGTAACAATTTGCTGGGATTACATAGATGATCTTCAAAATGTGGTTGACATTGAAGATTTGTGATGATGTATGATCATATTGAAGAATTTTTTGGATTTGACTACTGTACTTTCAAATGTAGTTGCAAGTAGATTTTAAGGTTTTGCATGATGGAGGCACTGTATCAGGGTTAACGGTGAAAAGTGAATTTCCGCTGATCACAATTTGAGATGACTGGTGCAGTTGTGCAGTCAGCATTGGGTTCACTGCAAACCATGTAACAGACTCGGCCATTACTATCTCCATCATACAAAGCCAGAAATCCAGTAACTTAAACATTATTCATAAATGATTGTTGATTTGTGTACATGTATTTGGCATTTCATTTAAAAGCTCATTATTAAACCTGGTTGTTTTTGGGTGTTTTTTTTTTTTTTAACCCCGGCAAATTCTAAGTATCATTTTAAGAGAAAAGTGCACCTGAAATTTTGAAATGTTTATTGTGTATCTTTAATCTGAACTATCCGAAAACCGCTAAATTATGTTTCTGGTACAGCAGGTTTTTGAACGATACAGGACAGTAGTGCTACAACACTTTTTATACATGGGATTTGGATGGCGTAACTTTATTTTAGTCCAAGTCCCATTTAAAGTGTTTACACAGTGGATTCTAGTGGATGTTAAGTTACACATAGTTTTGTTGACATGCAAAATGAACAAAGGACATATCTGTGCAGATCTTCATCTTTTGACAAAAAGTATGGAAATGAAACTTGTGTAAAAAATATTGAAATACCCAAATCACAATTAGCTCCTTTTGCAAAGAAATGATCGTTTAATTGCTTTTAGTTTTAACAGCAATAATTTTGTTTCTACATTAACTTCAGTTTATATTTAGGTACAATTTTGTTTTTTGTTTTAAAGTGAAGTTATATTCAGTATGAACATGTACATGTAGCATGCGGATATAACCATAAAGATACTTTAAAATCGGCATTAAATTCTACAATTAAGGGATAATTATTCATGAATTTCATGTACATGTAGTTGTAAAGACTATTTACCTGAATGTAAGTATGTTTTAATGGCTGTTGATAGGAACCACCTCCCTAAATTAAATCTTGTTTTTTGATTTCTTTGTTTTTGTTTTAATCACCTAATAAACCGTGTTGAATTTACTTTAATTTGTTGTGTGCGGTCTGAGTGAAGCTTTATTGTTCTGTCACATCAACAACATTTTATAATTTCTCAATGAAATTTTTAGAGTGTTATTTTATAAAATTTATATACATATTTATTTACATATTACTATGAAAAGCAAAATATTCGTTTTATATTGATTTTAGCACATTACATTTTTTCTAGTACATCCGAATTTATTTCTTATTTCCTGCTTCACAAGTCACAACCACAAAATCTCTGAATAATTTTATAAATAGCGCCACCAATATGATACAATGCTGCCGTGAGCCGGTTTAGCGTGATGAGATGACACCCGTACTGTAAATGTCTCCATGAAAGTACACATGCGTGGCCGGATGTAGGGTATCATTCCAAATAAGGAAATACAGTCTAAATATCTGCGCACAAACGAGAATTCCCCATTAAATACATGCGCAGCATGTTTACCATCCCAGCACGTATGAACTGGTTCCCGCCTCCACGGCCGCACTGTACGCTGCAGTACATTGCCATAGATTACTCACCGTAAAGGCTACCGGAACCTGACTAACTGCTCTGCGGTCTCTTTTTTTGCGGCTCGCCAGCCTAAACCGAAGCTGCTGGTTTTGCAGCTGCAATAATCTGTCGTCATCTGCGACGTAGACGCACCTACAATCATGGCGATGAACGAAAAAGTTATAATGAAAGGTGTCCTTAAGGGTCACAACGGACAGGTGACCCAAATTGCGACTACACCTGCAAATCCAGACATTATTTTGTCTTCATCGAGAGGTATGTTGTAATGCATGTTGTAACGTAGGCCTATGCCCCTATACGTGGACGCCTTGGTGGCTGTCGTGATGTCATGAGGAAACCCACACTATTTACGTGCTCATTTCTATTTAGTCCACTTAAACCATCATGACCATTGTTAAACTGAACGAGCCAATCGAAGCTTGCTCACATAAATCCATATTTCTCAGGACAAACGGGAAAAATGGGCATTCAACATTCACATGGAAAAAATTCCACTGACGGCCATGGTCAAATTGACCTAATTTTGGGATATTTGACAAGTTCAGAAGGGGAGAAATCTATTTTGAGGGTTTTTAGGTGTGAGAGGGGGTTCAGTGACTAGGGGGAGAGGGTTAAAAAAGGGGGCAAATTAAAAAAAAAAAAAAAAAAAACGCCCTCTTTTCACTTCTTTCTTCTCCTCTACCCTCTTCTATATCCCTTCCTCTTCTACATTACCACTCTTATTTCCAACTTTTTTTTACCTTGATCTCACTGGGATTCGAACCCGGGCTGTGGAAGAAACAATATTATTACAAATGCAATGGATTATCTGAGCACGCCACACGAGCGATTGCTGCCAGAACGTGGTTAATAATTCTATTTGAAGTTAAGGTGACCTATTTTGGCCTCCTGAACATCAATATTCAACAGCTCCAGTGCCCTTTGCCCTCTGTCATGCGCACCACACAAAAGTTCACAGATAGAAAATGGCTGCCTCCGTTGTACGCTACTGATCCGAAGTGTGAGTCCAAAATACCCTGTAAAACTCACTTTCCAGATGTGCTACCCAGCTTTCCACTCCTGAGATTGAAGTTGGTCCTAACTTATATCCAGTAAGTTAACTTTTAGAGGATATAACTTTTTTTCCGTCATGGCCGTCAGTGGAATTCTTGCCATTCACATGATTCAGCATGTTCATGTTGATGTTCAGATTATGTCGGGACACTCCACTGAACAGGTTTCGTTTGATAGGCGTAGGCCCCCCATGGCTATTCCCTACCACTTTTTGAGCCCTGTATAAATCAGCGCGGACATCCGGGTACTTTTATTCTCGTCTCTTGACAGCCGATGAAAACCGGCGCAAGTAACGGGCAATTACACGTAGCCTAGGCCTATACAAACTGTCCGTCATCGAGTCATTTCACTATTCAGAATTTTTCCGAGAATTTTTGTCCAGAAGCAGAGATCATGTTCTGTAGGACTGCACTGTCGAGTCAAAGTTTATCCTAACAATTAGGCCTAATCCTTCTTTGAAGTAGGCCTAGGCCTACCGTTTACTTGTCGGCTTTTTTTTTGGTTTAAAAACCATTCAATTTGCCGTTTTGTTTTCATCGCCCCAAGGTCGGGCAATTTTAAAGTTTGGGACCCCTCTGTGTTTTTACCACATGCCGGAACGTCTGTGAATAGTTCAGTTCCACAATGTATGCTATGCATCATGTGATAAAAACATGGTGAGTGAGTTGGTACGACGTCACTCTGCGTTTTATTATTACTCCTAAAGAATGATTTCGATGTCCATGGACCGTGAGGTATATCGAATCTTAGAGTCACCTCTACTTATTCCAGTGTGTGTGGGGTGCTAAAGATTCGTAAAGTAAATGTCAGGTTTTATTCTCTAGATTCAGATGTAAACTATTGTATTCTGGATCCGGACACCCAAACCTGACACATTTCTTTTCAATGGATACCACAGAATGTGGGTTATATTCTCCTTCTAAAGAATTTGAACAGAACTTGAATAACTTTGATTATTTTATTTTGAAGGGATTGTAAATTTTGCCTGCACCGTCATTCTGCATGCTGATTGGCCAATTCTCAATACGTCATGCTGGCCTTCTTTTAATGACGGAGTTATGTCCCTGCCGCAATGACATAATGAATATATTTGCCAATCGGAGTAAGGGAACGGCAGAATAGTGTTTACAATAAGAAATGCAGTGCCAACACAATACACGATGCCTTATTTTTAGACTACATGTCATGATGTGAAACCTATCGTGCTAAGACATGCCAAGAAACACTTTTTTCATATATGAACAGCTCACAATTGACATGCCCTAAGCGTCATTTGTAACAAATTTCAGTGCCACACAACTTCAATGAGTAGCAGGCTTTCATGGGCGCCCTTGGCTGCCAGCCACATCAAGTGAAGTACAGTTATCATCTTTCACTAAATTCATTCTGAACCTTATTTGAATTTGTGCCTCGTCCATTTTTTTTCCCCACCAGATAAGTCTGTGATCGTGTGGGAGCTGACGCGTAGCGAGAACCACTATGGCAACCCGAAAAGGTCCCTGTTGGCTCACAGCCATTTCGTGACGGACATCGTGATGTCATCAGATGGTCAGTTTGCTCTGTCCTGCTCGTGTGACAAGACTCTACGTCTGTGGGATCTGTCAACGTGAGTTTCAGGAGTTGTTGTGGCCATGAGATAAGTGGGTAGACAAAGAACAGTACTGGAAAATAGGTTTGGTGACACACTCTGTAGACAGGGGTCCCAATTTCATGGCTCTCTGCTTACTGTGAAGTTGGTTTGCATGTATGGATGTGATGGCTCTTTGCTATGACAGGGGAATGGGGGGGTTGGAGGTTCATAGAAGGAGCGCTCACGTTGCGACCCCTGTCAGGAATCTCATTCCTGTGAATCCTTCCACCACACTACAGGGCTCGAAATATCCACTAGACTGTGGACCGAGTCTACTTATTTCAGTGTCGGTCTAGTAAAGTGTGTACTGCACTAGTCCGGCTGTCTAGTGATTTTGTTTTCCTTGCACGATTGAAACAGTTCCTAAATTGATGATTTTTGACACAATATTGCACACAATGAATGTTTTGCTATGTACATGAATGCCACAGGTCTAGTGAAGAAGGTTCAGGGGCCAATTTCACTAACGTTTGTGATCATCGCTAAAGCCCAAATCCATCGCTAAACAGAAAATTGCTACGCAAAATAGCGATTGATTTTCCGTTTAGCGATGGATTTGGGCTTTAGCGATGATCGCATACGTTAGTGAAATCGGCCCCTGGTCTAGTAAAATGCTTCAGTTACTAGACCTGCTGTCCAGTAGTGCTGTGCATCAAAAACGGATTCACGGGCTCCCGCTTAAAATCTTGCCATCCGGTTTCAAAATTTCAAAAACGGAATACGAAACCAACATTTTAAAAAGTAGACTGACGTTTGCCCAATAAATAAACAACCCCAAAAGTGTATACTGTATAATACATACTTGAATTTCAGTCGTTTTGGGTCCATTTTGCCAAGCAGAAACAAACTTTTCGCAAACTTGATTAAACAAATATTGCGAACAGCCATCCGAACGCGACGATCACTCGAAAGAAGACGTAAACATATCGCGTACGATGCATCATGAACACTGCATGCCCACCACGTGGCCGCATGGCCCGACCCATGCAGCAGCAGCATTGTATCCAGAAAATTCCACGATGTGTAATGTGCGCCACACCTTTCAAAGCATACGTTGTACACCAGTACACAGTCGCCAATTCGCAATCAGGCCGGATGTGCAAGCCTACATGTCGTACGTACAACGTGTGTATTTGGTGCATGCATTCAAGTTGCGCTCGGTACCGTGGATTTCGGCCTGCTTCAATGCAGATTTTTCGGTAAGAAATGTGACATGTCACGCTGAGCAAGTTATGAAAGATTCTGACTGAATATTCTGTAAGGTTGCCGGCACCAAATCATCGCAAGATTCCCAAACACGCACGTAGATCGAGACCAAAAACTGAATGTATATATACGTCGGCGCAACGATCGTTGTAGCATGTTTTACACACTCCTACATACAGCGCTATGCATCATTTGATCGTACACATTATCGACACGTGCGTAATATAGCGCTATCATTCATTTTTATGAATCGGAGCTCGGGCAACCGCTAATTTTTTCAAAGCGTTTTCCGGTTTTCAAAAGCTCCGAAAATGCACAGCACTACTGTCCAGTGCCATTTTTTCACAAAATTCAAGCCCTGCACTATGTTATTAAGCGTAGCGACATTAGAAAAAGAAGCTATGCCAGGCACCAAGGTCTAGCCGAGTTGGTCCTGTAACCTTGTGACTTGGACAATTTTCTCTTGTGTTTTCAGGGGGATTACTACGCGGAGGTTTGTCGGTCACACAAACGATGTCCTCAGTGTCGCTTTCTCCCAGGACAATCGGCAGATCGTCTCAGGATCCAGAGACAAGACCATCAAGCTCTGGAACACCCTGGGTGTCTGCAAGTACACTATCCAGGTACGTGGCTCATTAGGGTAGTGAGAGTCGTTCCTTTGGTGCCCCTGGGCATTGCCTTTGGTCATTTGCCTTTGATGCCCCTGGTCACTACCTTGATGCCCCCTAGTCACTGTCTTGGTGCCCCTGGCCATTGCCTTGATGCCACTGGTCATTGCCTTGGTGCCCCTGGTCATTGCCTTGGTGCCCCTGGTCATTGACTTGGTGCTCCTGGTCATTGCCTTAGTGCCCCTGGTCCATTGCCTTGGTGCCCCTGGTCATTGCCTTGGGAACCCCTGGGCATTGTCTTTGTACCCCCAGGTCTTTTGCCCAGAGCGCCTGGAAATTTCCTTGATGCCCCTCTCTGGCCATTGCCTTGTTGCCCCTTCAAAGTGCCCAGTTTCTTACAGTAGCGTCATTTGAAAATGAAAAATAAACTTGACTTCCAATGAAATTTTTGTGTATCCATAGGATGACTGTCACAAGGGATGGGTGTCGTGTGTCCGTTTCTCGCCCAACCAAGCCCATCCAGTCATCGTCTCTGCAGGTTGGGACCATGTCGTCAAGGTGAGCTCAACTCTTTTTAAAGGGACATATGTAATTAGTCTTTTCAAATCTAAATTGCATTGGTATACATGTGCAAATGTTAATGAATGCAAAAAGTATGTTTTAACCTGACCATAACCCTCTGCGCCTACGACACAAGAAAAGAGCTGCTTACCACACATTACCAAAGTCTACACGGGGGGCTGGATCATAAACTAAGCATTACCACGAAAACCATACTGGTGGTGTATTGTGGTATTCAGGATACCAGACTTGTCATGGGAAAAGTTATGTGTGGTAAATTGTGGTATGCAGATGGGTTAGGGTTAATGATGCCAAATTGATATTACCATCTTGCTCAACTTGGTGAAATGACCTCTATATTATATAAAGCGCAGAGATCCTTGTTAACTAAATTTGTATTTGTGTACATCTTGAGTGCTCTATTAAACCATTGCTTCTCTCTTTTTATTGTTCTTCTCGAGTCTTAGAGTCACCTCCTCTACTTGTACCTGTGTGTGTGGGGTGCTAAAGACTCGTAAATTGAAACTGTCTGGTTTTATTCTCTGGCCTCATCAACTGTTTAGGATCCGGACACCCAAACCTGACACATTATTCATTCTTTTGCTTGTGCACTCACATGTGCATGTATGGCTTGCAGTGCCATTTTCCATTACATCTTTAACCGTTACATACCCAGAGTTCTACCTGTCTCATGGTCTTGAATCAGTCTTTACTTGCGGTCATTTCAGGTCTGGAATCTGACCAACTGCCGGCTGAAGACCAACCACTTCGGCCACACTGCCTACCTGAACTGTGTGACGGTCTCCCCTGATGGTTCCCTGTGCGCCTCTGGAGGAAAGGTAATAACCTTCTTCATTCTCAACTCCTAGATCAGTTATACAAGGAGCTTTCATCTCTCATAAACTACTCTCCCAAGAGTTGTGTCATCAGGGTCCTTTTGAATCCAAAGTTTGGATCTGTACTTAGACTATGGGCGTTTACGAAACGGATGCTCAGGCTCCGGCTCCAGTATGTGAATCCATTCTGGAGTAACGGGTATCAAAATAGAGGCTTTTGGCTGCAGTTCAGAAGTAGATTCTCTGGTTTGAAAAGTAAACAGAGCTTCAACTTCAATGAAAAACCACAACCTATATTTTCAGCATATGGATGTCAAGAGCTGGAGCCTGAGCCTGAGCCTCTGTTTCGTAAACACCCGATGACTTACTAGATCCTAGTTAAGCACTCAGCTGTGTATCTTTGCCCATTGAGGCGTTCCCACTACTGCTTTTCAGTGCAGTAATCGGGGCTGTAATGGGCATAAAGTGAACCCCACGGGTTGTTATCCTGCAGGATCTGTCTCAGGTCATGGACAGACCCCGTGAATTATAACCCACATTTGATCAAAATAATGTGTTTATTGGTAGTATCATACTTTTGAAGTATACCAAAACTGGAATCTCCACAGATTTGTATATAACCAGGGTAAAAAGATAGTGATGGTAGAAACATACCGTTAACATTTGTCTGCCTGAAATGCTGTATTTATCCAGAAAAGAATAAAACCAATGACCAAAAAATTTGTTTAATCTTTTAGGCCTAAAGATCAAACGTAACGATGAAAAGAATGAAAAAATACTGTGGGAGTTTTCACTGGTTTTTTTTTTTTTCAAAAAGTGGGCACCGTATGGGACTGAAATTTTCACTGATGACTGTTACTGTATCTTCCTTGATATGTTTGCCCATGAATCTGCATTTCTTTGACAAAAACCAAAATATATTACCTTATAAAGGAATCATGCTGTTGTTTACCTTTTATGTTAAACCCTATTTTTCCTCCTTTTCTTCTTGTCAAGGGCTCATGGTTTGCCCAGTGATTGAGTTTCTTTCCTAAGAAGTCATGATGATCTACCAGAAATGAAAATTGTCATCTTCATTTACTTTGTCATTTGTTTCTCCTCCTTGCTTGTGTGGTGATTATAGGACGGCATGGCCATGCTGTGGGACTTGAATGAGGGCAAGCACCTGTACACCCTGGAAGGCGGAGATCAGATCCACGCCCTCTGCTTCAGCCCCAACCGTTACTGGCTGTGTGCTGCAACTGGACCATCCATCAAGATCTGGGTGAGTTATGATTCAGATTTTCACTTGGGCCTTTTACAAAAGGATGGATTAGGATTGGGCTTGGGCTTAGGCTTCGTCCTCTAAAAGCTGAAAATATAGGTTGTGAATTTTCCCCGAGGTTGAAGTTCCGTTTTCCTGTTCGAAACAGGGTATGTACTTAGAAACCGTACCCCAAATCCTCTATTTTTATACCTGTAAGAAATGGAGCCTGAGCCGAAGCCTCCGTTTCATAAACGCCCATGGTATCTTATATTCCAGTTAAGTGGGCCTTTTCGGAACGGAGGCTCATGCTCCAGCACCATTTTGTGAATCCATTCTAAAATGACGGCTTTCAATAAAGAGGCTTTTGGCTGCGATTCACAAATAGATTCTGTGGTTTGAAAAGGAAATCAAGAGCTTCAGCTTCATTGAAAAAACACAACCTATATTTCTTTCAGCATATAGATGAGGGAACCGAAGCCTGAGCCTCTTTTCGAAAAGGCCCAATGAATTGCAAAATAACAAATTTCTTTCTCCTATATCATGAATGTTGTTGTTCAGGGAAAAACTTGATCAAATGAAAGTCAACTGATGTTGTTGTTGTTGTTGTTTTTGTTTGTGTGTAGGATTTGGAAGAGAAGTGCATCGTGGACGAGCTGAAGCTGGAGGTCATTAACCCCAGTTCCAAGGCCCCGCCTCCCAACTGTATCTCCATGGCCTGGTCAGCCGACGGTCAGACCCTCTTCGCTGGCTACACCGATAACATCATCCGCGTCTGGCAGGTGTACCAGCTCAAACAATAAGCGCTCACTCATTTTAACTGTCTTTTGCTGTTGCGTTTATCCGAGTGAAAACAAAAACACACGACGTTTTTCACGTTCGAAGGTTTCAGACTGGATTCTGGTTCTATATTGGAATTTTTTTCTTGGTTCATAATTTGAATTATGATTCACACAGGTGATATTGTGTTTGATAAAACAAATCAGACTTTTGTGTAAATGATATTATATTGATATTAATTTTATAACTATGTGCTGTGGAATTATGCATGGTCTGGTCCCCTTTCCACATATGAGCTCTGTTACAGGTATAAGTGGATTAGGAACCAAACTAATCTTGGAAGTATGTGATCATTCGAAAGCTCTCACAAAACATCAACAACATTACGAAATGCAGATATTGATTTTTGAATAGATCGTTATAAAATGTTTTTTCTCAAGGTTCACCATTGTTTTTTTGCTGCTTTGATTAAAATCCAATTTGCCTCTTCACCACTGAACCAGTTCCTTTTGAAATCTTACAAAAGTGAATTGTTTTTCCCAGGAAACATCCCAGCAAAGATTAACGCCAAACAGCCAAAAAAACGTCTACAGCTTTTGAAGAATAGAAATTGCCATTACATCGGCTATAAATTTTAATAAACACAGTTGGCGTGAAGCCGACATTGTGTATTTAAAAACAAAAACGAAGAAAAAAAAGGAAAAAAGAGATGTAAACTTCGGTTTATTACAATAATAAAAAAATCATAGCACTTTGAGAAGTGTTTTGAACATGGAGAACTGTAGAGTTTTTCTTTGTCCTTTGTACATTTGTTTTGTTAATTTTCTTTTGTTATTAAGAAATTTATCATTTTCCCCCTTTTTTTGGGGGGGGGGGTGACCAATCAGCTTTGACCAATGCTTATTAATAGACACAAGTGGAAAGCTACCAACTTTTGCAGCACAGACAACTTGTTTTTATTTAAAGGTAATATCATACATGTACTTTGGTTTTTATCAAGAAACACAGATTCATGGGCAAAAATTATCAAGGAAGATACAGTGACAGTCATCTGTGAAAATTTCAGTCCCATACGGTGCCCACTTTTTGAGAGAACAGTGAAACAAAGCCACAGCATTAATTAAGTCATTCCTCTTATTTCGGATCTTTTAAAAGATTTTCGGTCGTTGTTTTACTAATTTCTTGATAAATAAACCAGTTCAGGTGGACAATTTTAACGGTATGTTTCTACCACCACCATCTTCATACCCTGTAAGTTATACGTAAATCTGTGAACATTTCTGTTTTGGTTTCTTACCAAAGTATGACACTACAGTATATTTAATGTAGATAAAAATCAAATCATTCATATTTCAGCTTATTATTTGCCAGAAAATATTCATTATCTCTCATTAATCTTGTAAACGTCCATTTGTCTTTGTAAAACGGAATCGGCACTTAGTGAATTTTTTTTAACAGCATACTTGGTGGGGAAATAACAACAACCTCCATAGCATACCTCATAAATATTCATCAACAGTCACCCTTAATGGGAGACTTTTGACTAACCATTGTTAATCACAAGAGGGCGCGCTTCACCAGGCTTTGGAAAAGTGTCTTGATTTTGTTGTCATTGCTTTTGTGCACGAATGTTCATCGTAAACACAACAGGCATAAATAATCGCAATGAAAATGCCTGGTACATACTTTGCAGTGCCTGGTTGTGGTGGCAGGGGAGGACATGAGTTCCCCAAGAACAAACAAATGCAGAATTTGTGGCGATTGGCCACTAAAAGGGCGAATTACAAATGATCACGGTGGCCCACGGCAAACAGCATTCAGTTTTGTGCACAGAGTTTTTACTTTGCAAGCGAAGCCTATCACATTATTCCTCGCCAAACATCAGAATTTCACCTAACTTTGTGTTTTCGGGCATTGAAATCGTGGTGGGAGGCTGTTGTGAATATAAAAATTAATTGTAAATGGACTGAATTTAATGTTCACAGTATTTTCCTGCGTCTTCCGGTGAGTTTTTGGACAACCGCCGTACTCACAGCGTGTAAAATTTTTTTAAGGAGCCTGGTAGTTTGCTGCCCTCTATCGACAGCCCTCTCCAAAAGTCTCCCATTAATGCATGCGTTCAATGAAAATGTGTCTGGAATGTTGTACGGCTGTTTCATTAATGCGTGGTGTCAGTGGGGCGTGCACAGTATTTGCAGACGATAAATATTGCGCGGGAAATTCAATTGACATGTACAACCATGCCAAAGGAACACATCCACGCCGTATCAGTCGACGATTCTAGCTCGACTTTGGCCATAATTACACACGTTTCCTTCTCTCTAAGTTGTGGTTTGTTCGCCATTGGTGTAGCGTAACATTTACGGAGTTCATTGGATACTTCTGGGTGAATTTCTGGAGGTGTTTCTGTGGGAAATGCAATGGAAAATTTCGGTCGGAACCAGTGAACTGTGAAAGAGAATTTAGCTGAACTACAGATGGCGCCCTATAGCCGTGGCTGGTGTGACGTGACTCATTTACAGGACAGGTAGGCACAGGCATTTCGACTTTTTCGAGAGATATGAACCATAAACATAACTAGTCTCGTATACCTTTCTTATGTTTACAAATATTGACTGGTGGTTGGCAATATGTACATGTCATGGACGACCAACGTCAACCAGGCACATGCGGTTTTTTTCTTGATCTGTTCCTGGTTCCCGCTTCTTAGTTGTTGGTAACCAGCTCATTTTGGGCCGTGTTCCCTGTTGGTGTTTCACTGAGTATGAAGATTCTGTATGGTTGGTCTTTCACATTGGGTTGCTGTGGTTGGTGTTCTGGTTGGTCTATTATTATGGTTATATACACTGAGCCCGGCAAGGATAGGCCCACAAAATGAATTGGAAGGAAACAATAATGTTGTTATGTAATAAGCCTGCCTATACAGTTGTGTGTGTTATTTATAATGGCATTTTTTTGTAACTTTGCACAAATTCCTCTTGACTATACATAATTTCACATGTAGGCGTCTTCTTATTACATGTAGCGTATAGGCTGAGCAAGAAATCTGAATACTTCAAAGAACTATAGACCATTATTTTGCGCGGGACGTCACCCGACTTTTGCAAAGTTGGGAGTCGGAAAACAACCAATTATTCAGTATGGTGGTTTTTCCCGATTTTGAGGCGTTGATATTTAAGTTAATCTATATTTTATACGGATGCTCGCTTAAGCCATTTCAAGTTAATAAGCATTAAGAATTTCAAGAGTAACATTCATAATGTCCCAAAATCTTTATTCGTCTTTCACTGCCAAAAAAGTAAATTTTTTAAGGGGTTATCAAAATTTGAGGAAAACATAGTTTGGTGATGATATTGATTTATTACAATTATTGTTACCCAATGAGTAATTTCAGTAGGAGTTGCTGGAATAATGCAACTTTGATCTTAAGCGACGGTAACCATTGAAGAAATGGTTAAAGTATTCCATTATCATATAATCTAAACTCATGTAATCGTCCATAATATTAAATCATAAAAGTCTACATCGAAAATCCTTAGCATAGCCAGTTAGAAACTCACATAATAATAACCCTAGTGTACAAAACATTAGGTTTTGCACAGTTAGGTTTGCTAGTATAATTTTCTTCACCACCCTCCTTAAAAATAACAGATGCTTTTCACAAACTTCAAGAGATACACATTTTAATGTTAGATATCAAATACACTTCAAAAGTGTTATACATTCACAAAATAAGGTTATTCTCCATGAACACTATGAGTGAAAATTTGTTCTTCCGGATTTGGTAGTTTTTCCCTTCATTGATCTACAGGCTGGAAATTCAGTTTCCATAAGCAATGATGCCATAATTCACTTACCAGTGACATATTCCCCAGTTCCAAATACCAACTTGGAAATGGTGATTATGCGGTTACACCAGACCATTGGAATGGATTATTTCAGGTTTTCACGCCAAAGAGGCATGCCATCAAGAATATTATCAGAATGGGCAGTCACTATTTAGCTTGCATGGAAAATCAAAATGTCCTAATATACACATAAATGTGCAGTACATCAATAATATACTGCAAACGCACCAATCAATGTACCCAAAACAGAAAACAGGACAGACACCCAATAACATCCCTCTAGCTAAACATTTTCTTTATAACTTCAACACCTACACTAACGACAACTATCAAACTAGGTTTAAACAAGCCACTAGAATCAAATTTGTTTTCACTCCGGCAACTTTCAAAATTCTGTCTACAGCACGATCCTTCACTTCATGATTGTCACAAAATCAATGCATTTCATTTCCATAGCAATAATGGTTTACAGTGCATTGTACAACTTTAACAATGAATCAGTAATTTTCCTTGGTTCAAATGGCCATGGTTCCTTGTATTAGGAGAATGTAGTAGGCTAGAAGTTACTGACAAGTAACAACCACAACTTTTCCAAAGGAAAGTTATTCATTGTTACTATACCTTATAAATATTGACCAGTCATTTGCAAATACCGTGAAATGGTAAAAACTATCACATGGTTGAGTGCCTAGAATGAACCAATAGGATACTGCAACTGCCTGATGAATATTCATATACATGTAGTTAAGTATAGTAAATATACAACATAAAACCATAAGCTGTTGGATCATGACTATCTTATGCCTTACTTCTAAGTTAACCACCACCTTGGGGCCAATATCTATTCCCCTGCCCCACCGTCTCGGGGCCAATAGTTGTCACTATTCCCCTGCCCCACCATCTCGGGGCCAATAGTTGTCACTATTCCCCTGCCCTACCACCTCGGGGCCAATAGTTTTCACTATTCCCCTGCAAACCATGTTGCATTTGTGTGCTATACCATTGTGCGTCCAGCCGTCCACCATGCAAACTCTCAAATCTTATTCATTTTCCAAACCGTTTTTCATTTCTAATAAGATTCTAGATCACGCTTTACAATTCTGAGGTACACGAATCCTATTTTAAATTGTTAAGGCACCAATAAGAGTTGCATCTTTCTTTCTGTGAAAATTGTGTTATCTAATTTACATATAATACAAGATAGGTCATCAATATTATATCACATTGATGGGTTTGAACTTGAGTTGGCCTTTGCTCCAATGCAAAATAAGACTGCAAAATGTGCCTTCAGGACGCATAAACCGTGCTTTGCCGTGCAATTTCATGGTGAAATTGAGATTGATATTTTGCAAGGATTTTTCTAGGCTAAATCTACTACAAGTGCACATGTCTAATCTACCCCTAACAGTCCAAAATCGGCTACTTCCATATTGCAGGATGTTTCTAGTCACAGGGCGGTAGAACCCAGGCTCTGTAACTTGTTGACCAAAGTTCCAAGTCTAAAGAGTGTGACAAAGGGATATTGCACAGTGCTAGATTTGAGCATAGACAGGAATGTTCCCAGCCAAAATGCTTAGAAGCAACATTTGGCAAACATAGTCTTTTACTACACCTGAATTCTTGCCCTCAATAGTTCATGAGCATGGAACATGCTTTGTAGAGAAACCTTAGTCCATCTGCACATGTATGGTAAAAATCACTGGACACCAGGGAAAAACATGAATACGAAATTGCACTGGTGTGTTAAGTGGTCCCCCAAAGTGAATTCTCGGCACACATAAAGCACCAAATCTCCTATTACTGATGTGGCACAGAATAATTATGACTACAACCATGGAGCTCCATGCTACAACCAAAGTATGAAACTACCCTGTGTTACATTTACCATAACAGTTGTATAGTAATGATGTATAGTAATGCCCAGTGTTGCTATTACCATGCTCTTATGATAATAATGTATTAACCTAGCAATACGTAACTCCAACAAAAGTCCAACTTTCAGGTAAATGCCTGCCCAATGGAATGAAGAGTGAAGGAGACCATATTTTGGAACATGTCACTGGGGTCTGGTTGCTACATCTTCCTCCTTAGTGTGAGGAAACCAGACCCATCTCTGATGGTTGTTATATCTCAACAGAATGTACATGTAATTGGACAGACTATTAAATGCATAATACAGGATTGGTAAAGGTGACAGAACAGCTGCAGACTGTTCATAATTTGATTTGTCATGGAATAAAGAACAAACCTGTGAATCTTTCAGCTCATATCATCATCGGAAACTGTAGAAAACAGTAAAATACACTCACTGTATTTTCAGATCTATTCACAGGAGTTTTGATCTCACCCAGAGATCAAAACTGTTTTTGGTAATTGTTTTACGAATTTTTGGATAAATACAACATTTCATCTGGAAATCAGTATTTTAACAGTATGTTTCTACCAGCACCATCTTCATATTCTGAAGGTTATACGTAAATCTGTGAACATTTCTGTTTGGGTATGTTACCAATCCTGTACTGTACCTTTAAACTTCGCTTGGCCTCTTTTTGATCATTTGTTTTCAAATGGAAGATGGCGTATGCCAAAGTCTTTGCTGTTTCCCAAAGTCCTTGTCAACCGCCAACTCTACTATAATATCATCAAATTAATACCGATACACACACACAAAATAATTCAGTCATATAAAAATCAATCACTGTACAAAACTTTGCAAATTTAAGCAATCGATGTAAGTATTCAATGATTATAACAATAAGAAAAAAACTATCAAATTACATACTGTTTGTTCAAAGGTTTTTGTTTTTCAAAAACCTTATTCAGAAATCAGGCTTAGGTAAAACTTATTTTAAATCAATACCATTATGAAGCCTGTAATGACAACACAGAAATAAATTGTAGCTGGAAATCTAAAATTTGGACAGCTACCTCGATTTTAACATTCCTTTCAGGCAATCAGGCAATCTTAGATTAACAGCGGAATTCAAAAAAACTTACTGCATAGCTACAGTTTTAATCAAAGATTTGATGAAAAAAGAACATCCCTGTTTTCCCTCTAAACCACTAAAGATAAAATAACTGGAAAGGGCTAGAAACAAAAAAAAATCATTTCTTTACTAAATGTGGCAGAAGGATGCTAACAAACAAGTTTTAAAAACTAAACGGCCCACCCAAATCACCAATTTGTTAAAGAAAGCTCACTAACATCAGAAAAGCGGAGTCAAACAGCTCTTCTATTTATCAGACGTTGCTCGATGTACCTTTCTGTAGTCAAAGAAAAACAATGAAATGAATAGAATTGTTTAAAGAAATGATCAAGACATTCAAAGCATTTGTCACTCGAGTATTTAAAATAACCCATTTACAATTCTAATTATGAATAACAGAGTAGCTCAGATGGTAAGTGTGCCGGTACAGTGTTCCGGGGGTCATTGGTTCGAATCCCGTTCCAGTAAATTTTTCTTTGTTCATTTTTTAATGACTTAAAATTCAGTCAGTTTCCCTTGTGGTTGTTTGATGATTATAAATAACATTCCTAAAAATCAAATGCAGCCAAACATATAATTGACATGTTCAATCACTTTTGGGGATTTTGTTTTTATTTTGGACGTACCTGGGGTAGTTTATTACAATATTGCTTGATTCACCAAAACTAATTATATATATGTATTTCAATGGTTTTGTTCTCAAAATTCATGTTAATTTCATGTTTGTTTTGTCTCTGTTTTTACACATGGTTTACTTCAACATAGAACAGTAGTGTACCAGTCTAAAAGCCCATACTTTAAAGTACTTGAATTAATCTTATTTCAGCTTAATATTTGTATTTACCTGACTGGTAGTGGCCGCAAGTTTCTTTGCAGTGGGTTCATCAGTGAAAAACATGCTTGGAATGTCGCTACCGAAGTATATCTTGTTGTTATTAGCAATAGCCTGGAATCGCAACATCTCGAGGTACTGTGGTGTCAGTTTCAGCTGCAATAAAACAAAGACAGAATTAACTATCAAAATGGAGGCACATCTTCAGAACGGAATTACAAAGTGTGAATTGTCAAAGTATTCATCCTGTAATATATCATGTCCTCAAACTCTTTTCGACATTACCCCTTCAGCATTTTGGTAAGGACCAAAATTCAACACTCTACAGCATATTCTTTGAACTTAGGCAAAGCTGGGTCATCAACCTTCGTTGTAAAATTACAGCACCAATACCTAACTGCAGAAGGAACAGTAGTAATAACTGCAACATTAGCAACAACTCAGCAGTAAGTCGCAGCAGCAATAACAGAATCATCTGCATCATCAGCAGCAAGAACACAATTCACTGCAGCAGCAACAGAAGCACTAGCTAGCAGCAGCAGGATCAACAACATTAGCAATGAGTCGCAGTAGCAACAACAGAATCATCCTCATCAGCAGCAAGAGCACTATCAACTGCAGCGGCAACAGAAGCACTAGCTAGCAGCAGCAGAAGCAACAATAACAGTAGCAGTAACTGCTGCAGCAGCAACAACAGAATCATCTGCATCATCAGCAACAAGAGCACTATCAACTGCAGCAGCAACAGAAGCACTAGCTAGCAGCAGCAGAAGCAACAATAACAGTAGCAGTAACTGCTGCAGCAGCAACAACAGAATCATCTGCATCATCAGCAACAAGAGCACTATCAACTGCAGCAGCAACAGAAGCGCTAGCTAGCAGCAGCAGAAGCAACAAGAACAGTAGCAGTAACTGCTGCAGCGGCAACAGAAGCACAAGCAGTAACAGCAGTATCATCACTACCACAAGCAGCAACTATCTGCCTTGCCACTCCATGGCAAAATGATGCCATACAAACAAAGAATAATCCCCAGAGTGGGACAAGTAGACTTGTCTATCCTTACGTGATTGGCCTCTGCCTCCTTCTGTGACTTGTAGAACTCGGCATCAGTCTTTGCCTTCTCTCGGGCCAGGTGAGTGGCGTCTTCAATCTCCGAGATCTTCTTCATGCTCTCCTTCTCCATGATCTTCTGGTCGAAGTGGATGCGGGCAACCTGGGCCTGTTTCTCGGCCTCAATCACGGCCTTCTTGCGCTCAGTCTCTGCCTCTTTCTCCACGACCTTCTGGTGCTGCTCGGCAATCAGGAGTTTCGTCTTCTCGTTCTCCCTAGAAGACATTTGACAAATTTTGTTCGAAGATTATCATGGATGTTTGATGTTTAAAGCTTTTCCTTACATTTGTGGAAGAAAGACGGCATTCCTGGAGATTAGTCCACTCTGGTTAGCTGGTACCCAGACCCACCTAACAAATGAAGAGTCATATTTAGGTGAGTTAATTTACTGTAGAAGCTGGGTAGCAGAGTGGAGTACCGTAATCTCCACAATCTCCACCTTCTCCACCTCTGTTCATTTCTGAAAGTATCAATTAGTCTGTTAGGTTTGCGACACTTTGGGAGATGTTTGGAGGTTATACTTACATCAATTCATAGTTCTTGCGGATACTTTCAGGAATTTTGGGTTTCGTGACACGAACAGCCTGTGGAAAATAAAAGTAAGTGAATGTAAGTAGTCTGCAATATCAAAAACAACATCAACAAGAAACAGACAGAGCAGAAATGGCAGCAGCAGTTAGACACAGCAACAACATAAACAACAGCAGCGGTGCCATTCTGTAGCGCCAACAACACTGAACACAATAACAGCTACAATGGCAGCAGCAGCAGCAGCAACAAGAAATTTAAAATCAACTGGTCCTCTCAAAGAGAGAATCCGCCTGGCAGGGTCACTCACAGGGAATCTAGCCACATGACCGTACAGTCGCAGTCACCTGGCAGGATCGCTCGCAGGGAATCTAGCCACATGACCGTACAGTCGCAGTCACCTGGCAGGATCGCTCGCAGGGAATCTAGCCACATGACCGTACAATCACATCTGGCGCTCACATATCACGCACGTAACAGGTCTCATCATACTCTCCCTGAGTAACCTCTCATTAGACCAGCGGCACCCAAAGATCCTCCTCAGAGACCCAGTCCAAAGACATTGAGTTGTCTCCCCAGGCCCCCAGTCAAAGTCCATGTCTCACAACCGTGGAGTATGACAGGCAAGACCAGGGACCTGATGACCTGAATCTTTGTCCTATCTGCATTAGCAACGCTCAGTAACAGCATCAACAGCAGAATCAGAACCAGCAAAAACAGCAGCCTGGGTAGCTGCATAAAGACGATGGCTACAGAGCCCCCAAAGAACTAACCTGAATATAGAGACCAGGAGCCATGACTGTCAGGTCAGCCTGTAGCGCCCTCTTCAGGTTCTCGTCAATCTGATCTGTAAAAATTCACAGTAAAATATCACGATATAAAGGCTTGGATCAGACGAAGAAGCAAGCAATGTTGTCTTTCTATGATGTTGTAGAAACAGTGATAAACTGATGGTTCGCCTGTTTTCACGCATGAGATCACAGATCTTGCTGGCATTAGTTGAGCAGTTTGCAGCAGTATATTACTTGTAAGAAAAAAAACAGAGTGCTTCAGACATCGTATGGACGTCTAGGACGGAAAGTTCCAATGTGAAGTGGTTAAAAGTCCAACAATTTGCAGTCTTAGACTCACCAAAGAGTTTAATATAGACTTCCTGTAGATTGTGAGCACTGCAGAACTGGTTCAGCTCATGGTGGACCTTGTTGAAAATCAGCGTCTTGTCATAATCTGCCGTGTAGTTCTTCACCATACTGTACACTGTGAACAACAAAAACCACATAAAAACTAATAGTATTAGGACATTATTGTTTTTGTTTTCACAGCATGACCCAAGCAATTAAATTACTTCAATGTAATAGATTTCGGGACAAAATGATTGGACTTACCATCATTAACTGACAAAATATTGACAACTTCTATCCTGTCGAAGTAAATCATAACACCACCACTATGGAAAAGAGACAAAAAGAAACAATTTGTTTTAGTGCAATAGTGCAATATACTTAATATTGACCCCGCTGACCCCAGCTAGCTCGGTGGCCTAGCACTAGTAAGTAGGAGGTTGTGGGTTCAAATCCCACCTGAACCAGTGCATGATTTTTTCATGTGCACTCACAAGCACTGAGTATACAGTGCCCATCCATGTCGGTGATGGACAATCCTAATTTGCATACTATTATTCTATATAGAGCATCTTTTATACCACACTCAGATTATGTTATTAAAGAATTTGCAGGCAAATATTCCCATTAGTCTAAATTTCTGATATTCTATGAAACTCTATCAAATATTAACCAATCCATGTGCTTTTACAGTTTGTGATTCGTGTCAACATACCTTGTTCCGCACGGTACATTCTTCACTTCATCTGATTGCAATGTAATCTGTAAATAAATAGGGAGGAATTGTAACATAAACTACAGTAATTTAAATCAAAACTAATTTATAGTAGGCAGTGACTAATTCTGAATTTAGCTGAGCATTTCAACCTTTTCTTTGCAAAGATCTGCAGGGTTTGAGCTTCATACATGTCATAAAGTTGATTTTGGTGATCCTTTCGTTTTGGATTCAGGGAGTTTTACAAGGGCACCAAGGTAATGACCAGGGGCATCGAGGCAATGACCAGCGGCACTAGGACAATGACCAGGGGCACCAAGGCAATAGCCAGGTATGGGGCACCAAGGCAATGACCAGGAGCACCAAGGCAATAACCAGGGGCACCAAGGCAATGACCAGGGGCACCAAGGCAATGACCAGAGGCACCAAGGCAATAACCAGGGGCACCAAGGCAATGACCAGGGGCACCAAGGCAATGACCAGGGGCACCAAGGCAATAACCAGGGGCACCAAGGCAATGACCAGGGGCAACCAGAAATATGTTATTGGGCAGCTTACCTGAACTGTTCTGTATGAGGTCAGGAATGGGAACATGAAATGGAAGCCAGGCCCAGCAGTTGACGTCAATAAGGCACCTCCCTGAAGACAAATCAATCAAATAATATACATTTCTCATTGCTAATGCTGCTGAGTAGCCTAACTTGGGTCACAGCAGGGGTTTGACAGAGCATCATAATAGTAACCCACAGGTCTCAGGCTTGAATTCTGTCCAGTCACTTTTCTCATCTATTCCCACAAATGAACCAAATCCTATTTCAGTTTCATTGCTCTACCTTATCTGGAAAAACCACACACAATTTAATCATGAGTTCTTTGTGGTAAATTTTGTGATAATATAATAAATAAAATACCGCATAGACACTAACGTAATTTGTTTTTAAATTGGTGATCACTAAAAGACTATTTCTGTTGAAAGAGTGAATAAGAATGGAGCGAGAATCAATCCAGCGCTGCGATGGATATTTTGAAGAGGGTGGATTAGAGATTGCTGAGGTTTCTTCTTACCCTGTAATACACTGCAACGTGACCTGAAATTTATAAGGAAAGAAACAAAGAAACTTTATATCAAAAACAAATAACATTAGCATAATGTGTATAAATACTGCATAAACATACACCAAGCATGCCTAAGTAGTATCAGAAGAAACTTAGCACAAATATTTGCTAACTAGGGGGCCTATGACATTTCTATCTTAATAAAAACAGACTAAACAACCAAATTTTCATGTGTTGTGTATTGCTTGTGATTGTTCTTTGGCTGTTGTTCACTGACCATAAATCTTTAATGGTGGTTTGTTTTTATTGAGAAAAACATTTTTGTGCTAAGCAATTTGTTTTGTGCTTAACAGCTCCATAAAATTTGCTCAAGTACTTAACCATCTCAGTTTTTCTGGGGAATACCCAACCTTTAGAAGATGCTATTTTTAGATCAATTGAAATAAACACAAATGCTCACCTTCTTCGATCTTATGGAGGGCAAAGTTCATCATGATGCCCGCAATTGCCACAAGTGCTGCTAGAAATGGAACGACGTTGGCCATGTTGCTATCTAACTATCAGATCCTGAGTGCTTCTAGATGTAAACCAAACGACAAATCAAAATTTAGTTAACAAGCGCCAAATGCTTTTTCTAGTCCAACAACAAAGATTTAACTTGTGAGCCATGGAATTTGCTCAGCCTAGCCACGTTTGTTGTAATGTACAACACTTTATAGCAGTGTTCACCATGCTCACAGGTCTGGTAACCAGACTAGTTGCGATGATCGTAACCCTAAGGTCCCTGTCCCCCATGTCAGACCTAGGGTTACGATCATCGCAACTAGTAACCAGACTAGCTAACTCAGAATAGCTTTAGTTTTTGTGGCTTAAAAGTGATGGTAGTCTGTAGAACCAGACTTATGAGAAATGCTGGCACCAGTGATAGGCCTACATTAAAGTACATCTTTTCTGAACAAAACTGGAGGACGTGCGATTGATCATGTTTTTTTGTAATGTTAGCTAGCTAGTAAAATAAATACGTTAGAACTTATTTCGTCATTTGTGCCAAATGTCATTATGTGGAACTAGGGCCTACTACTACTAGTACTAGGCCTACTACTGGAAAGTGGGAGTCTCGAATCGAATACTGAAATAGGCCTACACGGGGATTCCTACACAGTACAAAAAGATATTGGCCGTGCAGTGTAAAAAAATAACGTTAGTCGCGCACTTGACTTGGCCGGGTCAAGAGAGTCCGACATCAAAGTTTACAGAAGTGATCGTGTGTGATGGTCTAAATTATTCCCCAAAATTATAAGCCTGCATGAAACTATTCTTCCCATATCTTTAACCAAAAAAGGAAGGAATTCTTGAACCATAGACAGACAGGAAAACCAAATTCTTACCTGCAACTATCCAAAGGCTGCGGTCTGTTAACGCATTGTGCGGTAGTCCTAGTATCACAGTAGCTAGAGTAACTTGTGATAATTTATGCCTTACGTCATCGGGTCACTGAATTATTCAGTACCAGTTTCGAAGCAAAGTGTACGCTATAAAATATGCATTATTCATAAGACCACAGTGACCCAATGACGTATACATAAATTATCATAAGTGCACTCTACCATATGTGATACTAGCCTTACCAGTGAAAACACCCTTGACTTATGAGGGCGCTATTGATAACATGGGAAGCAAACACATGCTCGGTTTCCGTAAAAAAATGTAAGTTTAACCTGACAAAAATATAGATAATTGTTATGTTTATCGTATTTTCAGAATGTACAACTCTCTTTTAAGATATGCTGCTGAAGTTGTGTCACTTATGACCCTTTCCTTTCTAGATTTGGGCCGTTTATTTATGTATTTATGAGGATGTCTTTTACCGCATAACATTATAACATACACAGGACTTTTTTATTTTTAGCAAATGAACAACATGTAACGTTAGGCCTATTTTTGCATATGTGTACTATCACTATGGGCCTGTCAATTTTTACAATTACATGTATATATGTATGCAGGAAGCATCTGTGAAGTGTAGACCTGTAAACAAGGCTCATGATACTCTGACACTTCAGATCCAGGGCCTTGCCACAGTTGGGGGAAATGCTGACAATGCTGTCAAATTTTGAGCTACATTTTACAAGCTGAAATGAAACATGTGGAACAGCCGCAGTGGCCAGTGTCATGTAGTCGATTGTTTACGGACTGGTACTTTTTTCAAGCTCCTTCAGAAGTGTTGGATTTGACCACCTCATTCTTGAGCATTGTAAGCTTATCAAACTTAATCTAACACGGGAAAAAAGTGGGCGTGTCCATTTGCAAAAATCATCATGATGTTTATTTTGAGCAAGGCGTGTGTTTGCCGCCCTCTTTTGGCAATGCAGGAATTTATACTGAAATGAATGTCTCCAGCCAAGACTAGTGTTACAAATTTTAGTGTGTGACTTTCATCCCTCACAATTGAAACTGAAAGAACTGTGGGCATCGATTTTCCTTATTAAAGGGCATAGCCTATGTATGTAACATATTGGTAACAAACCAAAACAGAAAAATGTTCACATATTTACGTATAACTTTCAGGGTATGAAGATGGTGGTGGTAGAAACATATCGTTAAAATATTTCTGCTTGAAATGGTGTATTTATCCAGAAAGAGTAAATCCAAACACCAAATTTTTTTTTGATCTTTGCAAGATAAAAAATACTTCTAAATAGGCCTACTTCTAATACGAAAAATTGAGTTGGTTTTTCGCAATTTTCTTGGGACTCAGATGTATTGTTCGATTGAGATCAAATTTTTACAGCCGTATTATTTCATGTACATGCTGGATTAAAGGGATGGTACAGAACTGGTGTTTGCGACAAAACCGTTGCTGACAGTGAAAGCACATTATGTAAACCATCATATACCTTAACTGACAAACCTGTAGAAGTTTGAGGTCAATCAGCCATCTGGGTCACGAGAAAATAGTGAAAACCTGTGTACAGAGAACTGTACACATTTGAACGAATGAATTAAACGCTTCGAAGCGATTTATTCCAATCGGAATATGGCATTTCAGACAAAAACATTTCATGGGATGTTTTCTCCTATCATCACCATTATACTGTGTAAGTTTTATGTGAATCTGTGATTATGAAGTGTATTTTGTCTTACCAATTCTGTACCCTCCCTTTAAACAAAGTGTGAGTGCTGTACTGTCACCTTTACCAATGTTGTACACGCCCTTTAAATCTGCCCAAAATTCAGTGCTTTTAAACAAATGTTCCTGTTTTATTTGTTTGATCTTGCAGTGAGCCACTGTGGGAGTTCTGTCTGCAACAGCATACCATGGGGACTTCATCCATCACCAGCCACAGACCTAGTGGATCAGCATTTAGAAGAGGACCTATAGTTGCGAATTCTAACAAGCTACACAGGGGGTATGACCATCAGTAAGCCATGAGCCAGTTAGCAGCCTTGAACCATCCACCTACAACTCACTCAGCCACCTACAAGCAAGCCATCAAGACAACCAGTCATCTGACTGTCCATCAGGGAAGACAGTCACCAGCCATCCAGCTAGCTATCTTGTCTGCCGAGACCAGAACTTTACAAAATGATTAGCCAACCTGCCAGCCAGCATACCAACCAGCTGGCTGTCTGGTCAACAAGGGAAGGCAGTCACGTCCTCCCAGCCAACAATCTTGTCTATCAAGATCATTCATCTTGACTGTCATCAAACCAGTTATAGAATGATTGTCCAACTAGCCGACCGGCTGGCCAGCATACCAACCAGCAGGCCTTCTGGTCAATCAGGGGAGATAGTCACCAGTCAACTAGAGAGTGAGTATCCAACCAGCCGGACACACAGCCAGTCACCAGCCATCCAGCCAGTCATCCAACCAAACAGGAGTGTGACTGTTCAACCAGCCTGTCTCTTAGGAAGCAGTCATCCGGGAAGCCATCCAGCCAACCAAGAAGATGCCTCACTTGGTTTTTGGGACAGGTACGTTTTGACAAGTGTCGATTCATTTTCAGACGTGGTCATCCCATGTGTCTTACCTCAGGTTTAAAATCTGCTTGTGTGAAAATGTCAGAGTTCCAGAGGAAATCTGGAATCAGGTGCTAGTGAATTGTTAGTCCTGTACCTTGTCAGTTACTGATGGTAGGTTGTTGGAGGTAATACTTGGTAATTTTTAGTGTATGGGGATCCCAACGCATTTTACAAGTACAATTTTGAATGGTGTTTTGTTATCACAGGTTTGATCTTCTTCCAAGTTGACCTGATCTGATCTCAACTGATGGCAAGACCCCAGTACCAGTGCTCATTGCTGCATTTTCTTGAATTGATTGCTAGCTTAAAGGTAGTATCATACTTTGGTTTTTATCAAAGAAATACAGATTCATGGGCAAAAATATCAAGGAAGATACAGTAACAGTCATCTGTGAAAATTTCAGTTCCATACGGTGCCCACTTTTAGAGAAAACAGTGAAAATCAGCCACAATATTTCTTAAGTCTTTTCTCTTTTATTTTTGATCTTTTAAAAGATCAAAAAGATTTCCGGTCGTTGTTTTACTAATTTCTGGATAAATACACCATTTCAGGCGGAAATTTTTAAACGGTATGTTTCTACCATCACCATCTTCATACCCTGTAAGTTATACGTAAATCTGTGAACATTTCTGTTTTGGTTTATTAATCATGTGTTATCCATTGAAACAATCAATTCAAATGAATTTGTATAAATGCATCAGTCTACATGTATGTCATTATTCAATCTATCTATATTTCTATTACTGTATTAGGTGATCCTGTCAAGGCATTCTACCAATGAGATGTCGCCCATTCCAGTGATGTTGCCTGTCCAGTACTAGAAGGAGTCATCAACATAAAGTAAGTAGAACAATACCATCTATGATAACAATTGTACTTCCATGTAGTAGCCAGGAATCCTTCCCGATTTGAACATGTATGCCATTTGAAAACTGAAAGACTACGTGGGTTTACGAAATGAATGCTCAGGCTCTGGCTCTGGCTCTGGATTCGATGGCTTCGGGCTCCATTTCGTGAATCCATTCTAAAATAACAAGTATCAAAATAGAAGCTTTTGGCTGTGGTTCAGAAGTAGATTCTCTGGTTTGAAAAGGAAAACAGAGTTTCAGCTTCAATGAAAAACCACAACCTATATTTTCAGCATATACAGAGCTGGAGCCTGAGCCTGAGCCTCCGTTTCTTTAACCCCCTTCAAAGTATTCGTTTCTTGTTTCATTAAATAAGTTTTTATTGATGAAATTTGATCAAATGTGGGCGCTGTTCTGTAACCTTTCCCAAAACATGCGGCATCCCTTGAAAAAGGCTTGGAACAACCAATTTAAATGAATTTTTATTTATTTGTTGTGGATTTAGTCATACAAATGTAAAGTTGTTAACCAACATATCTCTCTATTTCTTTTTGATTTATTAGCTGATCTTGTCAAGGCATTCTACCAATGAGATGTCACCCATTCCAGTGATGTTGCCTGTCCAGTACCAGATGGAGGCATCATAAAATAAATGCAATTATATACATCTGGTGGGATTTGAACCAGGGACCACTAGGTTAGTGCTCAGATAATCGACTTCAGGAACTTTCATGATCACGTAGAGAGCCTAGTCTACATTGGTACCTCTGGTGGGATTTGAACCAGAGACCTATAGGTTAGTACTCAGATAAGCTAAGGAGCTTCCATGATCAAGTAGAGAGCCCCATCTACATTGGTGCCTCTGGTGGGATTTGAACCAGAGACCACTAGGTTAGTACTCAGATAAGCTAAGGAGCTTCCATGATCAAGTAGAGAGCCCCATCTACATTGGTGCCTGTGGTGGGATTTGAACCAGAGACATATAGGTTAGTACTCAGATAAGCTAAGGAGCTTCCATGATCAAGTAGAGAGCCCCTTGGTTTAGTGCTTAGCTGATCTAAGGAACTTAATTGAAACCCAGTCTACATTGGTGCCTCTGGTGGGATTTGAACCAGGGACCACTAGGTTATACTCAGATAAGCTAAGGACCTTCCATGATTAAGTAGAGAGCCCCATCTACATTGGTGCCTCTGGTGGGATTTGAACCAGAGACCTATAGGTTAGTACTCAGATAAGCTAAGGAGCTTCCATGATCAAGTAGAGAGCCCCATCTACATTGGTGCCTCTGGTGGGATTTGAACCAGAGACCACTAGGTTAGTACTCAGATAAGCTAAGGAGCTTCCATGATCAAGTAGAGAGCCCCATCTACATTGGTGCCTCTGGTGGGATTTGAACCAGAGACCTATAGGTTAGTACTCAGATAAGCTAAGGAGCTTCCATGATCAAGTAGAGGGCCCCTTGGTTTAGTGCTTAGCTGATCTAAGGAACTTAATTGAAACCCAGTCTACATTGGTTGCTCTGGTGGGATTTGAACCAGGGACCACTAGGATATGTTATACCGATGTGGAGTCTAACAGATTTGTTTAAAGAAACAACCTAGGGTTTAATTCATATTTAACGTTTGTATATATTCAGTGGCTCATATTCATAAAAACTAGCAGGTGCTTCTAAGTAAATACTTCTAGTAAGTACTTTTTTCTCTAAGTATTTAGCATAAGGTGAAGCTTATACTTGATTCCATATTCATAGAACGAGCATTTGGTACAGAATGCTAGACTTACAAACTTCAAGGTAATGCTTTGTGGTTTTGTGGTTAAGTACCTATTCAATTGCCAGTGGAATACAGATTGGTTTGATGTTAATGGGATTACATGAACAATTTGAGAGAAGAAACCATTGTCAGAGGATAGCAACTGTTGGGCTCCGTGCAGGCGAACAGTTAGGGCAGATTTAGCCGTCAGAAAACAGGGGGGTTGGAAAGCAAAAAGTGTCATTTCGATGAAATCAAGTCCTAAACTGAGTCGCAATCTGAAAAACTTATCAAGGGACGTGTCATGGCTAGAGCACATCATTTCTCCAATTATAGGGCATAAAACATGACTAACATTCATCAGATCTTAGCATGTCAATTGTACATAAATATTGTGATTGTTTTTTTTTCTCCAATAAAGAAATAAAATTGGAATGAATTCATTTGTAACTGTGTTCTTATTTCAGTGCCTTGTTTCTTTGGAAAGAACAATATAATTGTCTGTTCTTTGTTTGGCGTCGTCAAATATTAAGTTATACTAACTCAAGTTTTGGATTCTTGCGTTTAACCAAGCTTTTGGACTTTTTTGGACTAAGTTCGGTCTGGTACCCGTCCTTTTCGGCACTGCTCTCAATGATCTTCTGTAGTCTTTCCCTGGCTACGTCGGCCATGATCTGCCTCATGTCCGGATGCCCTGCCAATACTAGGAGACAGAAAACAAGAGAACAGCCGATCAGAATTAGGCCTACCATATTACAATGACAAACATACTGGGGGAACTACTCCCATACTTTTTTTTTTATTTATTTATTGGGGGAACTACTGGGGGCACTACTCTATACTGGGAGAACTACTAGGGGGCACATACTCCATACTGGGGGAACTACTGGGGGAACTACCGGGGGGCACTGCTTCATACTGGGGGAACTACCGGGGCACTACTTCATACTGGGGGAACTACTAGGGGGGCACTACTTCATACTGGGGGCACTACTTCATATTGGGGGAACTACTAGGGGGCACTACTCCATACTGGGGGAACTACTAGGGGGCACTACTCCATACTGGGGGAATTACTGGGGAACTACTGGGGGCACTAATTCATACTGGGGGAACTACTAGGGGAACTACCGGTGGGCACTACTCCATACTGGGGGAACTACCAGGGGCACTACTTCATACTGGGGGAACTACTGGGGGAACTACCTGGGGGCACTACTCCATACTGGGGGAACTACTAGGGGGCACTACTCCATACTGGGGGAACTACTGGGGGAACTACCGGGGGCACTACTTAATACTGGGGGAACTACTAGGGGAACTACCGGGGGGCACTACTCTATACTGGGGGAACTACTAGGGGGCACTACTCCATACTGGGGGAACTACTGGGCCACTACTGGGGGAACTACTGGGGGCACTACTGGGGGCACTACTGGGGGAACTACTGGGTGCACTACTGGGGGCACTACTAGGGGGCACTACTGGGGGAACTACTAGGGGGAACTACTAGAGGAACAGATGAGTCCGAACAGTTAGGGCAGATTTAGCCTTCAGAAAACAGGGGGGTTGGAAAGCAAAAAGTGTAATTTTTATGCAATCAAGTCCTAAACTGAGTCACAATCTGAAAAACTTATCGAGGGACGTGTCATGGCTAGAGCACATCAAATTCTTCGTCTTTCATTGAAAAGAATTTTGATAATTATGAACTTTGAAAACTAGATACTTATATTGCATGTTTTATTTCACCCAAAACATGAACCAGCAATCAACAAACATTAAATTTCTGGTTAAGAAATGTTGCCATGGTGAACACCGAGGAAAAACAATGCACACATCGGACAAAAGAAAATGCAGAACTATATACATATTTTATTGAAAACATCGTTATTATTAACAAAGTAGTTACTGTTTTTTAAAATTGGATTCAGCCTAGTGTCTACAGTTGTAAGTATTTCACGAGTTATATACAATGTTATTCATTCAAATCAATTTTTTTTTTGGACTCTATCACAACATAGAATCGATCACAATCAGTAAATTTTTTTTTTTTCGCATTCTATGAATCCATTTTTGAAGCTCACAGTACACAAAGTTTTTTAGAAGGAACTAAATAAAATAAAAAAATACTAGATAATAAGTCCATGGTAAAGAAATATTAGGCCCGCAAAGTCGTTAATATTTCGGTGTGAAGACAGTATTTTAAAAGATAAGGGGACAATTTCATAGAGCTGCTTAAGCAAAAATAATTTCTTAAGCATGAAAAGTTTTCCATGGTAACAGGATTACCTACCAAATTTTCGAGTGATGTTTACCGCTTTTGACTTGTATTCGGCCATTGTTTGCTGAGCATAGCATTCACAAGGAGTTTGGGCTGGCATACTGATTTTATTTACCTAGGTTTTGGTGATTACAGTAAGCAAATTTTGGTGCTTAAGCAGCTCTGTGAAATTGGGCCCAGTTTATAAGAACTTTTATGAACCCAAAGGAGTAAATGGCACAAAAACAAACCCACAGATCAACCGATAAACTTGGCCGTACCAAAAACATCAAATTCCTGATAATTATACAGTGTCTATAAACCCAAACTGCTCAGAAAGCATCAATTTGTATCCTTTCTGTTTTTATACTGAAAATAAAATAACAAAATAAACCAACGTAAAAGAAAACCCCAATACAATACAGACAGCGTCAGGTTTAAAAGGCTTCCAGAATTAAGACTTAAATGATGGAAAAAAGGGCAGTGTTGATTGAAAATGCTTTCAGTTTTCGTGACAATTAATCATGATTTTTGCTGATTGTGTAGCAATGATCTGTTGGCAGAAATATTTGTGCCATTTCGAGTGACAATCATTATGACTATTCAATCTTATTACTACTCTTCCATTTGGCAAAAAGCACAGATATTTCAAGAAGTAAACCGTCAATATTAAAGAGAAATACAGATTACTAGAGGATGAAAGTATCGCTCAGTAAAATTATTATTAACTGTCTACTGATAACGAAGTGAGAAAGCAGCAGGTCTAAGGTTCGAATCCCACCCAAGCCAGCACACATATTGTTCTCATGGGCACTATTAAGATAGCACTAAGTATCCAGTGCTACCACACATAAGAAAGGATCAACCCTTCATTTTCCAGAACGGTGTAATTTTCGTCTTGTGATATATTCTTTCAATTGTACTCGGCGACAATTCATTTTTTTATGAATACTTAGTTCTGCATACTACACACACACATGCCATTTGCAAGTGAATTGACAACTTACAATCTTTTTCAAACAAACTGATTTCTGTTTTTCGTACGTGCTGCATTTTTTTTAATCACACTTTACAATAATGAGCACCACGATAATTGAGAATTCGCACCGATTCTTGTTAAACCGTGAACGGGCACGGTTAGCTACTAAGCACAGCAGAGCAGGGAACCAGCTGAATATAACTGACATGACACCATACTACACCGGTAACCGAGCAATGAGGCGCTTAGCAGACTTTACCCTCTAAGAAGCTTTCTAAGTTCAAGCTCCACTCTCACAAGAGCCACTATTACTGCAGAAAGAAGAATTTACTTACGACATTTTGTGCCGAATACCAGTTTATAAGTAATATACAATGTTTGTTAGCTGGTAACCTAAATTCTGCTCAGCTAGTTTCATTTGCGCTTAGCATTTCATGGATACTGAGTAAGCCTGAATCCGCAGCCCGTTGAGCAGAGTATGAAAAATGCAATATATCATGCCCCATGATATTTTGTTAACACAAAATACAGCTAAGTACAAAGTCTCCAAACCTACTCAAGGGAACCATTAGCAAAAAAAAAAAAAATACAATAGACGGCCGTGTCAAAGGTCATCTGTGCATTAATGAATAATGCATAACATTTACATCATGTGACCGTTCTCTTTTCATACAAAAACATTTCAAATAGAAGTACAAAGAGTGTTTCGTGGTATGACCTTCCCTTCTGCAAATTTACATCTGTACAATACACATCAGCTGTAGAAAATACCACCACGGGTACATATCAGGTTAAAAATGTTATGTACCGAATCACAAATAAGTTAATCATCCTTTTACAAGTGAGGTTTAGGGATACAGAGTTATAATTATTATTATCATAATTATTATTATTATTCAGTATTATTATTATTTTTGTATAAAAAAAAATGACACAGCACTTGAATAAACTGCATCGACTATTTACAACACATTGTGTACCTGTGTGGTTAATTATTTAAGTAATAAATCTAAAAGGTATATTAACAAGTGGGGTGTACAGAGTCAAACTGTTGAAAAAAAAATTATAAAATAAGATATTGGCGAATAATAAACACACAGCACTGTTGATTTCATAGGGCTGCCAAGCACGGGAAGGTCGCTTACCATAAAAAATCTTGCTTAGCGGAACAAAAATCTATATTGCCAGAGCAAATTCCACACAATGTGTATTGGCTCACGACTAGTTAGTAAAAAGAATTTGTTCAGCTCCAGCAAGAAAATCTGTGAAATTTAGGGCTGGAAATCCGCATTTTACCAAAGAAAACCTTTTTTTTTGCTGAGAGAAGTTCTGAGCTTGACAGCACCATAAAATATGCCACCCCCCCCCCCTACTTCTTCCCCGCCCAAATCTGCATTAATGCATGATGTCATTTCTTAAGGTGTTTTTAAATTCGTCTGGACCAATCAAAGCTCATGTTTGATTGAATCACAAACAAACATCCCCAAACATTTTTTATAAGGACCTCCCCTATTGGCTAATTCCAAACCACATGACTGCGGCTCTGAACTTAAAAAGAACCGAGTGTGACATTAACGTAATAATACTCCACAGGAAATTTCTCGAAAAGTGAAATTTGGCAGACACAAGTAACGCAGGAACTAAAACTGTGTTACTATGTACAATTCATTTTACTTTTAGGCAATATTATCTTCTTTTTTCAAAAACAACGGGGGAATCCCCATTTTGGCACTGTAGATAAATTGTAGAAAATGACAGAAAGAAATCAGGAGAAAAAAAAATAATAAATAAAACAAAAACAAAAACCACACACAAAACACAAGTAGGGGCATTAAAAAAAATAACTGCCCCCTTTTTAAATGTACGACCATGCAGCAGCATACAAAAAGAAAATAACTAGTTCCAAAATATTGTCGGTACTCTTTCAAAAAGTGAAAGTAAAAACCTATTAAATGACAGAATGGCGTTAAAGCAGAGTTTTGAATATTCCCAGTAAACTTGACAGTTTCGTTCCAAAAAATCAAAATGCAGAGACAAAACTTTATTCCACCGAGTTGTTTCACAGAGAGATTGTATAACGGTGTTCAAGGGATGCACAAATTACTCGTCTTTAACAAAAAAGAACAAAACCTCTTCATTACTTAATGAGAAATTTCTAATCATCGACTCATGTCTTCGTACATGGTGCAGACAATTGTCTGTCGTTCCCAACAAAAAGTGCCATCTTTTCCAGCAATAAGATTTTATAAATTTTTCATTTTTTTGTTTTGAATGGGGGTGGGAATGAGAAAACGAAATATGCATTTGAAATAACTCTGGTATTTACAGACCGATCGATGTGTTTAAGTAGACACTGCCATCTGAAGATAATTATCATTCATGAAACAGTCACAGAGGTTCTGTACAACATGATAGAATACAGCAACTATTTCATGAACAATTCCTTACATTGAAAACGTCTGCAACGCTGACAATAATCTCAGAAGCTTTAATGCACGTAATAAAAACAAAACAGACAAAAAAATATCAAAATTCTTTAACGTGAAAAACAAAAATTAATAAAATATCGAACTGAATATCAGTTTTCATGACAACAAATAAACCAATATTTTGGTGCTCAGTGTTAAGAATTGAGAAAAAATAGCCGAGAGGAAAGAGTTTGAATGAAATGCAATGATGCAACTTAGTGTACATTTCACTGCATTACAACTGAGGTTTGAATACATAGGAGGATTGCGTGTGTATAAACATCAATGGCTCTTCACACAGAACATGGATGACGGGAGCCAAGCGAGGGCGCCCTAACCTCAAACCATTTCACAGAAATGGAGATTTCAGTTTTGGTCTTCGTTTGTATTTTAACTTTGACTAATAAATTATGGTGAACAATGACTTGTGATGTCACAAGAGAAGTTACTATGGAGATATTGAGATATAACACATCTATTAAGCTGTTAATAATAGAGCCTTTACGAGATCCAAATTCATAGAGCTGCTTAAGCACAAAATTTGCTTTAAGCATAAAAAGTCTTCCGTGATCAAACAATATTACCAACCAAATTTTCATGTGATGTTTACTGCTTTGGACTTGCATTCGGCCATTGTCTGCTTAGCGTAACATTCAGGAGTTATACCTGGCATATAGATCCTATTTACCAAGGTTTTTGGTGCTTAAGCAAATTTTGGTGCTTAAGCAGCTCTATAAAATTGGCCCCAGATGTAACATGCTACAACCTAGTGGTAATGACCCACAAACTCCATGGGTAGTCTAACTGTGTGAAGAGCCATTGGTAGCAATGTGAAGGTGGGCAACTTGCAGGGGGTAGGGGTGGGGTTTGGGGAAGGGAAAGGGGGGGAAGGTGTTATTTATATATAAATTATATATAATATATTACACTTTGAAGTCTTCCTCCTCCATTTTGGCGAGGGTCTTCTTGACTCGGAGCATGGTGAGCCGAGCTGCTGGGTTAGGGTGCCAACATTGTGTCATGACCCTCGCTATGGACAAAAGGCTCTGCAAAAATGATATAAGAAAAACAACTTCAACATCATGACAATTTATATAACTTTGTACCAATTCATTGATATTAACTGATTAAAAAAAAGGAAGGTTTGCGGAGACACCATGTACAAATTCTTTCTCTAGAAGCTGAGGACAGCCAGCGTGCACTGGAAGGAAAGTCGAGACAACTTCTCACCGGTTCTTTTCAGAACCACACTTCTAGAAAAGATTTAAATGATGTTTCTGCAAACCTTACTTTCTTATGTTACTACCACTATGCAAAGCTTCAAATCCTACTCATGTATGTATGTGGATCGGTTTGCGAAAACACCATGTAAGAATCGTTCGTACTTTCGCACTTCTATTTCGTTCGCACTTCTCGTAAGGTCTCAACGTTTTGACTAGTCTGCTCTAGTCCTCATCAGGAGATGATTGAAATGAGGGATGTGAGGTCTTTATAATGGGAGACTTTGGAGAACCGGTCTTCAAGTTAACAGCGCACGCGCACACACGTGCAAAACAACGCGCGCATGCTCACAATTGCGCAAGCATGGTTTGCTCGTGCACTGTTGACTCAAGAGCTTGGGATTGACTTGGGATCCTGTTCCGTGGAGGAGCTTTGTGATTGGTGCTCACTGGGGTGTGAGAAGATCAGATGTGTGGAAGTGCCTTCTGATTGGTGCTCACTGGAGTGTGTGAGACCACAAGTCTACAAAACATTTCAGTGGAGACTACTTACATCATCCCCGCTCCATCTATTTGGAATGTCGGGTCTTCTTCTTTCCTGTATGACAACCTTATGCATTTCTTCGAACGTTGGGTTCGTGCTCGGTATAAAGTCGTGGTACGGTACTTGAGCATCTTCTACAATTCCTGTTGGACCGAAGCAACAAAGAGAAAAAGAAAAGATGTAGAAGAAACAATTTAATTAGGTAAAAATTGCTTCAAAACTGAAATAATTATAATGCGACTTGTTTTTCTTTTAAAGGGCTTTTGATAACTGAAATTAATCTGAATGCATTTATCGATATCATATTTGTGTTCGATTTCAAGAAGCATTGCGATAAAACTAAAATAGCGAATCAATCGTAGTTGCTAAGCAAAGTGTGATGTCACAATACGAATCACCATGGTGGTATTGGCAGTTCAAAGTTGAGATCAATCTTTGTGTTTCTTAGCCTGGTCTCTTGGAACTGAGCCAAATATACCACTTATTAAAGGCCTTTTCACACGATGCTAAAAAACTTTCAAGTATTTCTCATGCTTGAGAAATTTCTCAAGGATACGCCAGGGACGCAGGTCACTCTCAAGTATCACACCGTGACACTTTTGTCAGATTTCTCAAGCATGAGAAAATTCCCCAAGCCTTGCAGAGTTTTTTTGTGTCGTGTGAAGAGGCCTTTAAACTTTGAAAGATGATCATGACACATTGTCTGAAACATCGAGTACACCACTGGTTCTTCTTTAGAGACGAAACGAAACCAGACAAAATCTAGGTCACAATTTCAAAATTACTACTTCTGCTCACCTCTCGTTACGCATCTTCTTGCGATTTCCCACAGAACCAAACCGAATGAATACACGTCTGCATTCTTATACGATTCAAAGGCATTTGTGTTGAAGGACCCGTCTAGAACTTCTGGGGCCATGTACCGCCGGTTGCCCTGTCTAGATTTGGTCGGTAGATCAACTTCGTTGGTTTCACTGCAAGAAAATTGCAAAAAAATTGTATCAAACTACATACATGAAATTTATTATGCAATACATGGTTCTATGCAGTAGGGGTATTATTGTTAAATCAGTGCTGTGTCCGAGTCCGGTCAGTACGAGTCCAAGACCGAGTCCGAGTCCAGTCCATTCGAGACCAAGACCGAGTCTGAGACCAAGACCGAGTCAACACATCTGAGTCCGAGTCTGACTCCATCCGAGTCCAAGACCCGAGTCCGAGTCCAGGGCCCAATTTCATGGAATCTGTTACGGCCTATTTGTGTGCTTACGTGCACTGCTACGCGTGAAATCTATTTCATGGAATCCGTAAGCAAGACTCTTGGTTAGCGAAGAATTTCTTGGCTAACCGTGATCATTTTCTGCTAACGCGCTGTCGTATGCATTCTGCACAAATTCCTTGCTTACTGTTACCAAAAAGGAAACTCTTCCGTGAAATACGCTAACCGTAACCAAACAAATTCTGCTACCGTAAGCGAAGATTTTTTGCTAACGGTAACGGATTCCATGAAATTGGGCCCTGTCCATCCGTGTCTGAGTCCGAGACCGAGTAAACACATCCGAGTTTCGAGTACAAATCCATCCGAGTCCAAGACCGAGTCCGGCACATGTACATAATCAATAAAAATCACATAGACCTGTATCAATTTGCTTTTGTTGTTTCTTCAAAATTACAAAGACACCAAGTTGAAATACCGGCCTCAGTATAGAAAAATCTGTTTTTTACATTGCAAAAAGCTACTGACTTTGCAGTAAGAAATAAAGTTGGCATGCCCTCAAAACTGGTGAAATTTGCCGGTCTCGAGCCGGACTCGGCCCGAGTCATTGAGTCACAGAACCCGAGTCTGAGACCAAGTCCGAGTCATGAACCTCTGAGTCCGAGTCCGAGACCAAGTCCAGCAAAAACGGTCTCGAGTCCGGTCTCAAGTCCAAGACCAGACTTGAGTCTCACAGCACTGTGTTAAATGTTCTATGGTTTTATGTCTGAATCCTACTCGAACGACTACAAAAAAAGTTTTAAAATGCGACCAAATACAACAAGAACTATTTGCTCTTTTTCCCACTAGACATAACCTTCACAACATTCAGTCCTCACATTACACAAACACGTTGAGGAGAAAAAAACAACCCACAGATTAAGAAGGGAGAAGAAAATGTCAAGAGCTGTTTGGAATAACTCTCTAGATGAACAAGACTCCCCACAGACGCTGTGCACATGAAGTGGTGCTGACGGATATTGCAACCTTTCCAGGACTAGCCTTATTTTGAACGACAAAAAAAACTCGCATAAAAAATCTAGTCTGAAATTTCAGGGGCTCTCCAAAAATAGGGTCAAAACACTCTCTCTTGAGCTAGCCATAATAACAGAGTGGATTTCTCACTTTAGAAAACGGGTTCAATATGTTTTTTCCTGATCACATTATTACAAGTTTTGGAGGGAAACAAGTGTGAGTGATTGCACTTTGACTACGACCCGGGAGAAGGGCTATTTAAAAAAAAACCGCTTGAAACGAACTGTCTCTTAACATGAACGCGACGAGTCCCGATATTCATAACAATGTGTCACAGTGAATTTCACCAGTCACGGTGTTCGCGTGTGGTAGGGCTCCGCTCGGAGCGACATTCAATTTCCAAACAGGTAATCCCTCCAAGTTGCGGTCTGAACTCTGAACAAGCAACATGATCCCAAAAAAGACTCCAATGCCCGAGACTTCGGGGCTACCGCTTCCACTAACTTGCAGGTAGGGCAGCTGAAAGAAAGCAGTCTCGTTAATAGCCAAATGCAGCGCTTGACAAATCGAAACTGACAAGGCCACGTCGGGAAGTTTCAGACAAGGGGAAAGAAACGCCCCCTCCTCAAGAGCCCCAAAAGAAAAAAAGCTGCCAGAAACAATCAAACTTAAAAAGACTGTTCAATTTTCTGCTTCAAAACTCCCTGTCGTTTTAGTCTTCTCGAGAAAGAAACCTTGCGCTGGGAGAAGAGAGAGAGAAAGAGTCGGCCCTGGAGACGTAATTATGCGCTGACATGCTCACATCCTAATCGTGTTTCCTTCCACCTGTGGAATTCCTCAAGAAACTACTGAGAGCAGGAAAATGTTCCACGTCTCCGAGGCAATTCCAGGGGTACAGGTTCCCCCCTCCCAAGGGGAAAGAGTCAAACACTGAGCAGGGCTCGGTTCCAGGCGGGCGGGACTAACTCTCCAACGGTTTCCAGTTCTCTGTTCCTCAACTTCCCCCGAACTCTAGTTCTCTTGGTGTCTACAAAGAACAGTGCTCTCCCAGAGTGCAAGATGAAAAAATGATACATTGTTTGATACCTTGGGATAACCCATTCGAGATGTGTAAGCCTTGTATGGTTAGGGAGCTAATTGAGAGTTTACGCAACAAATTTAGGGTGAAAATGTATTGCCAAGGCTCCTGGATACGTCTTGTCACGTTAGTGTCAAGGATGTCGGTTGGTTTCACACGTACATGAAATCTGAGGTCCATTTCACCAAACTCATCGTAACTCACTATCAATCGTAGGACATATGGTACATTGCAGCCCTACGTAGGATACGACTGGTTATTATCCTTTGTAACTCGAGTTACGATCAATCGTAGGGCTTCGTGAAATCAATCCGAGGCTTGTGATACATGTTCACAGCTTCTCTCACCTTAAAAATCTGGCCGCCCGCGACATGTCTCCGATGGCACAGGCCCCGTTGATCTTGACCAGTATGTTCCGGCTGTTGATGTCCCGGTGAGCTATGGCTGGCTTGCCCTGCATCCCGCAGATCTCCGAGTGCAGGTGGGCCAGACCGTTGGCCGCTGAGTGGGCCAGCTTCAGCATGGCCTTGGTGTCTAGGATGTTGAAGCGTAGATAGTTGAAGAGGGAGCCATGCTCATGGTACTCCGTGATGAGGAAGAGCTGGGTCCAGGATCCAGACCCTCTGATGTCCGCTGCTATGAAACCTACGCAATGGAAGAGGCACACAATCCATGTTATAAGTATGGCTTGATAAAGGTATAATGCACGATTGGTAAAGAGCCTGATCCAAATCCGTCCCTCACGTGAGGGACGGACATCAATGCATTAATTGCTTTGCCAAAGATTTCTTGAATACTTATTGTCAGTAAAAAGCATGTGAATGTTTAGCCCCGACACCAGTGCAAGTTGGTCACATGCCATTTTCAATTTGTCTATTTTTGTTGTTTTTTTAAAGAAGATTTTAGGGAGTGAGGGACGGACATCAATAAAAATGACTACCTTCACCTGAGTCTAAGCATTTTTTTTGTATTATTAAAACATGGAAACATTTTCAACTTTGGTTAATTAAATATATTGTAAAAAAAAATTTTTGGATTAGAAAAATATGTGTTATCATCTTTCAGGATCAGTGGAAAGACAAGCAACATAAGCAATGCAATTTGATATCATACATGTAAATAATTGTCCCAGTTATAATTTGAGGTGTTCATCGCTGCACCAATTTGTCGGAATTTTTTTTAAACAAAACCCAAGTCCTGCAAACAAATCCATCTACCATCAAAAATGATTCTGAATTTATAATTGTTTTTCCCTGAACGCACCTCACTGACAGAAACAGTTAAACAAGGAGCTGTTTTAATTATTTTCTACAGCAACTTGACCATGAGCAGCTGAGGACAAAGTAGAACTGCCCTCATTTTGACCTTCGTGTCAAGGACGCGCAAGCACCATTGTTGACTGGGGCCAACACTGGGAAAGCAATTATACAGTATGTAGCCTGGGCCTACCATGCAATGCCACAGTTGAGTACACCGGGTAATAGCAGAGCAATTAAAGGTGTAATACATGATTGGTAAAGGTCAGGTCACAGAACAACACTTGCACTTTGTCTGATCCAGCATGTACATAAAATAATGACCCTGTGGAAATTTGAGCTCAATTGGACATCTGAGTCACAAGATAATATTGAAAACCTGACCAAATTTTTCTCATAAAAACATACATGTAAAGAATACTATTGAATTTACCCCAAGATTAAAACTGTTTTCGGTCGTTGTAATTTCTGGATAAATACATCATTCCAGGCGGAAATATTTTAACAGTATGTTTCTACCAGCACCATCTTCATACCCTGTAAGTTATACATAAATCTGGGAATATTTCTGTTTGGGTATGTTACCAATCCTGTACTGTACATTTAAAAGGTTGGCAAAGCAACTGCTGTAACGTATTGTAGCCCGAGTGTTATAAACACTATATAGGACTTTCTTTCATCTCCTACCGATACAGTAATATGACCTTTCTTTTGCAACGTCACAGACCGAGTTTTTGCCAACCAGCATGGCAGAAACTATGGCGAGCCATCAAAGCCAGGCATACATGTACATGAAAAAAATAACCACATATTTTACCCAATTTGTTTCAACGTTTCATAGACATTAAAAGATATTGCTGAATTTAATGGAAACAACAAACAATGCTGGTATGTATTTTGTACAGCTATGGAAAGTTTACAAAAATTTTGAAGTTGGTCACGCAGTCTGTCAAGAAGACGAAATGATTTGCAACCTTTGGCCGCCCATGCCAACCACGGGCCAGTGTTTGTAAATAAAAGAAAGGTCTATACTGAGGAATAGTGCAGAATCCCACCATGATGTTTAGTTGCCAGGTTACACTATGTTGTCAAGGCAATTTATAGTGAAAGATGCGGTCGGGGAGGGGGGAATACAGAACAGGAGCAATGTGAGATTGTGTGAGGATTATCGTTGCCTACCTAGGATGTTGTCATGTCTCATGAGGACCGTCTGGTAAATCTCTGTCTCCCTGAACCAGCTGGATTCCTCCTCTGTCAGGTAGATCTTGACGGCGACGTGTTCTCCCCTCCATTTGGCCTTCCACACCTCCCCAAACTTCCCCTGACCCACGCAGCGTATTAACTGCACTTGCTTCGCTATGGTGCGCTGAACCTGTGACAAAAAAACGGCAAAGCACGGGGTAAGACGTCTATTCAAATATTTGCCTCGAGCCAAAGTCACACTGAAAAAATTAATAAGCTCCTTGCAAATGAAAATTGTTTATTAAGGTCTAGTACACTGACTTCTTTCAATATCTTAGCAGAATTCCCCTGACTGATTACACTGTTGCTATGCATATTGATGAAACAAGCTCTTATACAAAGAGAGGATTGAACAAAGGCCAAGCGTAAGTCTGCTTAGCGCAAATATTTCTGCTTATTGAAAAACAAGCCAACATTTTCCATGATGTATTCTAAATTGTGACTGGTACTACATTTTATTTCAGCTTAACATGAAAATCACATGGTACATGTATTTTGGCTGGCGACATTTTTTTTTAATAAACAAGACATTTCTGCGCTTCTGCGCTAAGCAAATTTCTTTGGCGTGATGCTGTTTCTATGGAAACCCTTAGGTTACGGTACTTACAAGTAGTGGAAGCCCCGAGCCACTGCCGGATCCTGAGACTCGGCCCAGCAATTCGCTGAGCGTTTCGCCGTCTGTGATGTACGGCTCGTTCTGTCGTGTCCGGCTCACCTCCACGTCAAACTGCCTTCGAGCCTCTCGCTTTTTTAATCTAAATGCAGATACGGTAGATAGGGCAAGGTTGAAAGAACTTAATCCACAGAGCTCTCAAATTACGCAAACAGATGTTGTTATGTTTCCTTGCGTTGTGTTCTTTTCATGTATTCCCATTATATGTTTTTGTTCGCAATCCAGAATCATGTACCGTCCTAATGTACGTCACAAATGAAGTGGTAAGAAGTAAGGACTCATTTGCCAACATGATTCGGTGATGAGATTCACAGGCTGTGTTCATTTCTATGGTAATGAACCTTCACTTACTACATTCACAGTGGTTGGTATTTCCAACTCAATATTTTGATCTGGCAACCCATACCCAAAGTCATTTCCAATATATACGGGCAAAATGTTTAAGTTTCATGCTCGGAACGAACTCCGGGCAGGAATCTTACATTTCAGATTAGAAACGGCAGACGTAAGAAACCAAATCCTCTGCTCAAAATGATCAACTCTCAACAACAGCTTTGTGTTTTGGAGGTTTACTGTACGAATAAATCCTGCGATGACAATCGTCAATCGTCAACAAAAGTTGTGCACAAATTTCTTTTTCTTGAATTGAATGAATGAATTTGATTCACGTCACACACAATAGTTTAAAAAATGTTTTGCAAATTAGTTGTTTGCCTAGACGATCACGGTTTTAGATCGTTAATACAGAAACAGATGTACACAATTTGGAATATCTTCGATTTTCCGATCCTAAAAAAGCTATTTGTCATTTATAATAGTATGTTGTTATAATATGCAGCTGAACAAACAGCACCGTACAATCGGATTATGAAGTGCTCAATACATAACCTACACAATGAAAATGCAACGAATCTTTGAGAACTAAACCTCACAGGCTTGGTTAAAGGTACAGTACAGGATTGGTAACATACCCAAACAGAAATGTTCACAGATTTACTTATAACTTTCAGGGTACGACAATGGTGCTGGTAGAAACATACAGTTAAAATATTTCCACCTGAAATGGTGTATTATTAGTCAATTATTAGAAATTAGTCAAACAAAGACCAAAAACAGTTTTGATCTCGGGGTAAGATCAAAACCATTCTTTATGTTTTATAAGAAAATTTGAGTTGGTTTTTCGCTATTTTCTTGTGACTCAGATGTCCGATCGAGCTCAAATTTTCACAGGTTTATCATTTCATGTACATGCTGAATTAGGCAAAGTGTGAGTGCTGTTCTGCGACATTTAGGCTTACCAATCCTGTATTATACCATTAAACAACAATACTCGGTATCTTTTGTACACATGTAATGGTGTTCGGTACATAGCCAAACGTTCGCTATAGCTGTGTTCATTATGGGCCTGTTTGTGTAACACACAAGATCATCAATCCTGCTGATCCAGATCCAATTAAAGCGTACCCTGCATAGGACGTGGATCCCCAGATCTGGGATCCCGTTCGTTAAAACAAACAGGCCCTAAAGTAACTTTCCAATGAAGCATTACAAAGGACTTACCTTATGTATAGGAAGGTACTTGTGAGAATGAATAGAACTGCGCAAACTGTTACTGAGACAAGAAGTACGATTTGATGGGCTGTAGTGTCATACTCGTATTTATCTGGCGGTGCAACTGCAACAGAAATTAAAAAAGAAACAACACAAAATTATCATCAAAGATGCATGAACATTTGTCCAAGGAAGGATAATATCAAATAACAATCATAAATAAAGCATAGTTTATAAGCACCTCCTACGCAAAGTCTCGAAGCTAAAAAATATGCTAACGGTACACTCGTTAAAGGTAGAACCATACATATACTTTGGTAGCATGTACCAAAACAGAAATCTACACAGATTTACCTATAACTAACAGGGTATAAAGATGGTAATGATAGAAACATACTGTAAAACTGTTTCTGCCTGAAATGCTGTATTTATCAAAAAAAGAGTAAAACCAATGACCCAAAACAATTTTGATCTTTGAAAGATAAAAAATAACGGTGAAAAGATTTTTTTTAAATACCATGGGCGTTTTTATTGTTTTCTCAAAAAGTGGGCACCGTATGGGACAGGGAATTTCACAGATGACTGTTACTGTATCTTCTGATATTTTTGCCCATGAATCTGTATTTCTTTGACAAAAACCAAAGTATGAAATTACCTTTAAAAAGTGACTGTGAATGAAATAGGTTTAGTCTTTGATTCACTCAAAATAAAATGTTACAAATATCCACAGTGACCCAAGACACCATAAAGTGCCCAAAATAATGCAGTTTAGTACACAGTATGTGTATTGTTCCACTTGACTTTGGTTCCATCGAAACTGCAATGTGACAACAGACATGCTTGTAATGGAATGCGTTACCGTGGCAATCAAAATCTGAGTTACGACACTAAATCTTATTTTAGCTCGATGTGACACAATGCGCAATGCAACCTGTTCACATTTGGGGGAAATAAATTTATGTTGTTTTTAAAAAAGAACAGCTTGCTTCTTTCAAGGGGGGAGGGGGGGTTCTCTCAAATATTTTTCGGGGAAAAATGTCTGTGACTGCTATGAACTTTTCCCTGGTGCCAGGCCAGGCGTGGGACAAGTCATTAATTGTGGGCAATGTACACAAATCTTTCAAGGTTTCATTGTAAAACGTCTGCTACGTGTAAATCTTGGTTTCCAGTGTGCAAACTGCAATAAATTATAGCCCAATTCTATACTGTACCAGTATATAGGCCCTACATAGCAATGTGAATGTACTATTGTAGAATAACTAATACAAAGATTCAATAAAATCCAGGAAATATCACAGTTATTGAACTTGACTGCAAGGCCGCCCAAGCGCCAGAAGAAATTTGTTATATAATTTTGTCATAAGAGGCTGAATTAAGCAAGGAATGACAAGGGATAAGCCAATGGCCAGGCAATGACCAGGGGCACCAAAGCAATGACCAGGGGCACCAAGGCAAAGACCAAGGGCACCAAGGCAATGACCAGGGGCACCAAAGCAATGACCAGGGGCACCAAGGCAATGACCAGGGGCACCAAGGCAATGACCAGGGGCACCAAGGCAAAGACCAAGGGCACCAAGGCAATGACCAGGGGCACCAAAGCAATGGCCAGGGGCACCAAAGCAATGACCAGGGGCACCGAGGCAAAGACCAAGGGCACCAAGGCAATGACCAGTGGCAACAAGGCAATGACCAGGGGCACCAAAGCAATGACCAGGGGCACCAAGGCAAAGACCAAGGGCACCACAGGCAATGACCAGGGGCACCAAGGCAATGACCAGGGGCACAAAGCCAATGACCAGGGTCACCTTGAGCCAATGACAAGGGGCACCAAGGAAATGACAAGAGGGCACCAATGACTAGAGCACCAAAGCGTATTAGCGGCATCTAGGCAATGGCCGCGGGTGCCAAGGCAGTGGCACCAAATTCTGCATGCACACGTATTGCTTGTAACAAGTATGAAGTTTGTAGTTAGGAGGGCCTGATGCGTTTCGATCCTAGCAGGATCTTTCTCAAAGGCTAGAAGTCTATTACTTGTATTAAAGTATTAAGTTTGTAAGATGTGATAGATCTGCTTAGCGTGAACAAGAAAAACACACCAAATATTAAGCAGGTAACCTATTTTTACCGAGCGAGACATTTTTTAGCTTAGCAATTTGTTTCAGCTTAACGGTTTCTATAAAATTTATGATGGAGTGATGGAACCAACTTCGTACCATTTCCCTATCGGCAAATATTTTTCAGCAAATGTTCACGTTCAGCAAATGTTCTGAATATCCTACCCAGCCATTATTATTTTGATCAGGCTGACGACCTGCGTGGGCTGAAAAACGTGTTTGCTGAACCAACTTCATGAAAAAAGCCCCCCGGGGTTAATTCCCACTTTTGCAAATTTATTCGAATCTCAGATTCGCAGATACGATTGTATTTTAACAAACTGATAAAATTACATCCGCGAAATTTAATAAGTGGTACATGCATATGTATACATACACAAATTCCAACGTAGTTCAAATGCTTCTTTTTCAAATATTTCCACAGGGGATACGAAAAAAAAAAATATCAAACAAATTTCGGAGCAATCAACTCAACACCTGCAAGCGATAAAAGTTTGAGCGTTTCAATCCGAGGCAATCTACTACAAACATTAGGGTAGGATTAAACAAATTTAATTAAGTCCCTCGCACGTACGGCGTGTAGACTCTTGTGGGTACTTGAGTGTTTTAATACAATGGTATGCAGTTTAATTTGACGAGCATATCGCTGTTGGCGAAGTATGATCTTCTCATATCCGGCCAGCGTGTACAATATGTATGTACACAACAACGTTAAGAGTACAATACATAGCAGTGTACATACATGAATATATTCATTCATCAAAATATATATGCCAATTGTGCTGCATTTCTATCAGACTTTTACGTTTACGAAATGAGGCTTAATAGCGCTCCGCACTAATGACGTCACAAAATCCCCGGATGTCAGACAAACATTGATCACACACGTAGTGTAAATGCGCGCACACACACACGCACGTGTGCATGGTTGCAATGTTTGTCTGAGGTCCGGTGCTATTTTTAGTGCGGAGCGTTATTGAGGCTAGGCTTGGGATTCATTTTGCTACTGCCATCTTGTGTCCTAAATGAAATGAAATACACGGGTTTACACTTCGGCGGCCATCTTAGCTTTTGATTGCAACTTCAAAACGAGGCACTTCCACGCATGTGCACTTTTCGAAGTGTAACCCGTGTATTGAGAAATTACAATACACAGGTTTACACTTTTGATCGCAACTTCAAAACAAGGCACTTTCACGCATGCGCACTTTTCGAAGTGTAAACCCGTGTCACGGTATGAAGGGCTTGAGATACATGGCGAAGCTGGAGAAAGGATCAAGCTCTATGGTCTGACCAACTGAAGTGACCCTCACCGAGGACAAACTTGTGTCCTTGACCATTCCGGCCCTTGAAGGCCCAAATCTCAGATCCTGACATGTGTGTACCTTTAACAAATCCTCTAATTCTGCTACCTCCAATTTAATGTCAGCCGACAAAGTAATTATTTCCGCTTGCTCTATCTATTACCATCTGTCCATGAACTGTTTCCCCATGTGATGAATTTCACTCATTCATTCAGGAAAAGAAGCTAATTTATGAGCGCCATTTACAAGTTGCCAAGCAACCAGGTCATGTGATAAGAAGTCAAGTCGAAGTGAAGTGAAGTAAAAAAAAAATGTTTTCCTGCTCTGAATGTCTCGCGTCTTGCAAAAAGATTCTAAATGTGAAAAACAACATGCATTTCTTTGATTCTACATTTGTACCGATGTTCCAGTATAAATTATCCTACAAGAAGGAATGGACTATTATTATTATAATTTATTTCTGGTAATGACACCAAGGATTCCTCAAAAGCGCCCTAGGCGCTGTAGCTCGAAAGCCTGATGAAACCTTTTATGGAAAGATGATGACAAGAAGATACAGTTTTAGAGGTGGGAGGAAAACCCCAGAGTGATATTGTGGGTAAAACCCACAGAATCAGGCAGGGACTGAAAACCCAATCCACTTGTGAACCGAGCCAGACTTGAACCCGGTCCACAGAGGTGAAAGGCGAAGGAAGGAACCGCTATGCCAACCTGACACAAGCAGTTTAGGTTCGAATGTGGTAATCACTTCGCTGTGACTTCACCACATCTCCAGTAATACATGTACATCAAAATACTCTAGTCCCTGTATGATAACCTATGCTTCTACTACAGATCGTGGGAGTCCCATGACTGTCCAAACAGTTGAGAGGTTCAATGAGTCTAGTAAACAGGTGGTTAATCTACGGCACCAGACTACTCGCAAAAAAACACAGGGACTAATCAATATTGTGTGCGATGTGTTCGGCCAAAAAAAAAAAAAGGAGTATGCCTTCAAAGGGCTCCTGGTACAGTAATTGAGTTTTCCATTTCACAAAAAAAGTCGGAGGATTTTGCACATTGGGCCACCTTGTTTAATTTTCAAGGGGATTTGCTTTTCAACATGTCGACAGAGCATCAGCCGCAAGGAATCGAGGAGAAATATACCTCGGGATCGGACGGCCTGTCCGATGGAATCAGGAAGCAGCATTGCTGATGTCCCGTGAGTTGTGCATGGGCTAGGGGATCATGTTCATTGCTCTGGATGTTATTTGTCTTGGCATGAGAGAAACATAAGAATCGGATGGTTGCTGACCCGTATTAACTTGCCACACACGACTGTGGCTTCGACATGTTAGAAAACAACACTGGGCCTAGCAGGAAAATTGGGGCCTGTTTGTACAACGCAAAGGATCCCAGATTTAGGGATCCATGTCCTTTGCAGGGTATGCTAAAATGGGACCCGGATCCGCAGGATTCGTGATCCTGTGCATTAAACAAACAGGCTCTTAAAGTGGCACCAGTCTAATACAAAACACACTCAAACACATGCAATTCTTTCCCTGTTTTTGGTCTAGGTCCCTGTCTCATCACACAGTGTGTATGAGAGAATCCTCAAACTGACGAGAAAAACAGCGCATAGACATGTGAGAACATGTAGGCCTGGCACATACCGCACATTCATATTATACACATCTGCGTTTACCGTTACATGAACTGTAATCAAAGAATAATCAGCCGCAGATGACAGTGAATGTTTTGGATTTGTCTTGGGTTAGGATGTGTACATGCGCATTCTTGGACTGATGCTCAAACCATCTGCCTCCCGCCCGCCCCTCCAGCCTGCCCCCAATGAGCTGCGCTATTCAGTACAAAGGGATTGCCACCAGGGACCGCTACCAATGCTAAGCACACTTCCTTGGCATTAAGCACACAACAGGTTACCGGCCGAGATTTCATATGTCATGAGCATTGCTTGCGCCTGGTACTCTGTCAATTCCTGCTTAGCATGGGATAATGTCCTAAGCAGCATGCTTGAACCATTAGCAGTAAACATCTCTGTGAAATTACATGCAGATTCAGGTTGGGGCTTTTAACTTGGGATGCGGTTTGTTGCATGTTTATTTGGTTTAAATGCAATGTACTTATAGACTATACACTTTGATACATGTGTTGTACATGTAGGTACATGTACATGTATGTAAATGAACATTTGTGCCTACATGTACACAGTACATATTAGTAACATTTGGTACATGTAGCTTATTAATGCAGTACGCCACATGTACATTGTTGATGGTACTCGTGCAGTACAGTATACATGTAGGCCCTATATCTACATGTACATGTAACCGGCAAACTTTTATCAAAATCTGTGATTGCATTTTTGACATAACAATGAAAAATGGTTTCTGTTTATGAAACTTAATTTGTACATTTCCCAGATGCGTTTGAATTCTGTTATAAAACCCAAAATCTTCTTCGGTTTTCAAATGCAGTTTTCTAGCATATGACAGCATTCCAGATAGAGACATCTCATAAATAAACAACAGCGTTATTGATCCTTACCAATCATGCCATTAAAATCTAATTTAATAAGGAAATTGACCTCACGGCAACCTTAAAGATTTCCAACTCCTCGCAGATTTGATACACAAATCATATGATACTGCATGTACAATCCCTGTGAGTGTGGCATCATCCTTAGCCCATGAATATGGAAATTTATAATTTGCAATATGCACATATGGTGGGAATGAAAACGGTAAAACTGATTTGGAGGAAAAAGAGATAGATTCTGATCTGCACTGCTGCATCTTTAAAGGTAGTATCATACTTTGGTTTTTGTCAAAGAAATACAGATACATTGGCAAAAATACCAAGACAGATACAGTAACAGAGTAACATACATCTGTGAACAGTGAAAATTTCAGTCCTATACGGTGCCCACCTTTTGAGAAAACAGTGAAAAACGGCCACAGTATTTCTTAAGTCTTTTCTCTTTTATTTTTGATCTTTTAAAAGATCAAAAAGATTTCCAGTCGTTGTTTTACTAATTTCTGGATAAATACATAATTTCAGGCGAAAAATTTGAACGGTATGTTTCTACAATCGCCATCTTCATACCCTGTAAGTTTAAAGAAAATCTGTGAAGATTTCTGTTTTGGTTTCTTACCAAAGTATTATACTACCTTTAAGTCGGATTTTGCCATTAATATTAGTGGAGGTTTTACAGTCACTATCAACATCAACCCCGGGTCACCCCTAAACCGCAACCTCCCAATCCCTCTCCTTTGATTGAATTATTCCTGCGATGCATATTACATTATTCTTCCCACCGTCTGACAGTGACAGTCCCCGCCGGTATTTTCCCAGCGACCCGGAGGGGTTTGGGGCTTTCACTGGTGACCCGGTTTCCATTGCAGTTAATAATGGGGACGCCGAACAGCCAGATAGCAGGTAGGAAGACCGGGGTACCAGGGAACAAAACACGAATCAGACTGGAATCCATAGACTGGCACCAGTGAGGTCAGGGGTCCCGTCCCTCTAGACCAGTTACATATTGGCTCTTTAAGACTCCACTTAAGGGGGGAAACATACAAACATGCACACAGCGGAGATGATAGGTCCTGTCTTATGATTGCAATGACTTCTAGTTCTAGTTCATTTCAAAATCCCCCAACCCTCTAGCTTTGTCTGATCTCCAAGAGCCAGGATAGTTTTTTGTTCATGGGCTTGACTGCTGAAAACTAAAACGTAGCAGGCACACAGCCTGCCCTGTCACCAAGCCAGCCAGAGGCTAAAGGTTAGGGAGTAAAAACCTTTACGGAGGAGATGACAGAAGGAGTCCAAGCTTTATTCGCTTTCAATTCTTTTGTCATCCACTGCAAAAATGCTCGGAGACACAGGCCCTTTACGAAACAACGGATTGGGCTTGGGCTTGGACTTTGGCTGCATCATCTAAAAGCTGAAAATACAAGGTTGAAATTTTCTTGTTCGAAACAGAGTACATGTATGTACTTATAAAACCGAATCCCCAAACCTCTATTTTGATACCTAATACTTAAGATTGGATGTAAGAAATGGAGCCCAAGCCCAAGCCCAAGCCCAAGCCCAAGCCCAAGCCCAAGCCCAAGCCCAAGCCCAAGCCCAAGCCTCGAAATATCCACTAGACCGTGGACCGAGTCTAGTAATTTCAGTGTCGGTCTAGTAAAGTGTGTACTGCACTAGTCCTGCTGTCTAGTGATTTTGTTTTCCTTGCACAAATACGAACAGTTCCTAAATTGATGATTTTTGACACAATATTGCATATAAGTACGGTTTTTCCTATGTACGTGAATTCCACAGGTCAAGTGAAAATAGTTCAGGGGTCGATTTCACAAAGCCCTACGATCGATCGTAACTCAAGTTACAAAGTATAACCCATCATCGATGGCCTTTTCTATGTGGGGCTGCAATGCATCAAAGATCCTACAATTGATAGTAAGTTACGATGAGTTTGCTGAAATCGACCAAAGGTCTAGTAAAATGCTTCAGTTACTAGACCTGCAATCCAGTGCTTTTTTCATGAAATTTGAGCCCTGAAGCCGAGGTTTAGCAAAGGCCCACAGACTTATGGAACCGGACGCAAAACCCATACAATGCGCACTTTTCCCCTTAGTCTCCCGGCAATGTTAAGTCCAACTTCACATCGAGTTCCTCATTCATTTCAGTGTCTTCCACAGATGCAGGGCCCACAGTGCGTGAAATTGAATTTAATAAGCTTTCGGGGGCTAGCTCGTGATGTAAGATATTAATGGACAAGGGAGGCGGTATCGCGATCCGATGAGGTACGGTGTAAATAAGCCCTTCAAGGGGTGTGCATGCGAAGGGAATATTAATACCTACAAACCCAAGATAAATGAACGGCTTCTTTTTTTTGTCTACGATGCCGCTTACATTTCCCATTTTCACAGCTGTTTGGGGGGAACATTCACGAAGGTCTGGACAATATGCAAATTATGTTCATATTTCCATATTCGTGAGTACAGAAATGTGAACCCAGTCAATTCACAGACAATACTAATCTAACAGCGTGTCGCTCAAAAGCTAAAAATAGAAGCTCAAAAAGGTGACATCATTCAGTAGTGGAATCTCATTCAATGAGCGCGGAAATATGTCTGAAACTGCGACACATTTTGTCTAACATGTTCTTTGTTGTTTTCTGACCATGAACATCAAATGGAATTTTTCAATGGTGGTTTGTTTTGTTGAGCAAGACATTTTTTGCTAAGCATTTTTTGTGTGCTTAACAGCTCCATGGAATTGGCCCCCGGTTACTTGCTAAAAATTGCCGAAGTCTATTAAAAATGGCTTGAAGTTGACCGTATTCAAGTAAAGGTTTGTTCGAGCCGTTTGAAAACTTACATCTTGCAAGGAATTCTTGCAAAAAGAAGATTGTGCCATAATGTGCTAAGCATTTTTGTGTGTGCTTAACAGCTCCATGAAATTAGTCCCCAGGTTACTTGCGAAAGAATTGCCTCGGTCAAACATGGCCTCAAGTTGACCGTATTCAAGTGGAGATTTGCTCTTGCCGTTTTAAAAATTCTAGCAAAAAAGAAGAAAATTGTGGCATGATGGCCAAAAAAAGAAGAGTCTAGCTTTGGGTTTAGTTTTTACTGTACCTGGAATATCTGCTGTAGTCGTGGGAGCGAGTGTAGGAGTGAGGTAGAGATTACACATGGGCTTGTCATTACAGCACATCATAATGCGGGGAATAGAATGGGCTTTGCCTTTACACTGGAAGAGACCGCCATCTTCAGGAGGCGGGATGCAGCCGTGCGACCTGCAGGGAGCAAACAGGAAACAAGCAAAAGAACGTCGTTAAAGGGATGGTACAGAATTGGTAAGACAAAATACACATCAAGATCACAGATTCACATAAAACTTACACAGTATAATGGTGATGATAGGAGAAAACATCCCATGAAATGTTTTTGTCTGAAATGCCATATTCGTTGAGAAATAAATGAAACTACATGTATTTTCCGATTGGAATAAATCGCTTAGAAGCGTTTTCGCTATTTTCTCATTTATTGTTATACAGGTTTTGATGTAGATGTGACATAAAATTCATACAATGTGACATTAAATTCACACAATGTGACATTAAATTCACACAATGTGACATTAAATTCACACAATGTGACATTAAATTCACACAATGTGACATTAAATTCATACAATGTGACATTAAATTCACACAATGTGACATAAAATTCATACAATGTGATATTAAATTCACACAATGTGATATTAAATTCACACAATGTGACATTAAATTCATACAATGTGATATTAAATTCACACAATGTGACATAAAATTCATACAATGTGATATTAAATTCACACAATGTGACATTAAATTTATACAATGTGACATTATAAAATTCATACATGTACAAAATACAAAGAAGTGAAATTTGCAGTGTTGCTTCTGCATCCTAAAGTGGGCTCGTTGCTGTCCAAATTATGCAACTTGCTCGATATTAAAATATTCCGGCATCTCCAGGACAAATGCCTGTCATCCCTTGGTGGCGATCCACAACAGTTTGTCGTACATGTGATTTCCCCCACCCCACGAGAAGGAAATTGAGTAGCGGTCGCTGACCAAGAAAAATGTATGTGGGATTTATGTATGAAGGCTCAAGACATGTGACGTGAATCTGAAATGATCCTTGGGATACGGTGGCATGAGATAGGTTTCATGGCTTCTGCTCGGTAACTGAGCAAAGGTTACTGACACTTTGCGGCACCCCGGTACAGTGGAACACCAATTTAACGAACATGGCGGGATGCACATTATATTGTCCGTTATAGTGGTTATTCGTTGTAGTGATTTAAAGAACCATGTTTTTAACACAACATATTGGGAGCCAAGGATGATGTTCGATATAGCCAAATGTTCGGTTAAGCGGTGTTCGTTAATAGTGCCATTCCACTGTATAGGGCTGGATAGCTCCGTAGATAAAGTGCCGATACGGTATTCTGGTGGTAACGGGTTCGAATCACACATAGATCTGGAAATGAACTCTGTTTACCCCTAAATGATAAATTTATTGAACTATTTACATGTGGAACGTTCAAATCATCACATACTGTCATTGATGTGAATAAATAACTTGTTTACCATGTACAGTACGCAAAAAAACCCTTCAAGTCACCGTTTAACCCAGATATGAACTGCATTCTCTAACCTTCACCCAATTTTGATCAGACAAATAGGCCTACAGTTTTATTTTCATTCCGCTGCCTCGGCAAAACAAATCAATAAAAAAGAAGAAGACTGAAACAGACAAAAGATCGAGTCGCAGAAAACGTCTGACCCATGACCAATTGTTCAAATAAACGCTGTGTGTTAAAACAACCTTGCATTCCGTGATGAGCCCATGCACAAACAGTTTATTATCATTTGGGCCTGCAATTTGCCATCAAAACACAAATGAAACAGATTCCTTCTCCGCTCGAGCATACACGTTGTCTAAACCCTCCATTATGAAAAGGAGAGGGGACTGGGCCGAGATTAAGGAGGGCAGACGAAGGATTGACGGGGAGAATCCGGGAGCCCTGATGGTTTGGTAGGATGACGATGAGAGATCTTTGCAAGGGGAGGGGGGTAAAACCCATCTGCAAGGTATAATACACGATTGGTGAAGATCATAGAAAAGCACTCACATTTTGTCTTATCCAACATGTGCATGAAATAATAAACCTTTGAAAATTTGAGCTCTAAATCGGACATCTGAGTCACGAGAAAATAGCGAAAAAACCCGACTAAATTTTTCTTATACAGTAAGACATAAAGAATGGTTTTGATCTTATCCCGCGATCAAAACTGTTTTCGGTCTTTGTTTGACTAATTTCTGGATTAATAGGCCTACACCATTTCAGGGGGAAATATTTTAACAGTATGTTTCTACCCGCACCATCTTCATATCCTGAAAGTGATGTAAATCAGTGAACATTGCTGTTTGGGTATGTTACCAATCCTGTACTCTACCTTTAACGGAAACTAGGAATACTTCTGCTAAAAAAAAAGAGGAATCACAGAGAAAACCACATAGGAATAAATTTCCATGCCAAAAATCGGAATCTGTAAAAAGTGATCAATTTCTACCAAAAATGATAAATGATTCCTCCAAAATAGGAACGGTTGGCAGCTATGGGCACAGGATGTTTTTATAAATGCCTATGAGCGGAGAGCAAACGGACTGAGTCACGCATAAAACGAGTAAAGGGATAATCAGCGTGGTGGTGTAGGGGTGTTAGTGCGTGCAATCGCTCAGCAATAAATGGGCCAGAATGTGCATCGCCTTCGTTTTTTTCTTTCTTTACGACAAACTCGGCAGGGGGCTTCTGCTTAATGCATTAATTTACTCCGACAAAAACAAATGAAGAACAATCAATTGTACAATGAACTCGTAATTTGCTTGAATTTTTTGTCATTTTATGGAAATAATCCGAAAGATCATTTAATGAGATTTTGCAGTTCTGAATGGTATAGTGTACACAAGCTAGAAACGGGTTTAGAATGCACAGCACTGCAGGACAAACTGGGACCAATTTTTCGACCCTGCTTAGCACAAAAATCTCCTAACCATGAAATTTATGTCTTAACAAAAACAAATTTCCATTTGATATTCATGGTCAGCGAACAGCAGTCAAACAACGATCACAAGTGATACACAACACATGGAAATTTGTTTGTTAATCATGTTTTTATTAAGACTGTAATTTAATGGTTAGCAACAATTTTTTTCTGCTAAGCAGGGTAGTGAAATTGTGAACAGGGCCATGTTCAGAAGAGAGGTGGTTGTGATGTCAAGTGGAGGTGTGTAGGTGGATCTTTATGGCCTGGTTATGCTCCGGTTGTCCTCAAGAGGCCTGGATTGGATTTGAGTGACCTGGTTTGTGCAATGGTGCCCATGTCCACTCACACATGCAAAAAATGCATGGTGTCCGCTTAGACTTCAGAGCAGGAGTCCAAACCATGGCTCAAAATGGAGACCAGACTATCCAAATCTTGTGATACATGTACGTCCACATGAAGTGTAATTGATACAAGGCATTCTAAATACCAAACAAAATGGTCAAGTACCCAGACTCTGACAAAAACTTCCACTCCATCTCAGGCTGCATCCGAATCTGTTGTCTAGAGCTAGGTCTAGGTCTTCGCTCCATTGGAAATACACAGAGACACCTAGACAATAGACCTAGCCGTAGCTCTGGATTCTGGAAGCCCGTTTCGGACATGAGGCCTCATAGTTTGGTCAGAACACCTTTAATGTTGTAGTTTTTTCTGTGTTTTTTTTTATCGGATTGTTCCATTCATTTTACGGCCTCGACTCACATTTCAGAACTCCTAGTCATCGAAACCAACTCCACATGTAATTGGTCATCATAAAATTACTGCCTTGTCATAGAAGTGGAGGCGTTAAATTATTATTATTATTGAAGGATTATGTTTCATTCTCCAGCATAAAAATAGAGATATGATTAAATTTCGGCGGGCCAAGATCGAGATAAAGGTGTTGATATTAAACTCAAGTTGAAGATACTATTTTTGCACAGAATGAGATGTAGGCCTATGTATCCTTTTTCTGTTTGACCATGGAGGAAGGAAGAGCTTCCTCCATGGTTTGACCAAGGACAATTTCATAATTTATTCAATTTTTTGCCGAATGTCGGCTAATTCAGACTCGGGGCGAAGGGGGCATTTGCACGCATGAAGATCAACACGGATTACTTCCCCTGTGTAATTTGCATACGTGTAGCTGTTTCTCTTCCTGTGAAAACTCCAGGAAAAAAATCAGCGAGCGTCGTGGGTCGTGCGATCATATTCCCCGTAATTAACAGGCATGAAACTTGAACTTCGCAGGAAATCGTAGACTTAGTAGAATATTTTTGTAGGAATGACGTGAAAAAAAGAGGAAATCAGCTGATCCAAGGAAAAATTTCATGCCTGACTTACAGGTACATTACAGATTTACGTATAACTTTCAGGGTATGAAGATTGTGCTGGTAGAAACATACAATTAAAATATCTCCGCCTGAAATGGTGTAATGTACTTATCCAGATATGAGCCAAACAAAGACCGAAAACAGTTTTGATTTCGCGGCAAGATCAAAACCATTCTTTATTTTTTATAAGAAAAAAAATGAGTCAGTTTTTTGCTATTTTCTTGTGACACAGATGTCTGATTGAGCTCATATTTTCACAGGTTCATTATTTCATGTACACTGTACATGCTGGATCAGACAAAGTGTGAGTGATGTTCTGTGACATTTACCAATCATGTATAATACCTAAAAGCTTAAAAAATGAATAAATAGGATTGTTTTCTTTTTACAACAAATCTTGTTTTCAAATTGAATTTTGCCTTCTGGCCCTACTAAGCGAAGACCCTGAGAGGACCTCTGTTACTTGGCCAGTTAATCGTCAAAGAACCCCATCTTCCTTCAAGTTCACGAGTGGAGAAAACTCATTCCAATTGCACAACAAACAGCCCTAACCATCAACAAATGCGTTAACCACAGACTGTGTACACTGTGCAAGCCTTGCTGGACTAACAACAAAGACCGCATGATTTGCCCTATGAGGGGGGTCTGTGTTCATTCCACTCAAAAGTGCAGTCAATTGCACCACCAATTTGCATTTCAATACAATCAACGAAAAAAAAACGTGGAAGGCCAAAATCTGCCACAGAGCCCTAATATAAATATACATACATCTGTACATAGTACATGTACGTTATAAAGATACGGTTTCCTTCATTTTGTCAAGATGTGTGCTGTACAATGTACACACAAACCTATAGGGATTTGGATTATAATGTGTGTACTGCTTGACTGCTACCAGGTGCCAATTTCATAGAGCTGCTTAGCACAAATTTTGCTTAAGCCTGAAAAGTCTTCCTTGATCAAACAGGATTGCCAACCCAATCGTTCATGATCATTTGTGATGTTTAGTGCTTTTGACTTGTATTCGGCCATTATTTGCTAAGCATAAGATTCACAAGGAGTTTTGGCTGGTAAACTGATTTTATTTACCAAGGTTTTTGGTGCTTAAGCAATTTTTGGTGCTTAAGCAGCTCTAGGTAATTGGCCCTAGGTGTTATCTGCTGCAGCCTGGACATGAGCCAATTTCATGGAGCTGCTAAGCACAAAAGATTGCTAAGCACAAAAATGTCTTGCCCAATGAAACACGCCACCATTAAACATTCCATATTCAAGATATTCATGGTCAGTGAACAACACAGCCAAAGAACAATCACAAGCGATACACAACACATGGAAATTTGGTTGTTAAGTTAACCCTGTTTTTATTAAGACAGAAATGTCATGCTTAGCAAATTTTTTGTGCTAAGCAGCGCCGTGAAATTGGTCCCTAGGATAGGGGGGCTGGTTCGCTTAGAGTGGAAAGAGGGGGTGACTAGACAGAGAAGCTGGAATTGTTGTAAGGTTGATCCAAGTCAAACCTCGTCCCTTTTCAGACCATTGTCAGACATGTCACAGTGATTGAAGACTGGACCTGGATGTCACAGGAAATATTTGATCATTTACTAAGCACAAAATACTGCTTTGTACTCCACCGATTGTTGGGAAGATTTGATTTAAAACTCTGTCAAAAAAAAGAAGCAGCAGCAGTAGAAATGCATACATGGCTGTTTATATCGCACCAAATCAATTAAGCCTTTTACATAAATTTACGTAAAACCTTTGACAAAGAATTTCCATTCATTCTCTGTTTCCCCCTCTCGGAGAAAGCGCTACCACACAAGTTTACTAAACTTGTTTTGGTAAAATAAATCAAATCTCCCAAAATTTGACAAAACCCAGCTGTGAATGGGATCAGCAAGAGTGGATGATTAGCATGTATAGGATGAGCATCAAGAGAAGGCACACGAGCTGCTACAACTGACGGCATGAGGAACTTGGAACACGAAAACAAAGAAACAAGAAACTAGCAACTACACCGTTGCAACTAGAAACTAGACGCTTCTACTACTAGAAGATAGAATCTAGAAACTGAAAAATTATCTAGGCTAGAGACTAGAGGCTAGCAACTAGAGACTAGAGGCTAGAGACTAGAGGATAGAGGCTAGAGACTAGAGGCTAGAGATTACAGGCTAGAGGCTGGAGACTAGAGACTAGAGGCTAGAGACTAGAGGATAGAGGCTAGGGACTAGAGGCTAGAGATTACAGGCTAGAGGCTGGAGACTAGAGACTAGAGGCTAGAGACTAGAGGATAGAGGCTAGGGACTAGAGGCTAGAGATTACAGGCTAGAGGCTGGAGACTAGAGGCTAGAGATTACAGGCTAGAGGCTGGAGACTAGAGGCTAGAGATTACAGGCTAGAGGCTGGAGACTAGAGACTAGAGGCTAGAGGCTGCAGGCTAGAGGCTAGGGACTAGAGGCTAGAGGCTAGTGACTAGAGACTAGAGGCTACGGACTAGTGACTAGAGACTAGAGGCTACGGACTAGAGACTAGAGACTAGAGGCTAGAGGCTAGAGACTAGAGACTAGAGGCTAGTGACTAGAGACTAGAGGCTACGGACTAGAGACTAGAGACTAGAGGCTAGAGGCTAGAGACTAGAGGCTAGAGACTAGAGGCTAGGGACTAGAGGCTAGAGGCTAGAGGCTAGGGACTAGAGACTAGAGGCTAGTGACTAGAGACTAGAGGCTACGGACTAGAGACTAGAGACTAGAGGCTAGAGGCTAGAGACTAGAGACTAGAGGCTAGTGACTAGAGACTAGAGGCTACGGACTAGAGACTAGAGACTAGAGGCTAGAGGCTAGAGACTAGAGGCTAGAGGCTAGAGGCTAGAGACTAGAGGCTAGAGGCTAGAGACTAGATACTAGCTACTAGAGACCAGAGACTAGAGACTAGAGCCTAGAGAGGCTGGAGACTAGAGGCTAGAGACTAGAGACTAGATACTAGCTACTAGAGACCAGAGACTAGAGCCTAGAGAGGCTGGAGACTGGAGGCTAGAGACTAGAGACTAGAGGCTAGAGGCTAGAGACTAGAGGCTAGAGGCTAGAGACTAGATACTAGCTACTAGAGACCAGAGACTAGAGACTAGAGCCTAGAGAGGCTGGAGACTAGAGGCTAGAGACTAGAGACTAGATACTAGCTACTAGAGACCAGAGACTAGAGCCTAGAGAGGCTGGAGACTGGAGGCTAGAGACTAGAGACTAGAGGCTAGAGGCTAGAGACTAGAGGCTAGAGGCTAGAGACTAGATACTAGCTACTAGAGACCAGAGACTAGAGCCTAGAGAGGCTGGAGACTAGAGGCTAGAGGCTAGAGACTAGAGGCTAGAGACTAGAAACTAGAAACTAGAGGCTAGAGACAAATGCTAGTAGAGGCTAGAGACAAATGCTATATAGAAACTAGAGACTAGAGGCTAGCGACTAGATGCTAGAGACCAGAAACTAGAAAATAACTAGAAACTAGAAAGCAGAAACTAGAGACAAGATGTCATCTAGAGACTAGAAGCAATCATTTAAAAACCAAAGGTTAGTAGAAACTTTCAACAAAAGAATCTAAAAAACAAAACAGGCACTTCTTTACCGCACTCTAAAACTCATGTGCAAGATTCTCGCTGGGGATGGATATGTGAACATGGATGTCATGGAAATAAGCGCACGGTGCAGAGGCACTGTAGCGTGGCTGTTCTAGAGCCATTTGAGTATTCTTGCACAACATGCAGTCCTTTCTGGTCTAATTGCGACCTTTTTGCTTTCAACATGAGTTCCCCGAATCCGCACGCAATAAAACTTAATTCCATTTATGAATGCACGGTCGAAGCCGTCGGAGTTTGGGAGTTTTTTTGTTGGTTCGGAATTGCATGCAGTGTCCGTTCCATGGATAAGGGAATTAGCAAATGTGTTTGTCACTCGTATGTAGTCATGGGGATTTTTTTTTTTGAGAGCTTTATTGAAAGAAAGATTTCGGAGTACATTAATGCATTTAGAGAGAGTGTAGGCCTACTACTTATCAAAGACATGGTCTACGGGCTTTATTCACGGTGCATCCATCCTGCATTCGGAGCAGCGCAATCAAACTGAGGTTTGGATTCAAAATAGTCTGGTACCCGTTTTATTTTTAGAATTGGTGTTATCTTTTGTGAAGGGTATACAAGGAAGGTGACAAAATGGATGCACCATCAGGCCTATCTACTGTACAATGTACAGGTAGGCTAAATTTCCATACCAACATGTAGTTCATAATCATTCTATGTGGCACTGGACATGTACATGTACATGTACATGGTTTCAGTATTAAAAGTACCGGCATATTCACATGCCGTTCCGTAAGGAACGGCAGTCTTAGGGTCTTTTCAAATGGAGGCTCAGGCTCAGGCTCAGGCTCAGGCTCAGGCTCGGCTTTGTAATCCATATGCTGAAAATATAAGCTGCATGGTTTTTCATTGGAGCTGAAGCACTGTTTTCCTTTTCAAACCAGAGAATCTACTTCCGAACCGCAGTCAAAAGCCTCTATTTTGATACCCGTTATTTTAGAATGGATTCACGAATTGAGCCTGAGCCTGAGCCTCCATTTCAAAATGGCTTTAAGTGTAGGCCTGTACATGTACATGTATCTTATTCCCACACTGAGAATAAAGCCAATGTCATACAGTGCATGTACATTATGTACTTGTTCAATCACCCTGTCATACTCGTTCAATTTATCCTTCAAAAAGACCCCAAAAATGCTAACCCATGGTTTACCCAGGGTTAAGTGCTCCACATAACCCAAGTAGATTATTCCAGTGCGAACACAAGGCCACTCAAAAACTAAACCACAAACAGCTCTTATCCAAGGAAGGTACATGGATCTAAAGTGAATCCAATCAGATTAACACAAATAAAAAACACACACAAACAGACAGGGAAGCCATCACTGGGTGTGAAAGTGAAACGGCCTGACCTTGCAAGTTCCTGGACCAGCCAGTGGCAAAAAAAAAAACCCTCTTCAAGGTCGCCAGTAAAGGTTTGCTTGGCTGATTGAATTATTAAGAAGCAAGGAGGGGTTCCTGTATCACTGGAGCCAATCCAAGGTGACCCCAAGCTGGGCATTTCAACACTGTCTCCTTCAATACGCCCAAAGTGCCCCTGTTAAAGGTAGTATCATACTTTGGTAAGAACCCAAAACAGAAATGTTTACAGATTTACGTATAACTTTCATGGTATGAAGATGGTGCTGGTAGAAACTTATCGCAAAACATTTTCCGCCTGAAATGGTGTATTTATCCAGAAATTAGTAAAACAACGACCGAAAATCTTTTTGACCTTTTAAAAGATCAAAAATAAAAGAGAAAAGACTTCAGAAATACTGTGGCCGTTTTTCATGATTTTCTCAAAAAGTGGGCACCGTATGGGACTGAAAATTTCACAGATGATTGTGACTGTATCTTCCTTGATATTTTTGCCCATTAATCTGTACTTCTTTGACAAAAACCAAAGTATGATATTACCTTTAAAGGGTACAGTAGGCCCTACAGGATTGGTAACATCACTAAACAAATGTTCACAGATTCACATATAACTTTCAGGATATGAAGATGGTGCTGGTGGACTTACATGTACATGTTGTTAAAATATATCTGGCTGAAATGCTGTAATTTTATCCAGAAATTAGTATTTAAAACAACGACTGAAAAAAGTTTTGATCTTGGGGTGAGATCTCACAAAGTAGTCCTAGACCTACAGTGTACAAGTATAATTCCTATACATGCATAGGCCCATGTACACTTTATGCTGTTTTTGCAAGAAGGAAGTTGACAAGAATTAAGTATTCTATGCATTGAATTTCACATTTTGGTCAAGTACAGTGCTCATGGGTAATAATTGTGGGATCTTTGTGGTGGTCCAGTCTCCTTTCCAGCACAGTGCCATGACTTGAAAACCCCCGCGCATACACTGTGGTACTAATAATGCTTCATGCTGCACTGACAATGGGGCACCAGTCTAATCCCTCAACATCTCATGTCCTACCCCAAGACTCCTCTCAACAACCGACCATACAACAGCCGACCGACCGACAAACCGGTCACGAGTACACAGGGGACAGCTCCGACCCACAAAACACCGTGGACAACACGCAAATCCCGACAACAGAGGCCCACAAATCCTCACCCGGTCACGGACTCACAAAAATGATTTCTCATCCGGTAGTTTCGCTGCGCTATCTAAAAAATCCACACACAAGCTCATTTCGGCTCAACAAAACATATGAAAACTCTATTTTGGAGAACTAGAACCGCCCCCCCCTTTCCAAACCCTCCCTTCGATTCAAATAAAAAAAAAATATTGTGCGATAACAATTTTCCCCTCTTAAGCCTCAAGGGAAGTGGTCTGGGGTCGACCAGCTGCATATGGAAGCTTCTGTCAAGTGATGTGCATGACTTTGGAGAGCAAGTAAGAGAGGAAGGTGTTGAGAGATGGGTGATTTAGGCTGGATTAGAGCCTGGCAGACTGGGGGCCTAAGCCTGGCGGCGGCAGGGTAGTGCTAGAGGGGGAAATCGGAGGAAGGGGGGTCGGGTCCAGAGAAGGTTTCTAGCACAGTCCCTACTAACATGTAGGCCTACAAAACATCAAATGTGCAGCAATCGGTCCCAGGCCGTAACTCTTCAACATTCCCAAGGATGTTCTACCTAACCTTGGCTGAGTGTACGACTGCATGATGATCCGCGAGTCCACATTGAAAAAAAAAAATGATTGCAGGAAATTTGGGATTTTCTTGCCACACAAACAAATCCTCTTTTGCCCTTGGCTACAAATTACAACGTACACATGCGTGACAAATGCCCTGCATGTATGTAGACACGCCTACAGTGTGTTATGTAGAGATGTAGGGCACCATACCATACCGAATGTCCATTAAATATATGTACTGTGGGGAGCTTGGCGCTCTACTGGGGTCAACCTTGGCCAAATTGGACAAGTTTTGGTTACAACATGAACATAAATAAGCATTCCAGACTTTTATAAATTGCAGGCAGTCCACAATTTGTACCAGGGAGCCTTTTTTCATTGCTTTCCTAGCTTGCACGCCAAGGATCCTGCATGCTCTAGATGGAAGTTCCAGAGACTGCGCTTAGAAGATCATGTTTCAAGGATTAGCAGAGGAAGTTTCAGTGTGCTTATGCGCTTTGTAACTTAAGATTTCCTGCTTACTTGGCTAGCCTTGAAACTCTGGCGCTAACCCTATAAAGCATAGTGCATTTAAAGTGCAAAATTCTGTCTTAAGCAGTGCTGTCAAATTAATCCAAACCTCAAATCTTACTGATTCCCCTGTTGATCTGGCACTGATTTCTACTATAAAGCCAATTTTCAAATTATTCGTAATTGTACGATCGATGCAAATTTGGCAACTAGCGGATTTGTACAGTGCATTTCCATCAAAATGGTTACGTTCATAAGAAAAGATCTGTCTCAGTAGAATTGGGCATAGTTCATGAAGACGAAAGTCATAATCTTTCAGTATTTGTGTCATAGAAAATTATTCTTCTTTTGACTTTTCCTTTTTCATACTGTATGTGAAAACTAACATACAAGTCATGGCTCAAATTTCGTGAAAAAAGCACTGGACAGCAGGTCTAGTAATTGAAGCATTTTACTAGACCTGAACTTTTTTTACTAGACCTGTGGCATTCATGTACATAGGAAAACCATAATGGGAGACTTTTGAGAACCGGTCTTCAAGTCAACAGCGCACGCGCACGCACAACAGCGCAGGCGCAGAACAACGCACGCATGCTCACAATTGCGTGCGCGTGCGCTGTCGATTTGAAGACCGGTTCTCAAAAGTCTCCCATTGTATGCAATATTGTGTCAAAAATCATCAATTTAGGCAGCATTTTAATTGTGCAAGGAAAACAAAGTCACTAGCCAGCCAGACTAGTGCAGTACACACTTTACGAGACCGACACTGAAATCACTACATTCGGTCCACGGTCTAGTGGATATTTTGAGCCCTGCAAGTACATGTAGGGGCCTACATGTACATGTGCCAATAGCATTCCGCACTAATGACGTCACACCATGCATGCACGCGCACACAATCATAACCCCGCTCACCACACGTTTGCATGGCCGGTTGCAATGTTTGTCTGAGGTTCGGTGCTATTTTTAGTTTAAGTGCACAGCACTTTTCATGCAATTCAAAAATTACTGAACATAACATGTACATAGTGGGCATAACGTGTACATGACTTGCATTTGATTCAAAACAACTCTTACATGTATAAGTGCCATATAATATTTTTTTTTTTTAAAGCTACTTTTAAATTTTGTTCCGTGGTGACAGGATTCGGAAACTGCTGTCACCATCTGCTGATGAACGTTGGACGCGACTAAATCATTTGGCAAGCCATCACGTTGATTCAAAATCCTACAAAGTGATCGCTAAGGAATGATTTAAATCAAATTTCCGACCCTTTAAAGGTCAGATGAGCGAGTTGTGGAAAAATGCATCATCCAATTACATCATCAAATTTTCACTGTCAATTTCAGACACAGCAAGGTTTTTCGGTCTCGTGTCAACAGCCTTTCCTTGTTATGGACACCCTTTCATCTGCATGAAAAGTGCTGTGACATTCATGATTAAGACATCTTGGGGTCGATTTCACGAAGCCCTACGATCGATCGTTACTCGAGTTAAAAGGATGAAATCGACCAAAGGGTTTGGGCATCTTTAGTTTTTGAGGCAAAAAATGCTTAGGCCTACACCCTGTTTTCCAAAAGTGAGCACTAACCAAAACCTTGCGGACAAAACAAATTTCAACATGCATTTAAGCTCAATGTGAGCTAGGGTTGATTTCACTATGCTCATCATAACTTACTATCAATCGCAGTATGATGCAGTGAAGCCCTATGTAGGGCATGATAGGTTATCCTTCATAACTCAAATTACAATCGATCGTAGGGCTTCGCGAAATCGACCCATGGTCAGATGAATTTCAATTTTCTTGCCAATAACCGTCACATGACAGCTTACTAAAGCTTGAATGGGAGACTTTGGAGAATCGGTCTTCAAGTCAATAGCGCACATGGACGCAATTGTGAGCATGCGTGCGTTTTTTTGCGCGTGCGTGCACATGCGCTGTTGACTTGAAGACCGATTCTCCAAAGTATCCCATTGACTAACAGTGGCTATGACTTGAAAACTTGTAGATTGCATGGGAAGGCCACATAAGCCACAAAGGCATGTGCTTAAACTGAAGCCGCAGCCAAATCAATCGGATGTGGCTTATATGAATTAAGACAAAACAGGTTGTGGTGTGTAGGACAGTAGGACTAGGAGCCTTCATCCATGAGCCATGACTAGAACATAGATTACTGTAGATGATGAGCGACAGCATCAAGTTGAAGATCTGACTGATGAGCACGAGGTTTGTCCTAAGGATGGAATCATCAAACTGAATGGCCAGTGGCTCCTCCGATGCCCAGCGAACGGATACGTTACTCAACGCCACGCCACCATGTGAGGGAGGAGGGGCAGTAGTAGTAATTTCAGGCCAACAGCAGGCCTTGCGCAAACTTTTTTTTACTGGCTAGCCCATCGGGCCACCTTACTTCAGATTTTACTAGCCCATTTAGATTTTTACTTGTCCATTTATACACATATGTTGATCCATACCTTAACCATGTACTGTAGGTTCTTGATTTTTTTACTAGCCCACTGGGCAACCAAGGAAGTGAGTCTAGCTAGACCGGAGTGGTTTTTGCTAGACATTGTACGCCGGGCTAGTACTATTTCGGGCCCTGCTAAGAATGGCTCTACAGTTATAATACTGTGTCTAAAGGTACAGTACAGGATTGGTAAAAATACATGTACCCAAACAGAAATGTTCACAGATTTACGTATAACTTACAGTACAGGGTATGAAGATGGTGCTGGTAGAATCATAGCATTAAAAAGTTCCGCCTCAAATTGTGTTTTTAACCAGAAAGAGTAATTTAACCAAACACCAAAAAAAAATTTTTTAAGGCAAGATCAAAAATCCTTCCTTATGTTTTAAAAGAAAAATTGAGTCGGATTTTCGCTATTTTCTCGGGACTCAGATGTCTGATTGAGCTTAAATGTTCACAGGTTTATTGTTTCATGTACTATGCTGGATAAGACAGTGCGGTTGCTGTTCTGTGACTTTTACATGTACCAATCATGTATTATAAAAACTATACATATACACAGTGTACAGACCAATCTGGGGCCAATTTCATAAAGCTGCTTAGCACAAAAAATTCTTAGCACAAAAATGGCTTGCCCAATAAAACAAACCACCATTGAAAATTTGATTTGATATTCATGGTCAGCGAACAACAGCCAAAGAACAATTGCAAGTGATACACAACACAAGGAAATTTGGTTGTTAATACTCTTTTTATTAATTAAGGCAGAAATGTCATGCTTAGCGATTTTTTGTGCTAAGCAGCTCTATGAAATTGACCCCTGGTTGTAGTGTAGTAGCTGTTAGTTCAAGGAACCACAGTCCACAGCAAAGTGGCTGGTATGGACTTGTGTATACATATAACACTGCAGCGGCATATGGGTGTACACGTATACATCAGCGTATACACCATTAAATTTAGCTTTAGCCAGTTCTGTATATATATCAAAGGTAAACATATTCATAAAAAAAACCTAGGTGGCATATTTAACGAGGTCAGCGAACAGTTACAGGAAATGGTCCATAAAACAATGCATTCATTTGGTCATCCAGGATGAATGAAACTGACCAGACGAGGCAGGTGGTCTCTTTATCCAGCTGACCTCAGTGGCGGGCTTGACCGGTGCAAGTACAGGTGGGATTCTAACCCACAACATCCTGCTGGCTTGTGCAGATGTCTCACCATCAGGACCGCCAGATTCATCATGATGGTCATTTGGTCAAATTCAAATCCGGTATGGCGGCAATTAGTCCACAAATCTTAAACTGACCGATAGGCCAAATCACTGAAAGTTCTGCGAGTTCCATTCTAAAAGTTCCATTCTATCCATTCTATCCATTCTAAAATAACGGGTATCAAAATAGAGGCTTTTGGCTGCGGTAGATTCTCTAGTTTGAAAAGGGAAACAGAGTTTCAGCTTCCATGAAAAACCACAACCTATATTTTCAGCATATGGATGACAGAGCTGGAGCCTGAGCCTGAACCTCTGTTTCGAAATCCCCCATACATGTATACACCTTTCTTTTGCAACGTCACAGCCTGAGTTTCTACCAACCAAGATGGCGAAAACTATGGCGAGCCCTCAAAGCCAGGCATAAAAAATAACCACAATTTGAACACAATTTGTACACAACGTTTCAAACATGTGGAAAGACATTACTGAATGAACATGTAATGGAAATAACACAAGCAATGATGGTATGTATTTTGTACATGCTCTATGGAAAGTTTCCAAATTATGTTGACTTTGGTCAGCCCGTCTGTCAAGAAGACGAAATGATTTGCAACATTTGGCCGCCCATGCAAAGTATTGCCAACCAGTATGTCAGTGTTTGTAAACCAAAATAAAGGTCTATACATGGCTCCCTTTAAGATTAAGGTCGTGACCTTTGACCTGAGGGTCATGTGATATGCATACTGTACTTACGCAATGGCTCCTTCGTGTATGACCCCGTCCTCCCCAGCCTGTATCTGTGAGAAGCACCATCCGCCCGGTCTCAAGACGCACGTGTTGTTTGGCGCGTCCTCCGGACAGTGTTCACTACAATAGCACTTCATTCCTTCTTCAGCTAGTACTGCAAACATTCAAAAAGCAACAAGAAAATACCAGGGTGAATATAATACAGGTCAACAAATCCAATATTTTGAAATCCAAGTTTCAAAATCCTAAAAAAAGACAACACAATCCTCTGATTTTTTTTTTCTTGATGGATTTCCTGATGAATGTTGAAATTCAAGGCTAATTTTTTTGACCTACATAGAGTATGATACGTTTCCAATGTTGCTTTGAGTTTCGGGTTTGAGGTCACGCATCGCGGTCACCGGCTAAAGATGGATGAATGTCATGATTAAGAGCTACCACTGCTAATTGGCCGGTGAACATGCTATTTGGCCAGGGGTCGATTTCACGAAGCCCTGCCATGGATCGTAACTCGAGATACGAAGGATAACCCATCATATCCCTCGACTTCTATGTAGGGCTGGAGTCCTACGATTGATAGTAAGTTACGATGAGTTTGATGAAATCGACCACTGAAGACAGCACGAACACTTGCAGTCTCACAAACTAACCACGTACACAATCTTTTGTACCAATCAAGTTTCCGACTTTCCAATTTCATCCAAGGCTCTTCCCAAACCTGGGTCTCCCGGTTTCTCCAAAGATTTCCAAGACAACCTCTACTGGTTCCTGGCTTAAAACTGCCGGCCGCACAGAGTTCCGAAGGCCCTTATGCATTGATTTGGTGGAGACCTGGTGCCTGTATGGTGTGACTATAGACTACGTGCCACATGTAGGCCAAACGAAAACATGATAAGCCTGTGCTGGCAGAAACAACAGCTTCTTAATTTGGATAACCTCCCCGGTGCGGAGATTGCAGCGTGTATCCGATGTCACTGCCCTCTGGGATATTGCATGTGGAGGAATGATGGTATCCACCATCATATGAGATTCATGAAATGAGTGAAGTACATGCATTTCAATACATACAGATTTGGGCAGCAATACACTGTAGGATCACGGAGGTAGCCTACATGTACATGGTAGGATGTACTTAAGGCCACTGATTTTCCGTTTCAAAAAGTGCAAATTCCATTTCCCAAAACCTTGGATTCCGTTTAAGGCTAAACAAATCTGTTTCGTGCTATTCAGTTCCAAAGAGTTGTATAACATGCAGTAAATCGCAAAACTGACTTTCACTGACTGTTTGGGCACTGCCACTGGAAAAAGTGTTGTATCTTTTGCACAGTGAAGACTAACTTGTCAGACTGTGTTTTTGTCACCAAAAAACAGTCAACTATTGCAAGACCAAACAATGATTCAGTTAGCCTAAGAAATTATACATGTGTAGCAATCGTTTCACATTTGATGCATTTTGTGAATTTAAATGGTGACTGAATTAACTTAGTTCCGTTTCGAAAATGGAATTCCGTTTCAAGAAGCAGATTCCGTGAATTACACTGTACGTCCGTTTTCCATTTTTGCGGAAAATCAGTGGCCAAGGCTGATGTTCGGTATCTATAGCCAATTCTTTGGTTAACTTCGGTATAGCGGTGTTTGTTATACATGTAGTGTCGTTCCACTGTATATGAAAAACCACATTTTTCGATTGACTTTTTGAGCAGGTCCCGTGTAAAATTGCTTCGGGTTGAAGTTATCTTCCAATATCTAGGGAGCATGTCAGAACAAGCCTAGCCGTCCATTAGAGATAACTTTCAGAAATCCGATCCGCATATTATTGCTGAAAGATTTGGAAAACCCGAAAGCAGACACGTTTTTTTTCAACGCCAAGAGGCAATACTTGTACATGTAGTCTATAGCATATGAAGTAATACAGAATTTGAAGTGCAATATTGTGTGCTGATCCCTCGGGGTGTTTCATCACTATCCAATAATGTGTTTGTGTCTATAGGGCATACTTTATTGCCTTACACAAGGTGTGGTGTGTGTGATTGGACAATGGCTTGCTTTACCAAGCCCATCTGAGCTTGATGGCCCACTCAAACCATCCGGAATTTGTTACCTACTGTCTCGATGCCGCATACAGTCAGGCATTTTTTATGTACAAGCATGGAGCTATGGAACTGTACAAGCAAGAACATAAAAATGCCTTCTGCACTGTGTGTGTGGTTTTATAGAACTTAAAAGGAAGGACTTGGGGTCGATTCTACGAAGCCCTATGATCGATCGTAACTTGAGTTATGAAGGATAACCAATCGTACGTAGGCTTGCAACACATCATAAGTCCTACGATTGATGGTACATTGTAAGTTACATGTACATGTACGATGAGATTGGTGAAATCGACCCCTGTACATGTACGCTCAAGTAAAATACAAAATGTTGGCTTGGAGTTTGGGCTATTTGGCCCAAATTATTTTAACATCAGAAAGTGGCTTTTTATTAAGGTCTCATAGAAGATACTCAATTTTCGACTTGAAGCAAACATTGGGAGTTTCAACTTTCAGGATGGTTGCATAGCAGTTCTTTCCCTGCCTTTCATTTCACGTCTGGTGGCCTGGGTTCGAGTCAGGCTCGGTCCACAACCGGATTGGGTTTTCAGTCCTTTTAGGCTACCTGATTCTGTGGGTTTTACCCAGAATATCACTCTGGGGTTTTCCTCCCATCTCTAAAACTGTATCTTCTTCTCATCACAATTCCATAAAAAGTTTCATCAGGCTTTCGAGCTACACTGTCTGGGGTGCTTTTGAGGAAACCTTGGTTTTTATTACCGAAAATAAATAAAAATGATGATAACAAAAGTACAAGTCAAAATGGCCAGAGGTTAGTGTTCAAGAACAGCAGTAGAATACATCAATACAGTGTTGGATTAGGCAGATTCAGGAAGATGTACAATGTTTATGTATACACTGTACATGTACATGTGCCCGGTTAAGTTGAAGAGGAAAGTGGTACACGTACAGTATTAGGCTCCAGTTCTGACCATCCTGCCTCGCCAATTTCCCAGATTGTGGGAGACATTATTAAACTACAGGCAGCTCTACACGGACATTGCTCAATGTACAGTAATGTTGTTCATTACAGACTGCAGCCAGGGGCTCTATGCATATTACGTGCATCGCATCTTAAACACTTCATCATTACAGTACATCCATGCACCACCCACCAACCCATCCTACACACAATGTAGGCCTACACTACACGTCTTGTACTTTACATTGCCTATTGCACTTGACTGCGTAATATGCCCGCAAACAATCAACTGAAGACTTGACAGTGACTGCCAGCTACGTTAGTCATAAGTGATAATTATCGCACCTTACAGCATCTTAATCAAATGTACAAGGAACTCCGATTTGTGAATGAATCACTGTAGGGTCAACGACACTGCTGATTACACATCATGTACACATGCACATGTGCATGTTACAGTGCATTTACATCTACATGTACCTGTAATGTTAAATACTTTGGTAACATACAAAAACAGAAATCTTCACAAATTTACATATACTGTATAACTTACAGGGTATAAAGATGGTAATGGTAGAAACATACTGTTAAAGGTAACATCATACAGTACTTTGGTTTTTGTCAAAGAAATGCAGATTCATGAGCAAAAATATCAAGATAGATACAGTAACAGTCATCTGTGAAAATTTCAATCCCATCTGGTGTCCACTTTTTGAAAAAATAGTGAAAATGGCCACAGTATTTCTTAAATCTTTTCACCGTAAATTTTTATCTTTAAAGGATAAACAAAAAATTTGGTCATTGGTTTTATACTCCTTTCTGGATAAATACAGCATTTCAGGCAGATAAATTTGAACGGTATGTATCTACCATCACCATCTTTATACCCTGTAAGTTGTACATGTACGTACATGTAAATCTGTGAACATTTCTGTTTGGGTATGCTACCAAAGTATGATTACCTTTAAAGCATTGCTAGTGCTGCACGCTGGTAAGAAATGTATGATACTAACACCGAGTAGAAGCCAGAACTGGACGCCATTTCCAAAATCGTAGCCGATTTGTTTAGGGGCATGCCCAGGTTATTCAGTTCGGATCTTTTGTCCTCAGCCAAAGCGGGGTTAAGCCGTCTCATTGCCAAACTAATACACAATACCTGTGTACATGTACATGTACAATACAAATGCAATGTATGATACAGACACACACCACACATAAAGAAAAAGCATTGCCTAGAGTGAATGAATTGTAGGGAGGGTTTGCCTGTACTACAACTAAAGGGTTTTTGTCCAATCTAAAAGAGATTATTTTCCAGCAGAAAGGGCCGTGTTGATAAATTATAATTGACAACCAGTCCCAGAGTACTGGATGTAGTCAGTAGGCCTATAGTATAGTGCAAACTCAATAATGCTTTCGTGCTGCCACTGGGTAAAAGGGATACTCTGCTTTGGCCTGTCGTTGTGTTTAACAAGAAAGTGCTGTGGCTGCATTTAAAATCCGGTGCACCGTAGTTGTGTGACTGATTTGACATCGTATGAGTGTGGACATTTCAATTTCGTCCTCTCGCAAATTAAAACTCGAGTGAAGACATTGGAGAGGGGGCGGTCTGGGGATAAGTCAAGGGATGATAGTGAATTCATTATAAGCCGATGCTGCTAGTAGTTTCGAATCAAATATTTATTTTTGTCTCCTTCTGCAACTGCTCTTTTTTTTCTATTTCAAAATAACGATTGAAATCATCCGCCGGTAAATCTAGGATTTATTTTTTTTAAAACAACCAGACAACAGAATTTCCGGGACTTCTCACTGTTGCTTGACGACAATATTCATCCTCAACACCCCTTTTTTGTGCAAGTACATGTAAATTCAATCATAGTTAATAGGAAAAACTGCGTAGCTCGCAAGGAGTCAGGATACACATTATTGTTACAAGTATAAAAGGCAATAACTCTTGGCGATCGTTCATTTGTATGCGCAACCCATGAATATAATTATGGTATGATAATTCAACATTGGACATTTATTAATTTTATAATTTATCTATTTTAAATCTTTGGACATTTAAAAACTGTATAAGAATAAAAGATACATTGGCAGGTGCTGCCCAGGGATGACAACAGTTTTTTAAAAACTGTCATCAAAGGACGTGTGCCTTCCCAAAAAATCATCTGTAAATCATTTGTAATGAAAATCATCTGTATTTGAATCTAAACTGAAGCAACATACTCTTCATTTTAGATATTAAACTGCTCTTGCAGTGTAGAATAGCGCTCCGCACTAATGATGTCACACGAGTCCCCGGATGTCAGACAAACATTGACTCACGCACGTAGTGTACACCATGCATGCACGCGGACATACCACACGTTTGCATGGTTGCAATGTAATTTGCATGAGATCCGATGTGCTATTTTTAGCGCAAGTGCGGAGTGCTATTCTGTGCTATAAACCTTTAAGTTGAGTTTTAATAGTATTTATTATTACATACTTAATTAAACAAAAAAACAGGCCTTACATAAAGGTCACAAAAGGTCACGACCTTTGTTGCCCTCAGCATGACCTCATCCCCTTCCCCTCCACCAAACAGAGTCAAAGATGAACGAGTTCTTTACATGGGAAACAAACATTTGGTCCATTTATAATTTACAGTATGCAAATTAGCCTTGCCCTTTAAACATGTTGAAGAGAACTGCATGATACTGTATTTAGGGCAAGCCTACATTGCGATTTGTGTATTTCTATTTCCCTGACGAAAATTCATTTTGACTTTTCTGTTTTCTTTGGGCTTGATAAACCAAATAATTTGTCAGGTTATACATGTAACTTCTATTTACTTTAACCACGAATTTCTTTCTTTTATAAGTGAATCCATGTCATTTTTATCTATGTATTCATCCATGTACATGTACAGTGTATATTGAAAGATATTCATAAAATTTACAGTATGTAGGCCTACATGTACATGTGTACATGTGCTTAGGAATGAACCAAAATTAATCAAATAGGTGTTATTGTAAATAAAATTGTACACTGTTTTTGTGCCTAAAACAGGGTAAGAATTTCATATTCAGGAATCTGGAATTTCTTACATGTAAATGTGCATCCCTCTACAATATAATGTACCAATTATGAGTACACAAATTACATACTTGTACATTTGTACAGTGTAGTCCTTGGTTTACCAGGCATTAACCACAGGTACATGTACATGTACATTGTAATATCTATGAACTGTACAATATGCTGCTTTGCTTCATTAGAACAGAAAGTGCATGTACTCTACTGCGGATGATACCCAGATGAATTCTGATCAGAGCTTCGGATGTCACTTGTTAGTCAACTCTCAATGCACTTCCAGTAGAAGTATCGGATGTACAGTATACCTGCGTCTCTCGAGTCTCAATTAAGCATTCTACTGTCTTTCTAGGCCTTTGCCATAATAACATGTGCGTGGGGCTTGTTCTGTCAAAATGAGGCACAAATTGTTTAGATGTTGGGCCAAAAGTACATGCAGCTTTGGATGAGTCTAAAAGGAGAAGCAAGTCTGAAAATCAGTCATAAGTAGAGACAGAGTGTCTTGGGCCCTTTTCCAAACCTCGGCTCCGGCTCCGGCTCCGGCTCTGGCTCTGGCTCTAACGCTATCATCCATATGCTGAAGATAAATATAGGTTGTGGCTTTTCGCTTGAAGCTGAATCTGTTTTCTTGTTCAAATAGAGTATCTACTTCCGAACCATAGCCAAAAGCTTTGGATACCCGTTATTTTCGAATGGATTCACGAAACGGAGCCAGAGCCGGGGCCTGAACAGGAGCTGAGGTTTGGAAACAGGCCCAGGCTCATAGGCCGTTTATGAAACGGAGGCTTAGGCTCAGGCTCAGAATCTACTTTGGAACCGCAGTCAAAAGCCTCTATTTTGATACCCGTTATTGTAGAATGGATTCATGAAATGAAGCCGGAGCCTGAGACGAAGCCTGAGCATCCATTTCGTAAACGCCCATAGTCTATAGGGTCAGAATACAGCACCGAAGCCTGTCTAATACATGAAAGGAACCATAAGGTATGATGAACAAAAAAAATATATAACCACAGCCCAGGTACATGTATTATTATAAACTGGCATCAATATCACAGAGTTTGCCTCAAAGGAAAAGATTGCCCAGATTAAAAAGTGAATAAAGTTATTGGCAGGACGTCAAGCAAAGTACATGTCGGCTAAATTGCAGACGAAGAAAAAAAGAAAACCGCTTCAAGACATTGAGGCAAAGCTCATACAGGGCCTTATAGGTTTGACGGGGAGAAAAGTAATCGGCATTAAAAAAAAAAAGACCAAAAAATGCCGGAAGCGATACACTGAAGCATAAATCTCGATTAAAAAAAATAAAATAAAATCCTTCGATGCCCCCGAGATTTTAAAAAATTTAGGTAAATGTTTTCGTAAGGTTGGTCTGATTTTTATATAAGTCTTAGTTACCCTAAGGGTGCAGCTTAGGAATTTCGGTAGTCTAACACTTGGAAAGGAATTATTAAAAAAAAAAAATTCATATTAATAAAATGGAGTAAGAAAATGGCCGATGTCTACTGTGAAATTAATTAAATTGCAAAACCAAACATGGGCGAAACGTGATTGGGAGGGGGGGGGAGATAAATGATAAGGAAATTGGACTTTATTCCCTCGGAGGTACCGATGAAAATCAGGGCGCGATATTTTCAATACTTGAGGATGCTGTGGCATTTACTTACTGTGAATTTACCCTAAAACCTCTCTTGATATTTTTTTTCTTGCCAAATCCACCCGTAACTGTGTCAATAATAAATTTGCCGAACAAATCAACCGTCATTTTTGTCAGTTTCAAGACAAGAGACCAAAAAATAGAGTGATCGACTCGAGCAGGCTTAGAACTTGGTTAATATAAGGAGTAAGGTAGATTTTGGTGGAAATTCTTATGAAATTCATTCAGAAATACATTGGAAACGGAACGCCGTTTTAACGAACGCCGCTATACCGAAAATGTGGCTTTACCGAACATCATCCTTGACTCCCAATAGCGCACCCCACTTGTGCTAAAAATAGCACCAGATCTCAGACAAACATTGCAACCATGCAAAGATGTGTGCATGTGTGCGTGCATGTACACTACGTGTGTGAGACAATGTTTGTCTGACATCCGGGGATTTTGTGACGTCATTAGTGCGGAGCGCTATTTGTGTGTACAATGCCCAATATGAGAAAGTAAGGTTTGCGGAGACACCATGTATGTACATGTAATTTCTTTTATGTGTGGTTCTGAAAAGAACCGGTGAGAAGTTGAATCTCGATGTTCCGGCCAGTGTACTCTGGCCGTCCTAAGGAGAGTGTGCCGCTGTGCAGGAGAGGTTAAAAAGAATCCGGACGCTGTGGAGCGTGGAATTGGGATTCTTGGTGTTGATGTGCACTCAAATCCTACAATACATGCCCAATATGGTTCTTTAAATCACTATAACAAACAACCACTATAACAGACAATATCTGTTAGTGCTGTGCTTTTTATTCGGATATAGAGTAACCCACACGGATTAAACGTTTCCGTTTACTAATTTGCCAAAAGGATTAACCGAAACCAACACCAAAAAAATATGGACTCACCGTGGCTCACGATTGGCTCACGCAAAAAAAATTTACAGTCAGTTATTTTTTCCATTTCGCAAAGTAGAAACACAATGTTCATATAATATTATTTTAATCTAAAAAACATCGTAACATTACTATAAAAATAAACCTTCCGAGCGCGATTGGTATAATGTACAACTACAACTTACAAGCATGGTTTTTCATTTAGCAAGGCACCCTTCCGCCTACGGAAAAACATCATACACAATGAATTGCAAAATACCCCTGTGTCAGGATACCAAACCCCATCGGTTTACGCTACAGACTGTACACTACGCGTACTGGGTGTATGTGTATGGGACAAGACAGGCTTGCGCTTTTTGTCTACACTTTCCTTCGCTTCATAACATGGGATGAAGCAATTTCTCGACTCATATATGGTTATTAATATTAGAGTAGAAGAAAAGCCTTGCTACAAGTTTCCCCCAAAGGCACAAGTTTTCAACAACTTCGTTCGTGAAGGCCTATAAACTTCCATGCCGTACGTGTAAACAGAGTGAAAACTTCACGCACGTGAACTCAATGGACCTGCAGAAAAACAGACCACGTGGGTTTCTATCTGTCACATGTATTGAGAATTTCGTTAAAATCCCATTGCATATGCAGCGTACCGCGTGTGCCGAGTGCTTTTTATGGTCAAATTCTCCTAACGTCTAATTCTTGACACTGCCGTTGTTAGGCCGCGTCTAAAATGCTTGGCTGCGGCTTGATATTACACACAAGTCTATGGTGGTAGCGGCTACAGCCACTTCTCATGATTTGCTTGCGACTTTGATCGGAGCTGAATGACCGTTTTACCGTGCGTAAAGAAGTTCTTATGGGGCGATTTCATGTACATCGTACGCGTAGAACTTCACTGGCCAGTGAACCAATGGCGTATTAATGGCGTAATTAACGTAATTCTATCACGAAACTAATAGTAAATTGGAAGTCATTTGCATATTGTTTTTATATTTTAAGGGCTTTTATTCATAATTATGTTGGTCGGACAATTTGTCCGTGCATATTTGATTTTGTTCGGACAAACAGGCACAAAAATATGGCCCGTCTATTTTCTTCACAAACACGCACGTAGATTGAGAGTTGAGACCAGAAACTAATGTACATTATAGCCTACAGTGGAATTTATAGTGGCACCGCAACGACCGACCGCTAGCACTGTTTATTTAAAAGGGGATTAAATCGTATAACACGGATCCGAATTTTTTTTTGCTTCCGGAAACGAATAACAAATTACCCGATTTTGCACAGCACTAATATCTGTGCATCCCATCATATTCATCATAGTGCAGTTCCACTGTATTTAGCCTGACTTTAAGTTTGTACAGTAAATGGGGCCAACACGATGAAAAATCACCTTATGTGACATCGTTACCGCTAAGTAATTATCAAGGAGGGAGATTTATCAATCAATACCTGGGCTTTATAAAGGGTCACGACCCTGGGCAACAATCTAGAGTAAGTAATATTGAATTCCCCAGTATCTATGTCTTGTCCTTGCAATAAAGGGGATAGACTAGTGGAAACTTGACCATGGCTGACATGATAATTAAAGCCACCTGTTGGTACTGCCCTGTGATCAGACTGATGATGTTACTACTGCCGTAAGGCTTTTTTTCACACTACGGGACCTTTTTACACATGTCAGAAACTTACACCTGTTTGGTCCACCCCCATGTACTGTAAAATCTTCAGGGGGCCAATTTCATAGAGCTGCTTAGCACAAAAAAATTGCTTAGCACAAAAATAGCTTGCCCAATAAAACAAACCACCATTGAAAATTCTATTTGACATGTTTGATATTCATGGTCAGTGAACAACAGCCAAAGACCAATTGCAAGTGATACACAACACGTGGAAAATTGGTTGTTAATCCTGTTTTTACTAAGACAGAAATGTCATGCTTAGCAAATTTTGTGCTAAGCAGCTCTATGAAAATGGCCCCAGATTTCAACACTGGGCATGACGGGTCAATCGTGCTCTGTGATTGCACTACTCGGCACAGAATATGTTCACAGTTTGCAGTGCTGTTACAGTACATGGAAAAGGAGTTACACTATAAATCTCAATTTGGTTGTGGAGCAGCAATGCTACGAACTTGGCTACAGACTGGCTAGTCTAGACTGGTGATGTTCGTTTCTGTTATTAATATTGTGTATCTATTCGTCGCATTGTCTACAGAGGGCGGCAGACTCCCAGTTTCGAGCTAGGCGTCGACTAGGGTCGATTTCACCAAACTCATCGTAACTTACTATCAATCGTGGGACATGTAGGGGGCCTACAGTGTATGGATGCATTGCATCACCTACAGTGTACGTAGGATAGGCCCCCTACGATGGGTTATCCTTCGTAACTGGAGTTACGATCTATCGTAGGGCTTCGTAAAATCGACCCCTGGTTCCCAGCCCCTGCTAAATTTTTGTTTGCCATGAGATACGTCACCATGCAGTCATGACTAGTGCTCAGTACAAGCTAAGCATCAATGACTTTTGGCACTCTGCCAACAACATCTTAACTGGGTTTAAGAAGTGACATTGATAAGCTCCGAAAAATCACTCGGAACTTGCAGAAAGCAGAACATAGCACCCGTGCATCCATTTTGAGAGAGATTAAGCATAATCCCATGGGATTTATGAGGCTTAGAAGCACATTAGCAATCTGGATAATCAAGATTGGGTCACTGAAGTTGCTTAATACTTGGGGCCCAATGTTCCCCATATTCCCCATTGCGCAAAGTCATTTTTCTATCGGGCCGTGACAGCCAATGAATAGTGTATACTGTAATGACTCAATTATGTTAGATAAACTGTATTAGATTGAGTTACATGTACATTACATATTGTACGTGCAGGGCTTATCCTTCGGAAATTGGGGAAAAAAATGCCAATACGATGTTTGTGCTGGATGGTGTAATCCAACGCTTCCGTTACTGAAAATTTCCTGTTTTTAAAAATCTCCTATTCTACCTCATTGACTAGGCAACGTTGACCCCAAAAAAAATAGTTACCGGTAAGCTTCAAGATATGTATCACGTGAACGTCATGGCAACTAAAAATGGAATGCACAAATCATGTCTCGTGTATACAGTACATGAATCTTGCTGCAGTATCTTCCAATAGAACAAAATTCCACATGCAAATTAAAGTTTGCAATCAAAAATTGTTTGGTGAAAATGTGTACTGCACTCCTCTGGCTGTCTAGTGATTTTGCTTTCCTTACACAATTAAAATGCTGCCTAAATTGATGATTTTTGATACAATTATGGTTTTCCTATGTACATAAATGCCACAAGTCTAGTGGAAAAAGTTCAGATCTAGTAAAATGCTTCACTTACCAGACCAGCTGTCAAGCGCTTTTTTTTTTTCACAAAATTCGAGCTCTGAAATGTCAAGTCAAAAGGTGCATGCATACGTGTACACATACATGCATTTGAGGATTATAAAATTTGCATTACACTCGACATGGATTTTATGATTTCCATTTTTTTTACGGGAATCTTTATTTTTTCTTAATCTTCATCTTCTTCTTTCCGGCCAGCTTCATGAGGATGTTGATCGTTCTCCTACACACGCGAAGAGACAGACTCTCTCTCCGAGTCTCCGTCTCTCTTGCCTCTCTGAGGAGGAGGAAGTTTGCCAAAGATGCGATATTATCCCCTCTCAGCTGTTGACAGTAGGTAGGAATTCCTTAGCCTCGGGCCTTGGCCCATCCGTATTTGCGTACCGGCCTTAATTGTGTTTTCTCGCTTGGAGTTAATTCACCCGGCGCCAATTCCAACCCCCCCCCCCCCCCTCCTTTTTCCCCTCACCTCCATCTCACACTAAAAATTTAAAAAGAAAAGGTAAATATATATTGCGAGGGAGCACACATACGTGCGAAGGGGGGGGAGGGGGGGGGTGGGGGTGGTGGCGGAGGGTAGGAGTAGGACGGAGAGGAAATGAGACTAGGAATTGGGCTTCGTACGAGGGGCAGTGGGTTATTGATGGTATCGTTTGCGAGGGGCGACGTCGACGGTGTGAAACGGCATTTTGGGATTACGGTCGGTAGGGGGTGGGGGAATGAGGGTGTGGGGTGGGTGGTGGGGGTGGGACTGTGAAGGGATGATACCAGTATGATTAAAGACACATCCGATCTTTACAAAAACAACAAAATTGACAAGAATATTGACTAGAGTGGGATTCGAATCTGTGACATCTGGGGTCGAAGTACACTTTGTGATCATCGCTGAAGCCCAAATCCATCGCTGAACGGAAAATCGATTGCTACTTTGCGAAACAATTTTCCGTTTAATAGCGATGGTTTTGGGCTAAAGCGATGATCGCAAAGCGTTAGCCCCTAGACTGGTGCTCTTGCAACTGAGCTATCCAGCGCTTTATTTGAAATATGTTTATAATACATTGTACCATAGTGTGGTAAATGTATTAAAAAAACGTTTTTTAATGATAAAATTAATACCTTTTCAAGTCATACCAATAGGAAAGCTATTTTTGTGAGTTTTGCTAGATGTAACGTAATAAAGTGAAAGCGGGGTTCACGACGTCGTCAAGGAATTTTTCTTCCATTTTGGGGCGTAATAATGCGCTTTTAATCGTTCCCCAGAGTGAACATGTGAAAAGTCCACACTGGTACATCCTGTGCATCAAGCACCGCTGTGTTTACCCACCACCTCCGTACACATAAATCTCATAGATCATTGTACATGCATTATTCATACAACACAGTCAGCTCAAGCAAAACAGAGCCGGGAGTTGAACAAACACCTTCAAGATATCACGTGGCCAGGCCATGTTTTCTCCCGCTTTTCTCCCATTTCCCCCCGGTTTGTCTTGCTCGACTCGTGCCGGTTGTATGTTTTCAGAAAAACGCCCGGATAACCAGGTAAGAAAAACAAATATAATTTGAGTTGAGGACTTGAGGAGAGGTAGGGGGTGTAGGGGAAGGGGGTATAGGGGTAGGGAGGGGGAATCTAAGAACGGAAACAAATGTACGTGATATTGATCTTCTTGTTCAGTTTCGTGATCATGGAATGCAAACGGGAACCCGAACACCGTCTGGAAAGGGGCACTTAAGACGATACCGCCACCTTGCCTTCCAGACATGGTCTAGACAGCCCGGTGTGTCAGGTGGGACCTTCCAGTTCCAGAAAGTTTTTCAAGTGCCTCTCAAAAATGTCCCTGGAATTGGAGTAGAGACACTTGCATGCAATCATCTTCTTCAAAAATTGATTCTTCAAGTTTTAGGTCTGATTTTTTTGGTCACCCTAAGCTGCTTGCTCATCCAAGCTCAATTTTGATGGATGTGAATCATGACTAGAAAGCAAGATTTCATCCGGATAAATTTGAACGTATGGCCACGAGCCAACTTCATGGAGCCGTTAAGCGCAAAAAAATTGCTTAGCACAAAACGTCTTGCTCAATAAAACAAACCACTCATTAAAAAATTCCATTTACATGTAATATTCATGGCCAACAAACAACAGCCAAAGAACAATCGCAAGTGATACAGAACACATGTATGGAAATTTGGTTGTTAATCCTATTTTGTATGAAAACAGGAATTTCATGGTAATTAAATTTTTGTGCTAAGCAGGGCTGTGAAATTGGCCCAGATCAGAATCCAGAAAAAGCAGCATCTCCAATTTCTGGTCTGACTCACCATGGTCATACAAAAGAACACTCATGAATGGGAGACTTTGGAGAACCGGTCTTGAGTCAACAGCGCACGCGCAAACCATGCTTGCGCAAGTGCGCTGTTGACTTGAAGACTCTCCACAGTCTCCCATTGTGTATACTGTAAATGCTAAACATGCAACGGATGGGAAACTAGACTAGACATAAAAAATGTTTGAAGATTTGTACATTATACAAGAACCACTCGTAATTAGCGAAATCACTCGAGTTTGATTGAGTTCTTGTAAACCTGTACATGGGGGTAAATTTGTCTTGCCGGGCCCAAGTCATCTAATTTCCAATACCCTACATGATGAATTACATAGATCTGTGATTTACTCGGCGAAGCCACGCTCGAAACAAATTTGCAGGATTGTTGCATTTAAACAAACAAAACACTCTGTTTGTTATACAAACTCATGACAGCCAAACAAGTCTGAATCTAAAACGAACTGACGAGAGATCACGTCCATTGTGTAAACTTAACATTTGAAAAGCAAACCTCTATGACTTTGGTTCCAGTCAGTAGAATGAGTAAACACTGTATCAGACCCAAAATGTCTATACTGCTCAATTAGAATTAAAGACGTACTGGAAGTTGGAACATGTATACATGTACAGTGGAACGCTGCTATAACGAACACCACGCTTTACCAAACATTTGGCTATATTGAACATTAGGCCTATCCTTGGCTCCAAATTTTTATGTAAAATATAAAGACCGGTGAGCACTATTCACTTCAACAAACGACCACTATTTATAACAAACAGTTTCTGTGCATCCTGGGGTCGATTTCACCAAACTCATCGTAACTTACTATCACTCATAGGACTTATGATGCATTGCAGCCCTACGTAGAATACGATGGATTATCCTTCGTAACTCGAGTTGCGATCGATCATAGGGCTTCGTGAAATCGACCCCTGGCATGTGTGATCCAATGCATGTTTGCCTTAGATGATATTTTTCAAGGATGGTTGGGAAATAATCATTTTTAAGGGAGCAAGATAATTCGGCCTTGACAAATGGAACTTTTACAAGAGAAAATGAAATGTCTATAAATTAGAACATTTGATATGGCAGCAAGGGCATCTAGACTTTATGAAAGGAAATGACCAAGGGCACCAAGACAATGACCATGGGCACCAAGGCAAAGTCCCAATCTCTGATCCATAAATAAAGATACCAAAATGGTTTTAATTGACCCAATTAAATTAAAGAGTCGATCGATCCAATTAAGTCCGCCTCTATTTTCTCATTTTCCTGCCTCCATTACCCAAATTCTGAGGTTAATGTAAATTAATTGATTTACCCTTAACTTTCTTTTCGATTGATAAAAAGGAGGGAAAAAACAACCTCTTTTGAGTTTTGAAGGATTCTGATAGACCAGGGGCCAATTTCATAGAGCTGCTTAGCACAAAAATTTGCTAAGCATGATATTTCTGTCTTAATAAACACAGGATTACAACCAAATTTTCACTTGTGTATCACTTGTGATTGTTCTTTGGCCGTTGGCCGCTGACCATGAATATCAAATGGAATTTTCAGAGGTGGTTTGTTTTATTGGGCAAGCCATTTATGTGCTAGGCAATTTTTTGTGCTAAGCAGCTCTATGAAATTGGCCCCAGATTTGGGTTGCACTGACAAAATAGAGTCAAAGTAAAATAAAATATGTGTACTAGTTAATGTAGGCATATTTAACAATAATACAGCATTTATAAGGCCTCAAAATCTGCGCAGCATTGTGGGGTGCCGGTCAAGATGGAAACGAAAGAAATTGAATTTTTTTTTTTTAATTTGAGGTGGAGATGATAGGCCTAATGCAAAGATTCAGAGGATGCCTTTTGAGGCTTTGTTGAAATGGACTGATGAAAACACTGGACAACAGTCGATGAAACATGGTGGCCCAAAACAGCAAGCAGGGTCTGGGTGGGTCCGAGACACCAACCAGACACCCTCCTGGCTAAGACCAAGCTCCCGAGACCCGTCTTCCTCCGAAACTTTCCCAGCTCCGCTTCCAACTTCCTTTGTCTCCCTGTGCCCATGGCAACCCCTCATCCTTTTGTCAGTCTGTAGCTCTGTTCACGCCATGACTCATTGGGTTTGCTTCAGCATGTAAAGTACATCTCCATCACCTTCACACTTGACTAGTTCTTAATATTTAAAGGTGATATCATACATTTTTGTCAAATAAATTCATGGGCACAAATATCAAGAAAGATACAGTAACAGTCATCTGTGAAATTCCCAGTCACATATGGTGCCCATTTTTTGAGAATACCAAGCCTGGAAATAAATGGGGGCCACGGAGGCCTTCGTTGCCCTGGTTCTTGGCCTTGGTGCCCCCTTCAAATACTGTATTTTCATAGACATTATGATTTTCCAATGGAAGTGCCCCTTGCAATGGAAAATTGGCCTTGCCCTCACCAAACCTTATTTCCAGACCTGGAATACAGTGAAAAACGCACATGGTATTTTGTAACTTATGTTTATTTTGTAAAATAAATTCTTATTGTTTACAACGCTCTCCAAACCCCAACATTTAGATTGAGCCTCTACCCTCAATGATCAATTCAAGCACCCACTTCCCAAACCATCATCATTTGCCAGAGCAGGTTTTTTTAGATTCTGGGGCAGAGGACAAAGTTCCCTACCAACAGAAAATTCAGGGGAGCCGTAATTGGGCCAAGTGTGGAATCAATTGGTTTCTGAAAATAAAAGCGTCACGGCGCGGAGGAATTGGGTGATGTATGATTTGTGTACACTCCAGTTGTTAGGGAGGGAAACCGATAATAATTTAGACGGGATGATGATAAAGTTGACGAAGCAGCTCCAGAATGGGGTCTTCATTTCAGTGCACATTACGATAGAGACCCTAGTATTGACATAATAAAACAATGGCGTAAATATGCGAAGAGTTGTGACAACTCTTCGCATACTTGTGTGATGCTTTTCAGCCAAAATATGTCATTGTTTGCTAACCGTGACAACACCATAAGAGTGACTAAGATAATGATAACTGCATAGGTGTGAAGACACAAAATGCTTGGAGCACAGGGGTCGATTTCACAAAGCCGTATGATCGATCGTAACTCAGTTACTTGGAATAACCCATTGTATAGATCTTACTTATCTTACATAGGGCTGCAATGCATCAATGTTAGTGTTACGATTGATAGTAAGTTACGATGAGTTTGGTGAGGGCTTGATTTGAAAAAGCCTTACGATCGCTCGTAACTTCAGATACGAAGGATAACCCATCGTATGGCATGACTTCTACATGAACGTGGGGCTGCAATGCAATTAGTCCTACGATTGATAGTAAGATACATGTACAATGAGTTTGGGGTAAATTTTACCCAGTTCTGCTGTCAAACCACTAAATGGGTTAACACTGCATTTTACAACTGCTGCCATCTTGGTCAGTGGTTTCCAGAACTATTGTACTGTACAATGTGCATTCAACTAGTACTACGCAGTGTAGACTAGTACATTGTCACTTACATGTACATGTAGGTATTGGGCAGTCCGGATGAATAATAATACAGTACTACTGACCAGCACTAGCATTTTTAGCAATCACAAATCATACCCATGTTACATTTCACCATACACAGTTCCAGACAGTGTTGACTCCCGTTGATTAATGGCCGGCCATAGGAAACTGGATCAGGCAGTGTTTAGGCTGTGTGAAGCCATCAATCCATGTCGATAAAATATTGATACAAATTGTCGGGCCAATGCATCACGGATGAAGTGCAAAGGTGAAGGGTAGGATGAGGGATGGGATTAAAGATGCAACAAGGGTGTCCTTCCGTACATCGTAGGGTCAAAAATAGATTTGACCCTTGATCTACATGTATTACTTGACCCTATACTGGTCTATGAAGATCTTTGGCACATTACAGTACAGTACACAGCTTTTTACATTTATCAGGAGTTGACGTTTTGCTTGATCTAGAAAACTTCCTCTGTTTAGGGAACAGGGTTATGATGGATTGAAGCAGTACAGCCTTTCAAAAGAAAATATTAAAGCAAGACATCAGTAGGCTGGGGCGATTCCATGTTGGAATCGATGAGAATCGATACCAAATTTGGAATCGGAATCGCGATTCCACTTTATTGGGGAATCGATTCTGTGAATTGATCGATTTTGAGTTTCGAGTTTCGATTCCAAACTGCGCTGAGCCATTCTTGGGTTGTTACATATGTAGATCGTTGAACCAACTGAAACGATTCTGACATTCTCCAAAGAAATAAATCCTGGCTGATTTTTACGCATCAAAGAACTTAACCACGTGCGGAAGTTCGGAACTGTCTTGTGTTTTGTCTGTGGTTTTTGAAAAACCACAAATAGTTTCGATATGAACTCTGCACGTCACCCTCTGATGTTTGCCATTATTTCAATGTTTATTATTCCAGCCTGGAATCGGAATCGATTCTGAAAATGCTGGAATCGCCCAAACCTAGACAACAGTGGTCGATTATTGAGAATTTTGAAAGTCTGAGGCAGTAAGTAAGCCTCATAAGTACATTTTAAAAGCTAGAAATGTTATTTTAAATACGGTAGATAATTGAGGAAGTATTGCCACTCATGCTACGTCAAAAACAGGTGTGGGGAGAATTGGATGCAAATGAACTAGCATTGTCATGCCAGATGATCATACATGTACTGTACATTGTAACACCAATCGCCATGCTTCAATTTAACAGCATTTTGCTCAATTTGCCTAACAACAGCCACGGTTATATTTCAATATTTTTTGTCTCCTGTTTTTTTTTTTCATCCATCAATGATTCCAAAATCACCATGGCAACACCGACACGAAAAGTACACCTTACCCCCAGCTCCGATGTAATGCTGGTTCACAGCGGCATGAAATGCAATTTCGTTTCGGCCAATCTAAGCGTCACCCAAAAAAAAAAAAAAAAAAAAAAAAGCACAACGGTGCGATTCACACTTTGCGATGAACGATTCTAAACTCTCCGGGAAAAAAAAATGGTGAGGGTGAAAAAAAAAAAAACTGTGGAGAGAGTAGGAGAGAAGAAAATCCATATTAAGGAAATGAGAAATGTGCAGACTCACAGCTAGTGCCTGGGGTAATCTTGTCCATTTAGGAGTTATAAGCCGGCTAGATACCCCGAAGGGAAATATTGCAATTTGCAGTGAAAGTGCACCTAGCTTTGTGAGTGTGTGTTTTTTTGCCTTCCACAAACTGAAACCATGTTATAAAATACCTTATTACAACAAAAAAATATCTTCTAAAAGTGTACACAAGATTATTTCGGGCTGGAACATAAAAATGTGTGTAAACATGGTAAATGAATATTACACTTTAGTATCAAATATCTGAATTTGGGTTACTGAATATGAAACCAAGATTTAAAAAAATAATGAATTTCTTCAGTTGTTTGTACTGGATTAGTTTAAAGGTAATATCATACTTTGGCTTTTGTCAAAGAAATGCAGATTCATGGACAAAAATATCAAGGTGGATGTACATGTACAGTAACAGTCATCTGTGAAATTCCCAGTCCCACACGGTGCCCACTTTTTGAGAAAACAGTGAAAAAACGGCCACAGTATTCTTTTTATCTTTTCACTGCATTTTTTTATCTTCTTGAGATCAAAACTGTTTTTGGTCATTGGTTTTACTCTTTTCTGAATAAATACAGTCTCATATCAGGCAGAAACAATTTAATGGTTTGTTTCTACCATCACCATTTTTATACCCTGTAAGTTATAGGTACATGTAAATCTGAGAAGATTTCTGTTTCGGTACGCTACCAAAGTATGATACTACATGTACATGTATGTACATGTATCTTTAATTGATATACAATACTTCGCAGCCCTAAAATATTTTATCTTTCTGAAAACACCTACAAATGTTCACAAAAGAATTTATTTTATTGACATTCATAAGTCCCTCTGAAGGCTCTGCATTCATCATGTGGAATGTGTTGAAAAGAACTGTTAAAAAATACCACACCTAGTCGATAACGGCGTTTTTTTGTCGATAATTCTGAAAATTCCTCCGCTGAGCCGGTCTTATACTTGACACATTGTAACCTCAAACTTTTACGGGCAGTGGAGTGTGTCGCGATGCTTTTTTATCGACTGGATTCCATGGGAGTTTTTGTCACAAGTTGATCCAGCAATTGCTTTCCACAAGATAATCCCCCTCAATAAATCAGCCCCACAATTTTGTTTAACTGCACACAGAATGGGAGGAAAATGGTGTGGCTTTTTTGTAGCGCATTTTCTAGTATGCCTGGAATTTGATTTATAGTATACCGGTAAAAAGTGTGCAAGTTACAATTGTTACTGTGCGTGGAGCACTTCTCATATGAGAACATCGGAATTTAGTTTTGGTAAGGTCGTACCAAGGCCAAGACCAAGGGCAATGGGATTTTTGACAGCTGTTTTGGAAAGTCTGTTTACGGTTTTGGACAGCCCCCCTGCCCAGTTAACCAGCCAGAGTTTCGGACAACCTTTCGGAAAGTCTGTTTACGGTTTTGGACAGACCCCTGTCCTGTTAACCAGCCAGAGTTTCGGACAACCTTTCGGAAAGTCTGTTGGTTGTATCGGACAGCCTGCTTGCTGTTTCAGACAGCATATTTGCCTTTTTTTAGAAAACCCTCCATCATTTCATGTGCAATTTGCATGCATCAGTAATACATTCACACGCAGCACACGTACACGTAACACCCTAATTCTCACGGTAAAGCAAAACGCGACACCTAAAACCTCAAATCCTCGCTAACACCCTGTCTCAATTTTCCGTTTTCTTACTTCCTTTTTTCTTACGTTACAATACATGTACATGTATCTACATCGTTTCGTGCACTTAAATCCAAAATCCAATTTACAGTAGTGTGTTGTCAGGAAATAGAGCTTATGTACATGTAGCAAACTGAATAATATTCGTGCGGGATTGTGTTATCTCTCAATGAACAACAGAGTAAGTGACAGACATCTATCCCAGCTTATTGGTCGCCGGTAAGAAGCATCTATGGGCTTAAATACAACACGCGCTGGCACGTTTTGCAATTTCATCCAATTTTAATATTAATATATCAAAAGAAAGGAGAAGGGAAAAAAAGCCACAAAACGGCGAGTTTTCTATCGTGCCCTGGAGGTATTTCACACTAGATGGTTTCTCCGCTCCTCCGCGCGGTATAAGGCCGTTATGAAAGGGACCCCCCTCATATAGTCCGATGGTAATGAGAACTGAAGTTTCATTAAATTCATGTGCTGTGAATGGTGTCTAGGCCTAGTATAAAGCGGTACATATGTACATGTAGTAAATGCATGTACATTGTACAGTGACAAGAATGTATCACGACGTGACCATATGACATTTCCACTAGTATACATGTAGTACCGTAATAAAAATAATACTGCTACAGTACATGTACATGTAGGCCGACAATACTGGAAGATATTATATATTCTCCGTCGCCTTTTAAGTACAGGTGTGGGGGAGTTCAGAAGGTCTGTTAATTAATTTAACACAAAGGGGCCGGAAGGTGTATTACGCGTGCACTCTCAAATTAATTATGACTTCAAGTCGCGTCCAACTTCGTTAAATATTGAAACTGGCCACATGTGCAATCGGAAAACAATGACAAAGTATATAATACGTTTAAGTACATGCTAGTATTTTTGTATGATCAGCATGAACAAAATGTACTCAAGTATGCTACAAGCTCATGTACACAGGTGTACAATATAAAACAACAACCAATGTGGATAGTATTTAGTCTGGGGTCAATTTTCTAGACCTGCTTTTAAAAAAAACAAAATTTGCTTTTACAGCAAAAGCATTCCTTGATCAAACAGGATTACCAACCAAATTTCCATGTCATGTTTACTGCTTCTGACTTGTATTCGGCCATTGTTTGCTGAGCATAACATTCACTTATTGGCTGGCAAATTGACTTTATTTACCAAAGTTTTTGGTGCTTTTAAAAGCAGCTCTATGAAATTGGCCCCTGCTACAAATTAACACACAAATAAAATTAATTAATATGTACATGTAGTTTGTTTGTAATTGTACCAATGATGTTAAAATTTGTGTTAGGGCATGAATGTTACACTGTAAGCAACGGGGAAAGTCCACGATTGTTGCCTTGGAGCCCCCTGGTCATTTCCACAGTGCCCCAGTCTTTACATATGTCCCAATGAACACTTTGACTTTGATGAAACCTGAAAGTGACCTTCAATACCGGAGAAAAAAAAATTTCCTTGCGCCTTTTGAAAATGAAAATTCACGCCGTGGCCATTGTCTGTGAAGTCAGTATGACGCATAATACCGTTATTATAATCATCCACTGTTATTGTTAAAATTATAATACGCTGCATTCAGGGTTTGGGCCGGAGGGTTTTTTGGGCGTCTTTTTGACGACGCCTCTGGCTGTTTCGGAAACACTCGTGAAGTTTATAAACCTGCCCCCGTGTATCAAAATAGCTAGTACCAACTGCAAAATTAAATATTTGGACACCGTTTTATAATTTTTTTTCAGAGTAAATCCTGGTTTACAAACCCATGATTGTGCCACGAAATCAGACTCGGACAATTCTAATTCTACTCAGCCTGGATATGCCTAGAGGGCCTATAGGCGGAACCACTTGGTATGAGCATGGAGGAGCGGACCTGTTTTTTTGGTCCAAGTTCCCGAAACAACTTGAATGGGCCCAACAGCTGACTACCGGTGACAATACCCACGGCATGCATGTGGCCTGGCCTCTGGGACCCCCTGAGTCTGTGGGGCAACAAGCCCTTAAGGCTAGGCCCCTGACTCTAGCCTCCCTACCCCACACCAGACACCAAATGAAGCACCAGCCTGACTTCATTATGGCGGCCGCAATTGGCATATTATTGGGAACCAGTCAGGTGTTGATTGGGTTGTTAGGGTGGGCGCCAGTCAACCGGCATGTCTAGTTCCTCAGGGACCAACTTGGATTTAATACTCCCCTGAACTTTTTTTGTTTTCTAGCTCTGTTTAAAAAAATTCAGTGCCAAGGGAAATATTTGATTTTCACCCAACAAAAGAAATGGGTCACCGTGGTAATTCTGCAACTGGCAGACAGTACATGTAGGACTATAGGGCCTATAGATAAATGCATGATGAAAATTGACGATGGCAGTGAACACCATACGTGTATAACCAATACAAGGCACAATACCACAATATGGAATTCATTTCATAATGCAGATTTGAGGGCTTTTTCTCTTGTAATTCATATTAATTCAGACAGAAAAAGAGGTGTTACAGAAAAATCAAATCTGAAAAGATTAGGCCTCACTTGTATGCTCCACGGTTTTTGGAATAAGTACAATGTACTTTTATGTATAAACATACAATGTGCACACAGTCACACATTCTTTGCAATTTTTGGTTTGACAAAATGACCACTCTACGCACAAACATACATATGTACATATGTACATGTATACATGTACGTGGAAGAAAGGCATTTTTCTTTCATTTTTTGACTGAAATTGTAAGTAATAATTTTGAACAATAGGAAACTAAAACTCCAAGTTTTTGCTTTAAGTTAGGAGGGCCTGACCCATTTCGATCCTAGCAGAATCTTTATTGAAGGCTCGACAAGTTTTTAGTCACTTTCAAGAACAGGTTGTCCAAGAATTGGTTGGCACTGAAAATTGAGGCAGGAAAAAAACTCTCAATATGTCTAGAGGGCCTAACTGCTGATGAAAATGATGTTTGAAACCGCAAAACAGGGTGTCTGCGAGATGCCCAGCCTAGACAAGCCTCTGGCTAAATTCTTGGGTAAGACACATGAGTCAACGCATCCTTGGACTAGGCTGACATGGCTGGAAGGTTAGATAGCCATGATATCATCTGATAATTATTCATAAGATGTCAGGAGTCTTCCAATGAATGGTAGAACAATGGTATCGTAGGATTAAGGTGGACTAGGGCCTCTCTCAAAGCTTGGCTCTGACAGTGACTCAGGCTCAGGCTCAGGCTCAGGCTCCATTTTGTGAATCCATTCTAAAATTATGAGGATCCAAATAGTGGCTTTTGGCTGTGGTTCGGAAGTAGATTCTCTGGTTTGAAAAAGAAAACAGAGCTTCAGCTTCAATGGAAAACCACAACCTAAATTTTCCACTTGTATTTTCTCAAAAACTGTTCATGAAATGAACATTACATGTACATACTAATACATACAGTAGGCCTATACGTAAAATGGTTCTTTCAGAATCACTTATTATTTTGTACAATGTATTAAATGTACATTACATTTCCCAAGAAGGGATAAGGGATGGGGAATGCGGGCATGGTCCAACACAACCCCTACACCATGATATTTATTCAGCTGATGGGGATGTACATGTATACAAATAAAGGACTGTGCCAGTCTGGATATAATGTATGATGTATGAACCTAATGGCCTTGTATATAAACCACCCTGGCCCCCATCAACCTCTAGACTTTTTATTATGGGGATTTATGTGCCAGAGAGCCAAAGTTCTTACAGATTTATGCAGTTCAACAAAACAGGTTTCTTCCCATTCATACATATACTGTACATCAGCATTATCACAAGTGCTGTTCTGTACATGTAGGGGCCTACTGTTATGTCCATGCACATTGGTTTAATACACAGGGCATGCAACTCAGACGAAACAAAAAACGAGGAAATTCCAATCTTTACAAGACTTTGTACAGTGTTTTTCTATTTTCAGTGGCATGAGTGTCATGAGAAAAACGAGGAAATCAGCTGATCCGAGGAAAAGTTGCATGCCTTGTTACATGAAAACGCATGTATGGACCGATCCGACGGCACAACATACTACCCGCCATTACTGTGGTGTCCCTGCCCGCCTTTTGTGTGGCAACAAAAGAATGTACACTCTGCCGCACTCTTTACTGCAGGGTGTACGTTCCCTGATACACCGCAAGGCTAATTACATGTAGGCTTGAGGCTAGGCTTGGGACTTGTTTCGCTACCGCCATTTGAGGCCCACTAAACAAAACAAAAGGATTGGGCCACACGACAAAGCCGAAGAAAGGCTCCAGCTTCGCCATGTACAGTATCTCAAACCCTTCATTTCATTTAGGACACAAAATGGTGGTAGCAAAATAAATCCCAAGCCTAGAATCAAGCCTCATTTCAAAAAGGCCTTGTGGAATATCATTGGTCAAAACACAGTCACATGTTTTCGTTCACGAGACAACGACAAACACCTGTATGACCATCAAAGTGATATCTACATGTACCCCTCTGACAACTAGTGATGTATTCCTCAGAAAGTGGGCACCATTCCCAGGTTTTAGCTTGTTCTAGTATGGTGTTGTAAATACATGAACATGGGCAATGAGGATTAAGTAGTTTTCTTGAGTGATATGTTGGAGTGATGCAAATTTTGACCGGTATTCGGGGTGAAGTCATGTGTACATGTAATACTGTACATGTAAATAACTTGTTTGTAATTTTTTTGCTTTATTTTTCACATTAAGTTGAAGAATTCCTCAAAATATTACAGTGTGAAATTTGACAATGATTCTTTACAGACCTGTGATGACATTGTCTCTGAAATATTGAAACTGCCCAAAAGTTTTGATAGTTACACGTCACAAAAGAACTTGTCAACAGGGAGGCGCCACAAAACATGTTGGAAATCGGGACATTTTCAGCAGGTCCCCTATAAACGTACATTCCACTGTGTCCAAAAGGGGCGGAGCCATGCTTGGAGGTGACACAAAAAACAGGTGATTTGATTGAGGTTCATCATGGGTCATTATGGAAGGATTCACACTGTGGAGCCGGCCCAGCAGGGTACCAGTTAGTGGGTATCCTGTTTGCTTGCTTTGCTGTTGCTTTGCCTGGGTCCATTGGTGGTGCTTGTGTTGCGTGTGTGTACCTGAAGATGTTGGCATGTATGACCACTGCTACAGTGTGTGCTCACAAAGTGGTGTATTTCAAATTTATCCAAAATATGTTGTGTGTGCAGGAGCCAATTTCCTAGAGCTGCTTAAGCACAACATTTTGCTTGTTAAAGGTAGTATCATACTTTGGTCAAAATCGAAAACAGAAATGTTCACAGATTTACGTATAACTTACATGTACAGGGTATAAAGATAGTGGTGGTAGAAACATACCGTTTAAATTGTTCCACCTGAAATGGTGTATATCAAAAAATTTGTAAAACAACGACTGAAAATCTTTTTGATCTTTTAAAAGATCAAAAGTAAAAGAGAAAAGACTTAAGAAATACTGTAGCTGTTTTTCACTGTTTTCTCAAAAAGTGGGCACCGTATGGGACTGGGAATTTCACAGATGACTATTACTGTATCTTTCTTGATATTGTTGCCCATGAATCTGCATTTCTTTAACCAAAAAAGTATGAAATTACCTTTAAAGTTAATTATATTCAGTAGGCCTACATGCAGACATGCACTTCCAATTAGTAAAGTGGCTACTTAATCCCGAGTGGTTAGCAGACCTGTGTTAAGAGTGAGTTTTGCTTAAGGACTGTACATGTAGGCCTACATGTATCATACATGTAGGCCTACATGTATTATACATGTACTGTATGCCTATTTTGCTCGATATGGACCCTCAAAAGTGCTCCGCACTAATGACATCACAAAATCCCCGGATGTCAGACAAACATTGTCTCATGCACAAAGTGTACATATGCACGCGCACACGCACACACGTTTGCATGGTTGGAATGTTTGTCTGAGATCTGGTGCTATTTTTAGCGCAAGTGCGGAGCGCTATTTCTCAGACCATGGAACTAGGAAGAGTTTCTAGCTCCATGCTCAGACCATGGAGGAAGGAATAGAAGGAGATCGGACGAACCAGAGATCAAACAACCCCCTCACCAAAGCATTGTCTTTTCAATTCTTCCTCCACGCTCCAAGTGTCTTTGTGCATAAATACATGTACAGTAGCACCTCACCGCTCTGAAGTCACACTTGAGCAAGGAATTGTATGATGTCGTACGGCACCTCAGTCCCCATCCAAATCCTTCACGGTTACACCACGCTTTCGAATTGCTACTAAATCGTTCAGACGAACGATAATTTTAAAAGACACTAAATCTTGATTTCCTTGAAAAACCCAGCATCTGATGAACCATGGAGGTATACCTCCATGGATGAACCAAGATTTCCCATGGTGACTGTTTGCACTGTTTACGAACCAGTACTGTTACGAACTGTTGAGTCCATTTTCTGTCTCAAACTCAATAATTTTTGTTTTTGGAGGCCTTGCAAATCCTGTACGCTACCTTTAATTGGCCTTGCCTATTCAAGAACCATATCCAAAGCCTGCGCCAAGTTCAAATGCATACAAATTTACAGAAAAACAAACTGTAATGTGTAGGGCCTACATCTAAGCCACCAATTAAAAAACAAAATTGAAATTATTTGTTACTCAGGTAATTTCCGTACCCAGGAGCAAATTTCGCATCTGTCCGACGGAACAAACAAAAACGAAACGTGAATTTTTTTCCCGTTCATTTTTTGGAAGGAAAGCCGGCAGTTTTACAACCCATGAGTGCATTGTTAATCAATGCGTACCTCACGGGCGCAATATTTTCCTGCAGATGTTTAATAATATTGCTGGATGAACAGTAATATCCAGATGCCAGTAGCTTCCAGGATACATAGGCGATAAGGCCTACACACATAATATCCCGGACTACACATTCAACTCAAGCGAAAGAGTTGTATATTTATAACAAGGTAATAAAAAGTACAGTGCACCCACATGAACTTTTTTATCTTTTTCTGTTTTTTTTTTTTTGGAATGGAGGTGGGGGGGGGGGGGGGTTACGCGAAGGGAGTTCACGTTGGATAAAAAGTACAGGGTGTGTACATGTAGCACTCGCAAAGTCTTTTGTTGTAGCAGATGGACACGGAGATAGAATAGAGTGTGAACCTGACGACTATTTATCCTCGGTAATTTAAAATTGAAAAAAAAAAAAAATTGGTGGGGGGACCTTGGCAAAACAAGGTGTCGGCTCGCAGCAGACCGACGTCGACGGGGGCTGAAATAATATCAGACCAAGAGAGAGAGGGGGTTGCCTGGCATTCCTGTCTAGCCCGAGAGTTAAAAATTAATTTGTCGTTGGGACGTGCGGATTATGAAATGTGGCCGCACTGATGAAGTGACAAGCTTATTATTGCTTTGCCTGCAGTTTTTTTTATTCCCTTCTCCTTCGCAGATTCTTGTCTTTTTCTTTAGTTTCTAGTTTTTTCCTCGCCAAAGTGACAGGGCCCCCCGGGAAACACTGTGGTGATCACCGTGGTGATCTTCGGGGAAATTTTTTTTTTAAGGCAGAACCCAGGCACTCACGACAACGTGTGCCACAAAAAAAATTGCGATTGAATTGAACGTGCTTTATTGATTTTAGGAAGAAGGTTTGAAAAGTGGTGTTTTGGCAGTGCTTGTGGGGATAAGTCCGATTGTTGTTTTTTATATCTTTACGTCGTCGGGCCCTCTGGGTACGTTTTAAGGCAAGTGCGATTGCATCATGGAGTTTGGAGGGGTGATGCAGCTATCGACGGAGATTAAGGAAGAAAGCTGCATCTACACGTTGTCAGATTTCTACAGCTCCGATGAAAGTGTCTTCATAATTGTAGGGCCTACCTCCGAGCGGTCGAGCACTACTAACTCTTATGTCCTGCCGCACAGAGTCCAGTCATGTGTACAGTACATCAGTCCAGTGCACTTCATATCAGTCTTGGTCTTTCATTGCATCAGTCCTTCATTATTTCCATTTATTAAAATGCTGCGTGCTTTTCAATTCATTCTTGTAATCATCTTCAACCTTGTCCATAATTTGTTGTTTTTTCTAGGGCACAACAACTCCTTTCTTTTGCACTGCGTTCCACATTCAATGTGACTTGTACCTTACTTGTACATGTAAATCAGTATGGAAATTAACGATACTTTCAGTGCGACTACAAAAAGCCTTTTCACACTATCTCCTTTTTGATCCGCGTTAAAACCAACCCGGATCCGCCACCAGGTTCAGCCTGGCAAGTTTTTGAACTGGATCAAAGAGACGTCGCAACCTTCACACACTGTTTGGGTGAACCGGTTCATACGACATGGATCACGGCTAAAAATGTACAGTAGTTTGGAACTGGGTTAAATGATTTTCAACCCTGGTCCCTACCGGATTGCCTCGTGATCAAAACTTTTTTTTGAAACTTTGAAAAATGTTGAGGTTCGATCCGGTTCCAACCCTGAGATTTGGGATAGTGTGAAAAAGCCCTAAGCCCATATGACAAAAAACACGTACAGTACACAAGTTTCATCAGTCACAAAATGGACGCATAAACATGTATCGGAATGCAGTGCTCTGAATATCTCTTAGCAGGTTTTGCCATGTGTGGTTCAATTGTATACACATGTAGGCCCCTACAGTTTACATGCATTTATTTATTGTTGTGTATATTTATCCTGTCCGAATCTTTTAGTCGAGTGTGAAAACATACCACTTGATCCAAAACACCGAATCGTACGGTCAACTCTTTTGACTTTTCCATTATGTTTAAAAAAAAACTTCACAAAATTTATTTGTGACATTTAATATGATTTTACCTGACAAAACAAACTTTAACTGTACATCATGTACTAGTGGTGAACTTTTGAAACTACTGTATCAGAAATTACTGTACATTACTTCCGATGTTTGTGAGCCAACTTTTTATCAGCATTTTACTTGAAATCAGTTTTTACTTTGTTTTTCATCTTCAAACTTCACTTTACCCAGAAATCTCAGACACACAGTAAGTCTAATCTGCTTACAAGAATCCTTTTTCAGCTCAAAACTATTTTTCCAATCGGTTTGCCGTTTTCATTTCGGCAAAACCGTGTTCACGGTCGGAGATTTTTGATTTGTTACGGGAATGATATATCCTAGCTTTAAATTTCCGCCACCTCCTGTTTTTTTTTTTTTTGGTTATTTTTTTTATCCTCCCTCGCCAATTTTGATTGGCCCCTGAACTTGTCACAGGTGCCTTAAAACAGTCTCCTGCCAAACAATTTGGGCCCAATTACTCCTAATTTTATTGCGAGCGATGAGTTACATGCATACATGTACGATGGATATCCGTGCGTCTACATGTTGGCATGCATGTGTGTTTTGTGTGTAGACATTTTGCCAACTCTACTAGCTCGGACCCCCCTGCTTTTGAAATCTAATAAGCCAAACTAACTAAGACCTGGATATTTTTTTTGTTATGCACGTCTCAATAGAATATCCCGCAATTGAAGAAACACAGTCCTTTCGAAAACAAGAAATAGAAAGCCAAAAAGAGAAATTACCGGGTGTTCGCTAGGTGAAGGTCATACCTCTTACGGCGGCTTTATTTTGTACAACTCGCCAGTATGCAGTATGCACGGGGCCCTATACATGTAGGAAGGAGGCACCTACTACTACTACTGTGCAGCGTGGATTATTAGTGAAAATATGTGTGAAATCCTATTACACCATAGGACCTTGAGCCGGTACCGGTGGTGCTCGGCTGCTCAGCCAGGTACCGGGCAAAAGCCAGTCCCTTTCCATTCTGGATGTGATTAGCGCTTGGTGCGAGGAGGATATTGCAAAAATGACAGGCATTTCTGCGGCATGTTTTCATAAGCATATTCATGACGCTGCACCCCACGCAAAGGAAATGCAGTGTACACACATACAGTACATGTAAGCCCTATACGCTAACATGTATGCACTATTTCTTTCAAAAGGCCGAATGTGTACGTACCGGTTCAAATGTATGCTCAGAACATGTACAGTATGTTTGTACACAAGAGCAATTTTACACAAATTCTCCAAAAAATTTGGGCTTCAAAAGAACAGAATATGAAATCATGACTTTAATGAATCCCTCCGAATTCGGCTTCATGTACCCAAATAGGAATAATCAAAATCTACAGCACTAGAAAGGGAAAATAATCCGGGTATTATGTTCACGCCGGCATTGTGTACCGCGCACATTATGCATTTTTATGCGACGCAGTGAATGTGCCCAACAACACCGCACAATGGACTGTTTTTTGTACGATGTATTTTAACCTTGGCTGACTGTGTATTGAAGGGATAGCTGTCAGGATTAGGCAAACGAAACAAGCTGCCAAGTGTCGTACAATGCAGGATGAATTTCTGTATTAAAAAAAAAATCTGAAAAATCTGAAAAATATTCACTGATTGATTCTAGCGCTGCAAAGCCCACAATTTGTCAAAATTTTTTCCGCACCTTTTTAATTGACTGCAAATCTGTACAATGTAGCTGAGTGATATGGGTCTACTATTTGTTTTGCAAAGGAACATATTGTTTACATTTGGGCCATATGAACTGTGACGGGAGGTAGGGGACCGGTTTTGTTCTGTATAATAGGATATTATGTGATGGGTTACCACTTCTATTAATCAATTCAATGCTGATGACTAAATTTGATAATAGGGTTATGATGATGATGTTGGCGCTAGTAAGGGCACCACTGGTAAATCACTGTACATGTACAGTATGTTTAAATTCTATGATACTGCAATAAAATGAAGTACTGTACATGTACATGAACATGAACATGAACATGAACCATGCATTGTAAATTAAAATGCATACAGTCATTGTACATCGGTGTCCCTTGTCATTGCTTTGGTCCCCATGGTCATTGCCTTGGTGCCCCTTGTCATTGCTTTGGTTCCCATGGTCATTGCCTTGGTGCCCCTGGTCATTGCCTTGGTGGCCCTGGTCATTGCCTTGGTGCCCCTTGTCATTGCTTTGGTTCCCATGGTCATTGCTTTGGTGCCCCTTGTCATTGCCTTGGTGCCCTTGGTAATAATCTTGCCCCACGATGTCGTGGTGTTTTACTAGTCTTACAATCCATTGCATGCCACGTGAGGGCGCTATTTATATGTACAGCTTAGCAACTATCAACGACAAATTTGAACGCAAAACACGAACTGATTAACGCAAACACGGTCTCTCAGCACGCACCACTTTCACAGAAACTTCTAGGCCATATTTCCTTATTTGGGATGGAATAAAACCACAAATTTAAATCAATAATTCCTAATGCACGTCACGTGTCAGTAAAAATACGCAAAAACGTTCCAACGGGTCATCAATTGGGCAATTTGCATACATGTATGTACACTGTACGTGCTGTACAAGATAGTATTTAAGGCTTGTTCAGACTTCCTGTGAATAGCGCTGTAAAAATAGCATCGAACCTCAGACAAACATTGCAACCGGCCATATGCAAACGTGTGGTGAGTATGGTATGTGTGCGTGTGCATGCATGGTGTGACGTCATTAGTGCGGAACGCTATTGCAATACGATGGCAAATTTGAAGATATCCACCGTTAACAATTCAAAGAAGCTGAAGTTTCACCGACTATTTGCGACCATTCCCTATTAAATTTATCCACGCACGATATCATACTTTGTTAAAAATCACTGTAAATATTAAAATTGCAGGCCTATGGCTTTCAAATTGGAATCTGAACAAAATACAGTATATTGTACAAATTGTAGGCCTATGTACATGTACATGTACATGTACATTACGTCTAATGCATACAAGTTCATTGTCAAATTTTTGTTAATGCCAGTATTTACACAACCCCATGCTACAGTATGTGACAATGACAGTATCTGTTAATATTCAACATCCCCCACCTAACCCTCCACCATATCGAAATCAGTTCTTATCAGGGTAAACATGTACATTGGCCCATCGGTGGGAACAACGACACCTCCTAGCGCCTGATATCAATCACAATCTTGCACAAAAGCCATGGGACAAACTGTGCACGAGATATCAAAAAAAAATATCCCAGGATGTTTCGCACCCTCGGTCCGATCAATACAAGCCACCTTACACGGTCCGAGCCCGATAAAGAAAGGGAAGGAGAGGGGAGCGCGGATAGACTGGTTCCGGAAAGGAGCCAGTGTCCTGGGCATACTAATGTCTGGCTGGCGTTACAAACTCCACCTTGCAAGTGTTAGCTACAAGCTTATTTCAATACAGTACATATATACAGTAAACATGAAGATGTTTCCTTTGTAAAGGTATAATACATGATTGGTAAAGGTCACAAAACAGCACTCACACTTTGTCTGATCAATGTGCATGAAATGATAAACCTGTGAAAATTTGAGCTCAATCGGACATCTGAGTCATGAGAAAAAAAGCGAAAAACCAACACCATTTTTCTTATAAAACATAAAGAATGGTTTTGATTTTACCCGAGATCAAAACTGTTTTTGGTCTTTGTTTGAATAATTTCTGGATAAATACACCATTTCAGGTGGAAATATTTTAACGGTATGTTTCTACCAGCACCATCTTCATACCATGAAAGTAATACATAAATCTGTGAAAAATTCTGATTGGGTATGTTTACCAATCATGTACAGTACCTTTAAGTCCTCATAACTCTCGCACAATGAAATTCAAGGGCAAATATGGCACATGTACGCAGGACTTTTTTTTGTTAAATCCTGGTTATGAATCGATGTATGAACACCATTAATATGTTTTCGTCCCTAGGAAGAACAAGAGCATCAGCTCAGTGTTGACACAACTGAGTAGGGGGCCCAGCCCTGGTGAAACATATTGTGTGACTGGGGTCACTTTACACTGGGGCAAACTGCACTTAGACATTACATGCATTAGACACAATAATAGGTCACGATGTCTGATGCCTGTAGTGTCATGGCATGCAAGCAAGTCCACATGTCTAAACATTCTTCTCATGTGGGGCCATGTGACCACATTAGGCCAAACGGACAAAACGGTCTGTTTATCCGGACAATGCAATGTCAGATTAACTTACAATCCAGCACAGGCTCCAAACTTCCTAAAAATGTAAATTTCCAGCAAATGCTAACTGTCAGCTAGGAACAATCTGAAATTATTTCAGGGCATGGAAAGTCGCTGTTTGGAAAAAGACAGTGTCAGGTCACTTCAAGGCTAAAGGTTGGTATACAAAGAGCAATAGAACATGTTCTATGCATTTAAAATATAAATATCAGTGAATCTAGTGATCCAAATTTTGAATGCACGCATGCAAATTGTATTTGTAATAAATACTGTAGTAAAAACAGGTATATGTACATGTACATGTACATGTACAGTACAGTGGAACGCCGCTATAACGAACATGACAAAATGCACAGATATTGTCTGTTACACTGGTCATCCGTATTTTGCATCATACACAATAAATGGGAGCCAAGGATGATGTTCGGTATAAATAGCCAAATGTTTGGTATGTCCGTTATAATGGCGTTCCACTGTAGCCTGTAGGCCTACATGTACACGTGTACATGTATATTATTATTTTGTCAAATTTGAAGTCAAACAAATTTGGCCAGCACCAATTACATCTGATGAAGTAGTTGTTACTACGAAATGCAGTTTTTCTCATAGTTAGTCTTTAAGTGCTACCCTAATTTTCTGTAAATATCGTTTCGACAGACTGACACGGCTACCCACAATTTTCTTCAGGTACAACTGTACATGTACATAAATACGCAGGTCAGGCTACCGCGAACAAACCATTTTTATTGTTGGGCCTAATGCATACTTCAGCCTGCTTCTAACTCAGATGCAGATACCATCTACATGAATACACATGTGTATCAAATTCTCCTGGGAATTCAAGGGTCAGCATAACAAGGCACCCACATATCTTGAACTCTCAGATATCCTTCTTGGCGGTTTGGAGATTTTAAAGGATTGTTTTTTAGTTGCATGAGGCTATGCAGCTGGATAGTATCACCTGATTTGCAGGGGCATAGAGCAAAGAGTGTTAAATGACATGTATAATAGCGCTCCGCACTAATGACGTCACACAAGTGATTAGGCCAGCGCGCGCATGTACAAAATCCCTGGATGTCAGACAAACTTTCATGCATTATGCATATGTACACACAAGCACATCCAACACACGTTTGCATGGTTGCAATGTTTGTCTGAGATCCGGTGTGACATCACAGCATTTTTAGCGCAAGTGCAGAGCGCTATTGATCGCACCATAGTGCTGTATAGCCTATTACATGTACGCACTACATGTTCTAGGTACAATCTTTATCATTAGGCCTATAAAGTCAAGGAAGCGTACTCCATCGGCCTTATTCACGGTGCATCCATCCTACATTCGAAGCAGTGATAATCAAACCGAGGCTTGGATTCAAAATAGTCTGATATCCGTTTTCTCTTTAGAATTGCTGTTATCTATTCCATGGGGTATACAAGGAAGGTGACAAGATGGATGCACCATGAATAAGGCCTATTGCTCTGATGGCTAGTGCCCCTTCAATGATTCAATAGACAATTCAGTGTGTCCCATTAGAAATTATTAAATAAAAGGGCAGAAATTGTTTGCGGCAAAACCATTTGAGGTTGAAAACATATTCTGGTGAAATGCTTGATTTGTTTCAGTAGTACAATGTAGGCCTATAGGCACCACTACCAGTTGCATTGGGTTATTAAACACAAGTTGACCATTACTGCTCGGGACATGAATGCAAGGCAATGCTGACCACTTGCGTGTGATGTGAGTGACCACAAAATGCCCTTACTGGGGCCATTACACTTACAGTGCTCCTTCGTGGTCAAACAGTCTCTCAAATGTAAATGTAGGCTTTATGTGCTATGTGCATACTGTACAATGTATATATATGTAATGTCCTCATTGCTGCATGTACACTGTACTGTACCATGATGTGTATTGGGGGGGAGGGGGGGGGGGGTGAGAGAACAGTCATACTGTATCTTAGACATGCAACCGTATGTCAGCACTTTTCAAGCTTACGTGTCAATTGCAGTTTACGCAGTGCATATATTTCACAACTCATGACAGCTTAACTCATGACGGTTTAACACATGCATCCCATGTACGAAATGAACAATTTTATCTAATTATTTCCAGCCTTGACCAGGAGAGTAACACGCGTTATGAATAATACCCTACCCTTGGGTATTTCGAGTGTAAAAGTGCAGCGGCGCAGTGTATATTTATCTTTGCTGCAAAAATGCACGGGGCTAACTTTTCTGCGTGCATTTTGTCGTACACGTGGGCATGACCAGGCAAAAATGCAGCGACGATGACTGGAATTAGAACGGACAAGGTTTATACAGATTGAATCTGTTTGTGTTATGTGTGAACGGCGATAATGACAGGGTGCAAAGCATCTAGACAGACGGCCTGAAATGTAGCATGTCTGGGGGCAGATGTTTGAAGCCATGCTCCTAGCAGACCTTTCCTTCCGACTGTCATCTCTGGTGAAGTCACATCAACTCACTCACAACATTCCTTTGCATTTCTTAGGCTTTTTCCTGTAACTACATATACTTTTTATAACAAACACAACCATTTCCTCTTCTTAACCTGTTTTTAAAACTTCAGCAGGCATTGGGCAGATGATGAGTAAATGAAAAATGGGCAAATGTTACTGGTGTCGGCACTTGGACTTTCCACTCAGCTAACTTAACCGTGCACGCGTGGAAGAATCACTGAGCTGTCAATACTGTAGGTTCATGAGGGTACCCGACTTGCACTGTCCGCACTGGACTTTTCGTCTCAGTTTAAGTGTCTTGGGAATTCTTCCTGGGCAAAAGTTGGCCGGTCGTATGCGGATAGGGAAAAGTAACTGAGAGGAAGACTTTCCGAGACGTCCGCACTGGACTTAAAATGGGTAAAGTACCCAGTGTCTCGGTAACTTTGCCCAAAAAAAGTCCAGTGCAGACAGGGCTCTAGTCAGAAGTTGGCTGGTCAAAATGCCCGTGTGGGTAGAGAAAAGTAACTGAGAGGAAGACTTCCTGAGACATCCGCACTGGACTTAAAATGGGTAAAGTACCCAGCGTCTACACTTTGCCTGAAAGAAAGTCCAGTGCGGACAGGGCTAAGTTAATACTACTTGTAGTTGTACAATTTGAAATTTCTACAAGCACAGGTGTACATTACAGCGTTCAGTAGCTGTGACATGTTTAAGGATGCTCATCAATTACTTCATTTCCTGGGAACTTGACGACCTACATGTACTTAGATCCTATTAACTAATTCCTCAACTGGCACGGATGCGGACACTTAATGGCCATATAATCATTCCAAGCCGGGGTTTTAAACTGTTAGAAGCCTCATCAAAATCCACCGACTTCAATTGAATTAAGCAAAATGAGGTACGGTCGCAAGAAGACTGTCGGTGAATTGGCATAAGATGCCAGCTTACTGTGATCCAACGAAGGACCTCTATTAATTACTTGGTCCATTCCTGGCAAAGCCGTGCCAACTGCCTAAAAGGTCGGCTTTAGGACGCAACACAAACACTGCGTAATTGAGTGCTGGTGGCCGGACTAATTCCCCATTGAAGGTGATCTGTGGAGCGTTCTACTTTCGCAAGGCAAACTCTCCATGGATGAGGGAGTTGGGAGGCAAGTGTACAAAGGGAAGCTTAGGATATTTGTTTTACATAATGGCTCTCAGGATGGACTCTGTGGTTGGGTTTGTACAGTCCTGTTCATTTCATGCTTCGGAGGATCACATTGGATAGCACTAGCAGTCTTTATGTACATGTACCATATACCGTTGTGTAATCAATGCACAGTATATAATAAGTGCACCTTTGTGCTATGTGTGGTTTACTCTTTACTAACTGTTCTCAGTGTTCTGCAACCTTGTTCTCAAAGCCTAGCTATGCACCTTTACGTGTAAGATTGTACAGGCTGGATGGGTTCGAGATTGCATGCATGAAACTTAACTACATGTATTAGGCCTAATATCAAATAACCACAAGGGAAACTGACTGGATTAATTTCAAATCAATCCAGTCAGTTTCCCTTGTGGTTATTTCATGATTATTGAAAAACTGCATCCTCTTTGAGTGATCCCCCGTGTTCTGTTTCTCAGGTTGCAGCATTGCTAATGCTGTGCGTATCTCCAATGATCACATTAATGATCCTTATACAGCAGTACATGTATCTAAGTGGTTTCATGGCTTCTGACTGCCAAACTAACAAAGATAATTCACTATTTGGGACACCACCAACATACTGTAGGGCTGGAAAGCTCAGTTAGTACACGTATGTAAGAGCACCGATACAGTATTCCGGAGGTCGCTGGTTCGAATCCTGCTCCAGTCAATGTTCACTTTTCAATGACTTAATATTCTAAATGTTTAAAGCCACAAATTTACAATGTTTATAAAATACAGGAGACCGGTTACAATGTACATTAGAGAATAATTTTTAAAGTAATCCTTTTTTCTGGGAAAATGTGTACTTTTCATTTGAATTTTATTTTAAAAAAAACTGTAGGCCTACATTTATGTATAATGTACCCATAATATACAGTAATCATAATGTGTGAACACAATTTACACACGACATGTAGGCCTATGCTACGAACATGTACACATATTCACAGTTCACACCTAACCTTAAGGGTATATTTCTTACTGGGTAAACCACATGTACCATGCACAACATACATGAACACGTACATACACATCCATCCATGTCCGAAAATATAATAGGATTTTAAGTGGCTTGGTGATTCATCCTATTTAAATATAATTTGCGCAACTAAAGGATTAAAAAAAAAATGCTCCAACGAACGAGTCAATAGACTTCCATCAAAATGCATATAAACTGTGAGCTCATGAAATGTTCGTACTGTTGAAGAGTGCATTAAATTAAATTAATAAATTTTATCAATAAATACAAGGCTTTGATTTTCAATTGTTCAGGGTTTTTCTTTGTATTTTAATCAGAAAGTTTAATTACAATGACATGTACATGTATACACGTACATTGTAAATATGTGATTGGAAAAAAATATGAAATTGTAAATGTTATTATAATGAAATGTATGATACACGTACATTGTACACACCATGTGATTGGAGAAAATATGAAATTGAAAATTTTAAGCAGAAATCAAATTTTAAAAACAAATACATGTAGAAAACGAAGACAAAAATTCAAATTTAAAACTCTGGTCTCCATGTAATTTTTGAAGATCATACACTTTCATCTCTTGACCTGTAGCAATGGAAATTTACAGGTATCTAAATTTGTAAACTCCATTTTTAATACTGAGCAAAGTCTGGCTGTGGCCCAACCCCCTTCCCTTCTCTACTGACCAGGACCAATTTGATTGAGCTGTTAAGCACAAACAAAAACTGCTTAGCACAAAATGTCTAGCTCAATAAAACAAAACTACATATACACTATCAAAAATTCTGGTCGGTGAAAAACAGCCAAAGAACAAACACAAGTGATACACAACACATGGACATTTAGTTGTTAACCGTGTTTTTATTGCGACAGAAATGTCATGCTTAGCAAATTTATTGTTTGTGCTTAGCATGGCCGTGTAATTGGCCCCTGGGCTCACTGGTGACTGGTCGACTTCTTGGCCAGGAGTTCGGCCCTGATACTCTCTCTGCTCGGAGCTGCCTTTTTGAACCCCTGCGAGCACAGCTAGTGCAGCCTAAATATGGGAAGTCAAGTCGTCTAACCTTGTCCTACAAATGGTCAATTACATGGTCCGAGATTTGATTTGGATTTAGGCTAAACAAATTAAACATAGCACGCTTAAACGTACTGCTGCGTTGTTGTTTTCTAGTGCAAGGAAAAGCTATTGCATCTAGCTACATGTAGGACTATAGTTATAAGTTTATCTTTTTAATTTTCATCAGGGACATTTTAAATACAGGTCAACGAAAATGGTAATTAATATTCAAAGTGGCCAGTAGTCATTTCAAATTCAATATACATGTATGTTTCACTTCTGTCCATTGTTATACATGATAAATGTACATGTATCAATTATGAACACGATACATAATTCATTCCTTCAAGTTGGGGCAACATTTATCAAGGTGTCTATGTGGCACGGGGAACAAGGTACAATTCTTACATGTCCTGTACATGTATCACAGGCCCTGAATTTGGTTTTGAAAAGGGCAAGGCCACTTTTCCATTGCAAGGGGCACTTCCATTGGAAAATCATAATGTCTATGGAAACATTTGAAGGAGGCACCAAGGCCAAGAACCAGGGCAACGAAGGCCATGGCCTCTGTGGCCTCCGTTAAAATCAAGGCTTGAATCATATGGCAACATTAATTAAACCAATGTTGAATAATTAATTTACCTAAATGTACATAAATGTACTTAAAAACTAAATTTATGTGTACATTGATTTTATTCTTTCGTGCACTGATGAAACAGAAAGGTGTGAGTTTATGTCTCTTACAAGACACCTTACAATACATGTACACGTCAACATACTGTACAAAATGATTGCGGTCCCAACTTGGTGAAGAAGTGCCCCTTGCAATGGAAAAGTGGCTTTTCCCCTTTCAGAACCAAATTTTAGGCCTGTGTACATACAAAAATGTACATTTGTACATGTCCAATCTGTGAATGATTACATGTGAACAAACTGCATAAATATATGCATGATTTAGCACATGAATTGAAGTACACTGTAATGTACAATGTTTAGTGAACATGGTTTCAAGGCCAATATTATGCATACGGTGTACATGTAGTTGATACATACATGTACATTGTTAATTTGTTTAACTTGTAAGGTGGTTCAGTGTTACATAGTATCATGTCGTGTACAGAACACAATGCATGTACAGTATGATATTACAACTGCAAAATCATTGGCCTTCATTTCAATAGCGTTCCGCACTAATGACGTCACACCATGCATGCACGCGCGCACATACCCCCACTCACCACACGTTTGCATGGCCGGTTGCAATGTTTGTCTGAGGTTTGGTGCTATTTTTAGCGCAAGTGCGCAGTGCTATTCTGCAGCAGGCAGAATGCTCAATCACAATCACATGTCATCGCACTCAATGCAATACTTGACATAAGGCAGCATCTGCCTCAGTTCTAAACCAGCCATTCAAAGTCAGGGCTATCACAGAGCATGGAAAGAGATTAGAAACCACGCAGCATACAATGCACAATGTAGCCTAACTACATATACCTAGCCTTCAAAATGGCAGAGTAAATACCTACAGTGTCTTTGATTATTAGTCCTATTGACGGAGAGCATGAGCCCATGACAACTATTTGCTGGCCATGGCAGCAGTTTCGTAGAATTTTGTAAAAGAGCAAAGCAGACAGGCCATTATGAACCGGTCTCACATGAACAAAGTACCGGTAATCAACTGGGGATATACAAGAGGATTAATGAAGCACAGCATACATTGTATATGTACAATGTACAATGTAGTCCTACATGTACAGTGTATGTTATTGTTGATATACGGAGACAACTTTATGCACAGCACAACATTGCTGACTTAATAACCATGACTACTATAAATTATAATGTATCCATACAGGATGTACACGAGTACAGTATGTTGTGCAAAGCTAAGGGGTAGCACTGGTCTACATGTACATTTCATGTGAACATGTAGGCCTACAGAATAATAAATATATGCACATACTAATAAAGGATGCACATTTTAAATATATGCACTGAAGTATGACCACTTTTAGTCACAATTTGCAAGATTAAAGATTTACAAGACAAAATTCCCCGACTGAGTACAACTCTAGACAAGTTATAGTTGACGAGCTTTACCATCAAAATTATTCAGCCGTGGGCGATGACAATTACAAAACATTGTCAAGCAGAAAAAAAAATCGATTCTGAATCAACATGACTAGTGGATAACACAGGACACAAACGGATTTTGAAACACACCCTACAAGAATCATTTTTAAAAATGTTGAAGGACTGAGGTTGTAACTCGTAAGTACGGCCAAATATGTGTACCCGACCCGTTGACCCAAATTTAACACCAAATTAAATACTGGTTAAATTTTCATTTGACATCTTCTGGTTGGTTTTCAAGAACTGATGATGCACACCTAGGGGCCAATTTCATAAAGCTGCTTAGCACAAAAAGTCTGCTAAGCATGACATATCTGCCTTAATAAAAAACAGGATTAACAACCCAATTTCCATGTGCAGTGTATCGCTTGCAAATGTTCTTTGGCTGTTGTTCGCTGACCATGAATATCAAATCTAATTTTCAATTGGTGGTTTGTTTTATTGGGCAAGCCATTTTTGTGCTAAGCAATTTTTTTGGTGCTAAGCATCTCTATGAAATTGACCCCAGGTCTACACATTATACAAAGTACTTCATGAATTGTCAATTCATGTATTCAAAACTGTCATTACATGTTGACTGTGTTTTATTACTACATATTATGCTTGAGGAGTGCTTAGCTAATTCAATTACGTTGAAGCAATGATATAAATTCATGAATGCAGTGCCAGAACATTTCAGGACGGGTTTGTGGTAAGGTGAAGGACGGGCAAGTGGGCAAGCTCATCGGGAAATATATCATGGCCCTCGCTCTCTCTCTCCCTTGCTTTGGCGACAACACACCTACCGGTAATCAAAACTGGCACTGGGGGGTAAATTCCTCTGATGCACTTTTTTCCCTGGTACACCGTACAACTCAATTACGCTCCATCACAGACATTTCCTGTTTTCAAATCTTTGAAGTTTGATAATAACGGATGAATTCGGGGGTTTCATAACAATTTCTCGACATTTCTGTTCAGAAATTGCCGACGCCCCCCCCCCCCCCCACCCAACAGGGCCAGTAGGGACAGGTTGCAGTTAGGCCTACATGTACATGTAAGTTCTGTAAAAACATGCCTCGATGTTTGCTTCAAATGAAAGTCAACAGAAGAAAAGAGGTTCTAGCTAGGGCTGCAGTTTGTAACCAGTTACCCGGTTAACCGACCGTTCAAACAGTTACCCGGTTACATTTTCTTGTTTCCGTTAACCGAAATGGGGTCTTTTAAGCGTCTTTTCTTTTTTAAACATCCATTATTGATGTAGGAACGACCTTTTTGTTTTGAATACTGTACTTCTTAATTCATTGTGTGTCAATGTTTTCTTTGTTATATGGGTAACCATAACAGAATTACAAATGGGTAACCGGTTACAAAATTATTTGTAAACTTACAGTGTACAGCCCAAGTTCTGACTCACTGGCCATTTTGGCAACCAAAAATGACAAATGTCGAAGAAATATTATTCCTTATGTTGTCTTGTGGCACAGCAAAATGCTCACAGTCCTGACCAAATCTGCCACAAAATATTGGATAGAAATATTGTAGGCCCTACATTCATAATGCCGAGGAGTGCCAATATTTGCTGCAGAATTGCACTCGCATTTTGTACTACATTCTCCATGTGGACTAGCCGTGTGAGGACAACGCCAAATATATTCACAATCACAATGAATTACAGTAGGGGTCAACAGACCAGGCTTGTGAACTGTGTAGCCATCAGCGAACCTGTACATGTACATACACTATATGTATGTGTACTAGTACTAGTATACTGTGCATAGTGTACAGTATGTACTGTACATGGATGGACATGTTCACTGTACCTTAGCTGCATGCAGCACAAACTACCAGTAGTACAGTGTGTATTATATAATTTCCAGTGCTCTACACTGTTGTAATTCTACTCTACTGTCAGCAGTTCAACCTGACCTTGAAAATTCCACAATGCATTGCAAGTTTGACCTGCTGTACGAATTTGTGCCACTTTGTGCAATGTAAATTGAAGGAACATATGCAGTAACCATAGATCTACTGTTATGTAATTTATGACATACTGTAACAGTATACCACACATACATACATTGTACACTAGTGTACTAATGTATAATCCTGGTCATCATGTCACTGTTTATCAACACTGCTGATTATAACAACATTCTAGCACTGATAGTAATACAGTAATGTACAGTGTACATTACAATACAATCTAGATCCTGTTTAATTCCCTATGTACAGTATACAGTGTACATGCACATTAGATTGCTGGGAATCAACACAACACAATTTGTCAGTTGAACCATGCCAGGTTGAACACCATTATTTCCAGACACTGTTACCATAGAGCTATGCTGTTACACATAATAACAAACAAAATGCACAAAATGGTTTTATTTATCATCTTTAACACTAAGAAGCTTGCAGGTCATTTTCCTGGGTACTCATTCGAGCAAGGATGCATGGATTGATCTCTTTTAGTAACACACAGTAAACAAAACGGGAATAATGTTACGTCATAAATGACTCTTGAAATCCTTTCTTGCATGAAATATGCCTCTTTATGTAAATTATAGGGAGAGTTCTGAAAATTTTTTCTCAACAAAAATTTGGGCAAACTTTCCACTATGAAATGAATTAAAATAGAATAAAATACACAGACTTGTACCTTTAAACGGGTACTACAAAGCTTCATCTCAATTTAAACGCAATTCTGACAACAACGGCCATAATTCTCAAGTTTTCAAAGGTGCATCATACGTCCCAACAATCGGCCACTAACACACTAATGGCCAGAGATACAGTACCTCGTTCACAGATTATAAAGCAACCAATTCTAATCAAGCTTTCATCTTTTATTGGTTTTTTATCAAAATAGGCAAACAATAAGAACAGGTGCAACATAATCCCCAGTCAAATAATACCCATTCTTCCAATTTGCTTGATGCTGGTGAGGAAAGCTACACAGTACAGTACACACATGTACGCAAATGAATAGGTAGGGCAAATTATTTTTTAGCAAAGCAATTAATCACAATAGTTGATAGATTCCATTGTATTACTAAATGCGAGGAAACAAGCTCATTTTACGAGAAAAGAAATAGTCCTATGGCATCCTATACAAGTTTGTTTTATCAGTTGTCGTTTCAAACGAGAAGGACCGTGGAATAATTTCAAATTTCCATAATTGCTTAGAGTTGGGAGGGCCTGAAGCGTTTCGATCCTAGCAGGATCTTTATCGAAAGCTTAGCATTTTATACATTTCAGGTCATTATTTTGGCTGATGAGCAGTTTGCAGCAGTTTTATATTTTGATTAAAGTAATGCAAAAATAAGGTAGCCCCTTTCAACCCTATAAATCTGTTAGGTAGGGGATGGTATTATTTATGTTCAGCTGATGAGCAGGCTCATAGGCGGCTTGGACCAGTTACCAACCTATTTAGGAAATAGTCAGTTTGGGGCACCATCATCTTAGGGCCGGACACCTAGGTCGTTTACGAAATGGAGGTGTAGGCTCAGGCTCCAGAGTAGACGCTCTGCAAAAATCAGCTAGGCCCTATGTTACAGCTAAATCTTGGGAATGTATTCTTGCGGGCCCCTCCAATGGAGCAAAATTTATTTAAATGGTTAAATGGTTTTTAAACTGACTATGCACAGAATCACACGACTGACAGTCTGTTCTCAGAGTCAAATTTAAGTTCACACTTCACAACGAACCAAGCGGGTTAGAAAATGTTATTTTTACATTGAAATATTGCAGCAATTTCAACAATCTAGGGTTTTAAGGACTTGGGAATATTTGCTGAAAGTCAAAAATATCATTTTTGATAATTAACGTAAGAAGCTAAGTTGTTTTCCTTTCTGTTATAATTTGGGGCCCCACTTGTCCACAATAGGCCTAGGCCTAACTGTTATCAACAAAACTGTGTAAGTTTTGACCATCAAAAACTTAATTTAATTGCAAGGAATGTAGGATTTATGTAAAACTCTTTCACTCAAAAAATCAAAATATTGCAGGCCTAAATGCAGACAATATTATTGGATATGCAAATCTATAATCGTGACTTTGAAGTTGTGTAAGCCAAATTATAAACACGGCATATGCAATGTGTCAATGTCAGTGCTCAATATTTACACTACACGTATTGACAAGGCATGCTTTCACTCGAAATGTACGCTATCGTTTCTGGAACGCCAGTACCTCGTCCAAAACATGGACGTTTTCATCCAAAATTCCCTCCCCGATCTCTAAATAAAAACACGAATCCTACGTCAGGATCCCTTGACTACAACTCACCTGTGGCAACGGCGAAGAGAAGACTAAGAAACGTGGATAAAACTGTGAAATTCCAGTAGTTGCTGGTGCCATATAGTCCCATCCAAGTCGCCATTTTGATAACAGTGAAGATATATGGTACGCGTGTGTTAGGGATTGTCAATATACACACACACTGTATGTAGTATAGTATGCGTACAATCAATCCATTCCACATCTCAAATGCCAATCAATGGGGGTGCACACAGGGGGTACGGGGTTGTCCTTCATGAATATTCATCACTTTCATTGGACGTCAGGGCAAGTCGGTGCCATTTATTACAACAGGGGTGGGGTTATCGAGAGGGCAACTAGCCATAAGAAACTCCATCATAAATGCACAAGCACACAATCTAATATCTTTCATTTTGAGCAATTCTCACTTAAAATTGTCCCAAGCTATCCACATGATATGTCATATAATTTGCAGGAAAATAATATTTTTTTTCCTCAAATATTTTCCCAAAACAAATCCATGTTCGTTGCAATAAATTGCAGGTGAAATATATATAACGTTCATTTTTTTCATAAGAAAATTTACCTTGAACTTCATACAACCCCAGTATATGTGCTGCAGCGTTGTAGGCAGTACACATGATTAACTGCATGTGTATGGCCTGTATTACTTGCTGTAAAATTTATCATATTAAACACGAATTTTATTTGAGTAAAAAAATATGCTCGTTCTGGCGGAATTGAAGGTACATGTAGTATCATACTTTGATTTTTATCAAAGAAATACAGATTCATGGGCAAAAATAGTAACATACAGTCATCTGTGAAAAATTTCAGTCCCATACGGTGCCCACTTTTTTGGAAAACAGTGAAAAACAGCTACAGTATTTCTTAAGTCTTCTCTATTCTATTTTTGAGCTTTTAAAAGCTCAAAAAAAATTTCGGTCGTTGTTTTACTAATTTCTGGATAAATACAGCATTTCAGGCGGAAATATTTTAACGGTATGTTTCTACCACCACCATCTTCATACCCTGTAAGTTATACGTCAATCTGTGAACATTTCTGTTTTGGTTTCTTACCAACGTATATAATTTAATACTACCTTTAAAGGAACCCCTAGTTGAGAATGGAGGAGTCGTAGAGTTGACAATGTTTTCACAACAGGGGGTACACCATGTCGCCGGTCAGTCGTTCACCAGGACAATCAAAGGTCAAAATGACCACAAAGGACCAATGTAGACTTCATTTCTTTTTAGTGTGTGTAAATAAAGTGTCTGTCATTACCATGGTACTTGGCCATAGGGCGTTAAGGTTACGTCGGAAACATGTAGGGTAAGAAAGTGGCCCAAAATAGTAACCTTTGAAATGGACCCTCGTAATCACTGATAATTCTTAACCCCCCCCCCCAAAAAAAAAAAGAAGAAGAAATAAAAGACCAAGGGCCTGTTTGTTTCGGACGAATCCTACGGATCCGGATCCACCTCCTATGCAGGGTACGCTTAAATTAAATGGGATCCGGATCCGAAGGATTCATGATCCTTTGCGTGAAACAAACAGGCCCCAAGACTATACGCCGTGCTACTGCCGTGCCGAACTTTTAAGTTCGATTTTTTAAAATTTATTTAAATCATTTATTTAAAAATCAAATTGGTGCAGCAATAGCACGGCAGTATAGACTTTGTCGAGCCGACCCAGAGAGCCCGTCGTGCCGAACTCGATTCAAATTGCCGAGCCAAATTCACGCTAGACGCCGTGCTATAATTGCCGTGCCAAACCTGAAAAATGTAAAAATCATTTGACTGAGTTCGGCACGGCAGTAGCACGGCGTACTAGGCCTAAATCTCCGCGCAGAAGTTTAATATTTTTCACAGTACAGTAGAAATGCAACTTTGTAGTCTGGAAAAACACGTCGAAGAAGATTGAAAAAGAACAATTAGCAGACGAAATGGTGCGACTAGCTCCAACTTCCAAGCATTCCTCCTCCATGCTCCAAGCTTTTGACCAGGTATATTGGGAAAAGCAATTCAGCAAATAAAACAATCGAATCACAACAAAATATGAACAAAATTAATAAATAGATAAATAGACTTCACATTTGCCCAAGCACTGATTAAACTGCCAAATTGCAGGCGTGTTGATATTATTTGGACTCGGTACAATTAGGAAAATGGCATCGCATTTTTCGGGTGAAAGCTTTCAAGTTTTTTCGTCAGAAAGCAGGTTGAATTAACTGCACCCTGATAGAGGGCGCTATTTACGATTATTTGACACGAGCAGCGAAAAATGACCACGCCCTTCAAGTGTACTTAAAAGAATTCAGCCAGTAGGACGCATCTACCGACAGCGACGATTCCTAAATTTCGACAAAAAAATTTCGCTTTAAACCCGCCGTTGTAATTATGTTCCGTTTACATCTGCTTTTGTCTGTATTTGTTTACTTTGTTCGTTTATTTAATATTGTTTTGTCGTTGTTCATAATTATATGAAATTATTTTGAATGGACTCTGCGCCCTTTTTCACCAAACGACAAGACGAATATTTCTCTCCCTTTGGAAAAAAAACCGTATAATTTTATAGAATACTTAAACAAAAATAACACCAATAATTTCTGAGAAAATTATTTTACAATTAATGAACTGTTGCAAACTGCTCATCGGCCAAAATGACCTGAAATATATCATGCTCGGAGTTAGGAGGGCCTGACGCGTTTCGATCTTAGCAGGATCTTTCTCAAAGGCTACGTGAAGAACGACAAGAACATGCAAGTGAAAAGCGTACACGGAAAGAACGGAAATGACAGGAAAAGTTGCAGATAAAACGAAATACTTATGCGCCGAAATATTAGCCGCTGAAATGATAGGCCTACAATGCTTGAAAGAAAAGCACTTAAAAATCTTGTATCGAAATCGGAAATCCTACACAATACGTAAGTAATACTGTGTGCTTGAAATCTGTTCAAAATCATAATCCGGTGTCGTTTTTTGCAAATGAAAGTTTTGTGTAGGCCTATTTGTACCTTCAGATAAAAAAAAACCAACACCATAGCAGACAAAAATAAACATTAAATGCATATAGGCCTAAGTTTGTTTTGATAATATAGAATGAATTTATTTTCATATTTCAAATAGAGATTTTGATAAGACATGAAATGACATGATATCATAAGGCATTAGAATTCTTTCTCAGCGTTTACAACTTGAACCCTAAACAGTTTTTAAAATAGATTCATAAAGTCGGCCTTCACTGACTAAACTAGAACAGAATACCACTAAATTTAAGCCAAATCAAACTAACCTACAACCACGGACGTCATATATAAAAAATCTGGACTGGCAATACTCCCTATAAGCCCACATAGGTCACTGAAACCACAAGTATCCGTCTTGGAGGGCTAAATACAAAGGTAATACAAAGACGCGCTCACCCTTGTTAGTTGTCCGTCTGGCAACAATAGTTACCACATTGTATCTGGCACGGTAAGATGGCCGCCGGTGGCTTCAGTTGATACAAAAGCATTGCAAGTCCAGATATTTTTTTTTATAAATATGACGTCCGTGCCTACAACACATTAATTGTGAGGTATATCGTGCACTCTGTGCAGACAGTTTCCAGCACCAAGATCTTGTGTTGGACACAAACAGCGCCCTCAACGCATCAGCGAAGCAAAAATATTTTTCAATATGAAACAAATTATGGATTTGCATGATTTAAAGTTTCCAATAACATTTGAATAATTACAAAACGGGTTAGGATTAATGCACAAAATTTGTTCATGTGTGACAATCACATAACCATGCTTTTACTAGAAAATAAAAAAAATTGTTCATCGTCAAATGACGTTAAAAATACTTGAAGTTGAAAGATAGAAAAGTTTCCTATTTTACTGCATTTCTACTTGCTATCCATATCAACATAAATCCTGTTTTGTCTTTAAAAGCGCTTTTCATTCTTATTCAGTGTTTATAATAAAAATCTGAGAATGACTGCCGTATATATAACAAATGGTCATAAAGAACAAAAAATTGTACTTGGAAAAATTACATTGATAAGATGCCACGATAAGAGGACATGTTGAAATGCAACAGTTTAAACAATTCTAAATTGACAAAAATAATCTATTTACTCTTTATTTTAATTATTATCTTCTACTCCAGCTAAATATTAATGTTCTCAATCATGCATAAAATTGTTCATTAGTACTTGGTTAGCTCAGGAAAAGCAGTTATTAAATATTATACTTTATACCGTAAAAGAATAATAGCAAGGCATACTTGTTGTTTTTTAAAGAAACTACAGGGCCAAGTAAACTTGGTTGCCATGGAATCATGGTTGCCAAGGAAACTTGGTTGCCATGGAAACTTGGTTGCCAAGGAATCTTGGTTGCCAAGGAAACTTGGTTGCCAAGGAAACTAGGTTGCCGAGAAATCTTGGTGGCCGAGGAATCTCTGTTGCCTAGGAAACCTGGTTGCCGGGGAAACTTGGTTGCCAAGGATACTAGGTTGCCAAGTAAATTTGGTTGCCAAGGAAACTTGGTTGCCAAGGGGAAACCTGGTTGCCAAGGAAACTTGATTGCCATGGAGACTTGGTTGCCATGGAAGCTGATTGGCTTCATCTTCTGTCCTTCAAATTTCTTCAGAAGGATTTTAGAGGACTCGGGAAGATGAGGATAATGTTAATATACGGACAAGAAACATCAGGTTTTCATGTAAAAACTGAAATATGAACCCCAAATGCTGTGACTAAACCTATGAGGACAACTGATACGATTGCTACATCCGAACAAAAAAATAACCATTACCACCAACGTATATTTATGACGACTTGATGCACAAGTTGAATAATTACACATCCAAACACAGTCATCACGAAACAGAACCAACAGACTAGGGGCATTTACGAAACAGAGGCTAATGCTCAGGCTTAGGCTCTGACATCCATTTGCTGAAAATATAGGTTATGGTTTTTCAATGAAATTATTGAAGCTGAAGCTCTGTTTTCCTATTCAAACCAGAGAATCTACTTCTGAACCGCAGCCAAAAGCCTCTATTTTGATACCCGTTATTCCAGAATGGATTCACAAAATGGAGCCGGAGCCTGAGACTTAGCCTGAGTCTCCGTTTCGTAAACGCCCTATAACAAGGAAAATATACAATAGTCTGGTGCACACAGGATGCGACCTGTTAACAATACCAAGCAGGTATTCAACAAGGGAGTATGGGTTCCTTTACGATTCGCCGCCTACCAGTTCCAACAGAATTCTCTTGTAGTCCCCAGACGTGTCCCCCTGGGAAAAGAACAGCCAAGAACAGGATTAATTTCACATAATAATTATCTTCAATGAATTAAAGTTTATATTGCTTATTCATCAACTTAAACTTTGCTTTGTAAATATGAAATAATTATGCAAAAAAAAAAAAAAAAAATACAATAGAAATAAATAATAAAACCTTAATCATCAAATAACCACAAGGCAAATTGACTGTTCCCAGGTTGCAGCATTGCTGCGCGTATCGGTGAAATGATACTTGGGGTATGGCGGTGTGTGCATGGTTTCATGGCTTCCAAATGAACAAAGATATATAGTTGACTATTGGGGTCACCACCAACGTAGGGCTGGATAGCTCAGTTGGTAAAGCGCCTGTACGGTATTCAGTAGGTTGCCGGTTCGAATCCCGCTCCAGTAAATTATTCTTTGTTCACTTTTAAATGAAGTTCAAGTCATTGAAAAGTGAACAAAGAAAAACAAAGTCAATTTTTCTTTCTTCAATTTTCAATAACGAAAAACTTATAAAAAATTAATCAACAATCAACCACCAGAATTATTAAGGACCAGAGTGGGGACTGTTTTTAAAATTCAGTCGACAAATCAGCTCTTCAAGTACATTTTGTATGTCACAAAATCGACCATTAAGTGGCTGTAGAACACAAGATTGACCAATAAGTCCATAAAAACAAAATTGTTGTATTGGAGTAACGGAGGGTTGGACAATAGGGTAGGGCGGGTGGATTTTTATTATTTTTTGTATTTAATTTGTCCTGTATTAAATGCTTTTTTCCTGTATATCACAGTATTTGACGAGTCAAATAAAGACAAGAAATGACTTAACAACTTTAACCAGTCTGGTTTCCATCTTTTGCTCCTTTTAAGCTTTTAATCTGCATTTTTTTTAATGTTTACGGTCGGGGCATATTTTTGGGTGGGGCGGGTTACGCCAATACAACAATTTTTTTTTTTATGGCCGAATAAGAACGATTCGATTGCCAACTTGTTTGTACACTAATATGGATATTTTGTTTTGACACGACAGTCACTTACAGAGATGAATTTTCCCAGCGTCTGCTTGTATTCCTTGTGAAACTCCTGCTTAATTTCAACCATGTCAATTTCACAGCGAGACACGATGCATCGCATCAGGGTGTCATCATCTGTACCAAGACCCTTCAGTAAAGACAAAGTACAGACTCCAGAATGAGTTTACAGGACATTAAAGGTAGTATCATACTTTGGTGAGACACCAAAACAGAAATGCTCACAGATTTACGTATAACTTACAGGGTATGAAGATGGTGGTGGTAGAAACCTACCGTTAAAATGTTTCCGCCTGAAATGGTGTATTTATCCAGAAATTAGTCAAACAACGACCAAAAATTTCTTTGAGCTTTAAAAAGATCAAAAATAAGAGAGAAAAGACTTAAGAAATACTGTGGCTGTTTTCCACTGTTTTCTCAAAAAGTGGGCACCGTATGGGACTGAAATTTTCACAGATGACTGTTACTGTATCTGTCTTGATATATGTGCCCATGAATCTGTATTTCTTTGACAAAAACCAAAGTATGATACTTACCTTCCTAAACACTTTAAAACTTTCATTTGGTTCGACACAATTTAAAACTCTTACTCTTCCTCAAACATAATACTGAATATTATGACCATTGGGCATTTTGGACATGACTTCCACATCATGCATGGCTGGGTGCCTACCTTCATAGACTTGTGTAGCTTTTCTGCAAAGTACTTTGGAGTATTCCGTACACAATCAACTATAGAGAAAAAAGAAATGTGTGTTACAAGTGCAAACTATCGCTGCATATCGAATTTCATATCTTGAAAGAGTATGAACATCGAATGCGACATTCACAACGTAGCGAGTATAAATCAGCCTTTAGAACAACTTAGCAGTAGTGGGAAACAGAGAGCGAGAGAGCTAGCACTCACCAATGGTCAGCATGCCTTTCTCTAGGTCTCCAGACATCTCTCTCTTGATGGACTGCTCGATGGAGTACTTGCTGAGCCTGCCGTACTCGTCAAAGGTGGCTTGCAGCTGTGGGAAGCTACGAGAGGCCAAGATGACGTTGAACTGAGACTCGTCCGTGCCCCATCTCTTCTCGCCTGCCTCCCAGAGGGCCTGAAGTTTTTCAGCCAAGTGAAAGAGACCAATGAATTCGTGAACAATTGTCGAATCATCAGTTACTCACGGACAGAATAGAATTCTTACATCATCAAACATCATCTTACCATCACAAACATCCTTTACTGTCACCAGGGGTCAATTTCACCAAACTCATCGTAAAGTAAGGTAGGTTTGTGGTGACACCATGAAATGTCTTCTGTGAGAATGTGTGGTTCTGAGAAGAACTGATGGTATTAACTTGACGTTCCGAACAGTGTGCTATGTTCGTCCTCCTCAGGAGAGTGACTGATAATACCACCGGTTCTTCTTAGAACCACACACTCTCACAGAAGATATAACATGGTGTCACCGCAAACCTACCTTATTTTTTAGTACTTCCACCATGCATAGCTGGTGGAACTTACGATGAGTCTTTAACTCATGGTAAGTTACTATCAATCGTAGGACTGCATTGCAGCCCCTACGTAGGATACAATAGGTTATCCTTCGTAATTTGAGTTGCAATCGATCGTAGGGCAAGGTCATGCAAACCTTCACAACTGAAAATCTTATGTCACAAATCAGAAGTCCCATGAGGAAGAAAGGTTAGTGGTAACACCATGTAGACTTGCCTTCAATCTCACTTTGCGAGGGTTTTGGCAAATGCCTGTTCGAATCTTTACCTTGGCATCAGCTTTGGCCTTGGCTTGGTCCACTGTAGTGTCCTCACGTCGGGCTCCTTGCGTCATGGACACCAACAGTCGCTGGAAGTGGCCGGACGTCTCGGAGATGACGTCCTTCTCGAGGTTCCTGGAGAATTCTGGTGGAGGGAAAAAGAGAACAAAGAAGAACAATTTGTAAATGAACTGGTTCCTCACAGGTATCATGCATGACAATGATTACTTTCCTGGCTTCTCACCACAGAGGGTGTCCAACATGAAATGGAATATCCTGGGTGCGGAACAGGTAGGTGTGCTACATGAATATTTCAAAAAACTTTTTTGGGGGGACTAACCTTTTTTGTATGCTTCCTTGATGTCGCGTATCTCTTGATTTGTCCTGGTGCAGAGAATCTCAATCAAAACAGCTTCGTCTGTTCCCAGTCCCTGAGAAAAGCAAAATAAGCACTCTTAATTAACAAAATGCAAGCGCAGTAGAGCGAAATTTTGGAATGATAGAAATAATATCGCCATATAATGGCATTGATATTCTCGGTTTTTGCTGTCCCACCATCTGTCACCACGACCAACACCACGCAAAGGATGGAATGACCCCAGCTGACCACAGAGTGAGCTGTACAACGTCCGCTGGAGTGACCCATCCACAGTCCGCTGGTAACGGCATTGTAAACACGGACGCGGACCGCTGGAGCCACGCCCCTAGCTAACCGCAGAGTGACCCATCCACAGTCCGCTGGTAACGGCATTGTAAACACGGAAGCGCCACGCCCCTAGCTAACCACAGAGTGACCCATCCACAGTCCGCTGAACACGTTACTGTGAATGCGATTGCGGAGGCAGACCTACAGGATATAATGGACACCGTAGCATCCAGTTCTTCAGTTGCCTGATGAAGACTAGAAGTACCAGCACCCAAAATGCTACCAGCAACACGACTTCGCATGACTTTGATCACCTTTTTTCCTTATCAATATCCACCACTATGAATAACCTTTTCCTTTCTACTGAATATCGCCATAGTAATTAGCATTATGACAATACACTTTGCTTAGCAATTAGGGTAGATTCTAATCTTAAGATCAATCTTAGAAATCAAAGGTTGGTATCACAGGTTCCTAGAGCCGTAGTCTGACGTTCAGTACCTTCATAGCTTTCCTGAGTTGATGGGCATCGAACACAGCTGGTTTCATCATCACATCCAGGACCACTTCCTCCAGTTTCCCTTTCAGTTCACCCTTCAGATTCTTGATCAGATCCTAGACAAACAAAATTGACCAGAAACAAACTTAGAACTGTAAGCCAATAAGTCTCAAATTAACTTTTCAATTTCCATTACCATAGAATCAATCCGAATCTTCCAAAATCTACCTATGGCAAATTATTGATAATAATAATAATCAATCATTTAGGTATCTATTCAACTGCGCATTATCATTATCCCCGGTCATTGGGCTACATTAACATTCCTGAAACCCTCTCTACTCCTTGGGGAGTATACAGCCCCTGGCTGCTATTCATAGCACACAAAGGCAGCACAAAGCCATCTCTACCCTCACAGGTACCCATTTACTCCTGGGTGAAGAGGATCAATATGTGACAAAGCGTCTTGCCCAAGGATGCAAGCACCACTAACCCATGGCTGGACTCGAACCCACAATCTGTAGACTGACGACAAGATCTTGAGCAAGGCACGCCAGACCACTAGGCCATTGTTAGTATTCGAAGGATACCGGACTGTAAAATCAGGGGCCGATTTCATAGTGCTGCTTAGCACAAAAATTCACTTAGCATGACATTTCTGTTTTGGTAAAAACAGGATTAACAACCAAATTTAAGTGTGCTGTGTATCACTTGCAATTGTTCTTTGGCTGTTGTTCATGAATATCTGTTGTTTCATGAATATCAAATTGAATTTTCAATGGTGGTTTGTTTTATTGAGCAAGCTATTTTTCTGCTAAGCAATTTTCTGTGCTAAGCAGCTCTATGAAATTGGCCCCTGGTTGCCAGCCCAACACCCATGTGAACATAATGCTAAGCAAACAATAGCGGAATACAAGTCCAAAGGAATCAACATCGCACAAAGATTTGGTTGGTAATCCTGTTTTGCTTAGCAGGTTTTTGTGCTTCAATGGAATCAGCAACTAAGATAAACAATGTGAACTGCATTGAGATTCCCTTTGATCATAAAATAAAATGTGGGATTTAGGCAAGTTGAATCTTTTCCTTACCTTTCCGTACATGGTTTTGTAGTCAATCAGTATTTGTTGCCGTTGGGAGTTTGAGCACGATGCAACAACGCTTATTATGGCTTTCTCATCCGTTCCTATCAGAAGAAATTAACCTATGTTAGCAGACGCTGTGTGAAATATTCTAATACACAAGCAAAATTTGCCTTCATCTTTTAGAGAAAGGATTCTTTTGCTGTACTGCATGCACATTTTTGCCAATTGAAAAAGTTCAAGAATAATTTGAAGAACAAGAACAAATGCAGGGTACTTTTTGGGAGGAATTCAAAGATGGCCATCTTGTGACCATGGCAATTAGGAAGAGATGAAATCAATCACTCACCGATCCCTTTCATGGCCTTCCTCAGTATTTCAGCCTCTTTATGGCCATCAAAGTTAGCCTTGGCCTTCACGGTTCCCGTTCCCTAGGCAATGACACAAAACACAATTTATGTTGAGAAACGACAGATGCTATGTAAAAATTTACACGTATGCATTCACAAATGCACTTTAATGCAATAATTGTTCTCGATGACATTTTGAGATTTGGAGAGAGTTGGAGAATGACACTTACCCGTTTGATGGCTTTAGGTGCCACGGACATGCTGGCCATCTGCTGCGTTGGCACGGCTGGAGCCTATTGACACAACAAGGAGAATGAACACAGACGTTATAATCAACTACTCAACATTTCAACTCTTGCAAAATTCACCTCCAATCAGACATATTTATACACTTAAAGGTAATATCATTCTTTGGTTTTTGTCAAAGAAATACAGATTCATGGGTAAAAATATCAAGGAAGATACAGAAACAGTCATCTGTGAGCATTTCAGCCCCATACGATGCCCACTTTATAAGAAAACAGTGAAAAACGGCCACAGTATTTCTTAGGTATTTTCTCTTTTATTTTTGATCTTTAAAAGATCAAAAATAATGTTGGTCACTGGTTTTACTCTTTTCTGGAAAAAAAAAGCATTTTAGGCAGAACAATTTTAACAGTTTGTTTCTACCATCACAATCTTTATACCCTATAAGTTATAGGTAAATCTGTGGAGATTTCTGTTTCGGTATGCCACCAAAGTATGATACAACCTTTAACGTATGAAGGCAATTTCAATTGGAGTTGTATAACTTGCAGATCCGGAGCCAATTTCACAGCCCTGCTTAGCACAAAAACTTGCTAACCATGAAATTCCTGTCTTAACAGTATTTGGACCCTGATCAGGTGAAACCATTTTTCAAGTACAAAAAACAAGTCCATCACTGGTACCTGTGCTTTTGTAGCTGATAAAGCAGCTACCGATAAGCCGTGTCCAAAATCTCTGGCTGCGACCACAAATAATACACATGTCTATGGAAACAACGGCTGCAGTCACTGGCTAGTGGCTGCCATAGGTGCGTGTGTAATTTGCAGCCGCAGCCAGAGATTTGGGACACAGTTTTTACTTTTGGTGGCGGCATACACTTACTTGCTGGGTAGCGGGTCTGGGCGGGGCCGATGTTGGTTGGGCAGCTGGGGGCGGGTTGTACTGCGGAGTAGGCATGGGCGGGCCCCCTGGGACAGGAGCAGCAGCAGGAGGGGGAGGTCGGAAGGCGGACGCAGCGTAAGCAGCACCCTGAGCAAGGAGGATAAAGACACACAGACATGACAGAGTAAAATGGCAGGATCCTTTAATTCACATAGACAAATTAATTTATTAACTTCAATGACAATAAGATCACTCTGAGGTTAGGTTTTGGTTAGTTTGGTGCATCCATAGACAACATACAGGTACTGGCCTTTGCCCAGCCACCGATCCTTGGTCTCAATGTACTACGTCATGTACATGTATGCTTGGAAAAATCAGTTTAACATATGATTGGCAATCCATTGACTATGAGAATCGAAGAAAAATGAAAGCTGTCTTCTCAGTTGCAATGCTTGTTGAAATACCATGCTTTTTGTAGAAATTTTTTTTCAAAAAGGGTTGTCCATTATCAGGCATGCAACTTGGACTTTACAAAAAAAAGAGGACATTTCAATCTTTACCACACTTTGTACAGTGTTTTTCACTTTTTGAATGAGTGAAGCGAAAAAAGAAGAAATCCGCTGATCTGAGGAAAAGATGCATGCCTGATTATACAACCAGGTATACACAATGTACATGTATATTGTTCCCTTTCAACTTTGTTTTCCCCTCAAAAAAAAAGAGGAAATTTCAATCTTAAACACATTTTGAAGAGTGTTTTTCACTTTTCAATGGCATAAGAGTGAAGTGGAAAAAACAGAAATCTGCTGATCTGAGGAAAAGTTGCATGCCTGATTATACAACCAGGTAAATACAATGTACATGTATATTGTTCCCTTTCAACTTTGTTTTCCCCTCAAAACAGCCTTGTAAACACAGAGGGCCCTGCTGAACTCATGTAATTAAAATATATTTTTCTTATGGCAGTTTAAAACTGGTTTTACACAGAATCTTATGCTATTTTGATTCATAACTACAAAATCTTCTAAAATAATGGGAAAAAAAACTGTTTCTTTAACACGCTGGTGATACAAGTACACTGTACATGTAGCTTTGTTCAAGCGTGTGTAGTACCAGTACATGATTAGTACTAGAACACATACATTTTGGTTCCTTTTTTTTGCGATACTTTTGAACCCACAAAGTTCAAAATGTATGGTGTTTTTCTACATGGTTTATTTCTTATCATGAGTGTGTGTATAAATTGCACTGAATAGCACAGTGTATTTATTTTGGTAGATATGATTCTTATTCTCTTGCCCATATCCTGGATGAAGTCACACCCCTTTTAAAAAGAGATTACGGAATTCTATGCACGTCATATTTGCTTATAAATAGGCCTACACACTGTACATGTAGATAAAATTGTACACATTTGTATGTGCTGTCTGTTAAGTTGACCATGGATCAGCTGTCATAAATCAGATTACAATTTAAGGGTGGTTTGAACAACATAGGAGTTAGGACTACAGTTTTCGTATGCTCAAAGATCTATGAACTTTAACAAAACTTTTTTTGATGAATGAAATGAATATGGAAGGAATTACAAAATGCATGACACTTCCTAAAACGAACATGGTGGGATGTGCAGATATTGTCCATTATAGTGGTCGTTCGTTATAGCGATTTAAAGAACCACATTGGATTTATGCATTGTAGACAAAAATTCGGAGCCAAGGATGATGTTTGGTATAGTTAAGTGTTCGGTATAGCGATGTTTGTTATAAATGTAGCAGTGTTCCAATGTACACAGTACCTTTTTAACATTCATGAGCTGCAAGTTCAAATCATTGAAACCAAAATGCACAGCAAGTGTTTGTAAATAATTAAAAAACAACAACAACAGCAGCAATTACACCCTACACTATAGCAATTTCTCAAACCACCATGTATTTCCTAATTTTCCTTGACTGGTTATAACTGTCACATTGCTTCTTAAAAGCAATATCAATCTCATGCAGGTTGTTAAAATTTATGGACTGAAACCGGTTTTTTTTTTGCTGGTTAGTGAGATCATGTGCATGTGCATTCCAAAGCTATGGAAAGTGAAGTAAAAACAAACCAACAGTGTTCATTTTCAAACAATACTCGGGCATTTGTTATTCCACGTTGGAAATTGTGTTTTTTTAATGGCAAAGTGGCAATAATATCATGTACAGTATATTGTATTGCCACCCAAGAGTTGTAATTGATGTAGTATTACAGGAAAGTTATTACAGTACTGCTCCTATTGGTACTGGTACATGTATGTGTGTGCAATATGCAATGGTAACTACAGTGGCAAGAGCCAAAGTAACAAAGTAACAATCATGTACAGTAACAAGGCCAATGCAACATGCATGGCATGCATTTACAACTACGACCAACAAGAAAGTCATTTTTAAATGTTCTGAATGTTCTGGGGCATTACTGTTTTTTCTTTTGGAATGGGTGACTTTAGAGAACCGGTCTTCAAGTCAACAGTGCAGGCGCACGCACAACAGCGCAGGCGCAAAACGACGCGCGCATGTTCACTATTGCGTGCGCGTGCGCTGTTGACTTGAAGACCGGTTCTCAAAAGTCTCCCATTATTCTTCTTAAGTTGGATAACATGCACAAATTTCATAGTATTTATGCTAAAAATCAAACAAATCAGGCCGAAACAAAGTGCGGAAAAATGAGTTGTGGCAATTAAGGCACTAGAGTTTTTTTCAAGAGAATGTTGTGCGAAAAGAAGGAATCTTCCAATAGGAACACGTTTTGACTGAGGCAAAAACTAATTACAAAGACATCAATCAAAAAACAGATAACAAATAAAGATGCACTGCATCCATTGGTAATTAAGGCCGTGTCCCAAATCTCTGGCTGCGACCGCAAAATAACACACAAGTCTATGGAAACGGCTGCAGTCACTGGCTAGCGGCTGCCATACATGTAGGTGTGTGTGTAATTTGCAGCCGCAGCCAGAGATTTAGTGGAACAGCCAGAACACAATGCACAGCATTCATTGGTAACATGGCACACGGGTACCGGTTTACCGTGCAAAACCTACAGAATAGTCAGGTTGTGGGGCTGGATAAGGATCATTATATTGTACACTGGGCTGAACCTGTAAAAATGGAACACAGTAAGCAAGTCTATGAGATGAGTACTACAAATGTAAACAAAAACATCAACAAATGAATAGAAAAAAAAAAAAAAAAATGATAATAAATAAAAATAATAAACATGAGAAAATGAACATAAGAACGTGGAAAATGAGGAAATTTTTAACTAGATACTTAAAGGTAATATCATACTTTGGTTTTTGTCAAAGAAATACAGATTCATGGGCAAAAATATCAAGGAAGATACAGTAACAGTCATTTATGAAAATTTCAGTCCCATACGTTGCTCACTTCTGAGGAAACAGTGAAAAACGGCCACTATATTTCTTAAGTCTTTTCTATTTTATTTTTGGTCTCTCTTTTCTGGATAAATACAGCATTTCGGGCAGACAATTTTTAACGGTATGTTTCTACCAGCACCATCTTTAATACCCTGTAAGTTATAGGTAAATTTGTGAAGGTTTCTGTTTCAGTATGCTACCAAAGTACATTTACTACCTTTAACATGTTTAAGTTGATAAGAATTCTATGAAACCTAATATGTACAGAGAAGATGTAGCCTGAATAAAATATGTTAATACAAAAAATGCTGTGACAGCTACTTGTACTGTTACAGCAGCGTGATGAAATTATTAGTACAACATACATAAGTACACCACACATGACAACATGGGCAAAGCAATGATACAAACTACATGTACAAAAGTATATGTAATGTACAATGTATGAAAATTGAAGATGTGAAAAATACACTACAACAAAAGTTTGGGTACACATTACATTAGACTTTCAGATATATTCAACATTTGCAACAATCCAATATTCTTTAGGCTGATTTTTCTAGTTTCATCATCTTCATATTACAGGAAGTGTTGTTTCATTCACTATCGGGACAAGCAGGAAACTAATCTGATTCTGAAACAGAAATTCAGGATAGCTTTCCTGTAAATATGATATTGAGATATGGGTCATTCCACTGTTGGAGGGTGATTTCTGATTGAATCAAGTAAAGACCTGTACTGTACACTAGCCGTCATTGACACCATCACAAAACATACCCCTGGTGGGATGACCTGGGGCCAATTTCATAGAGCTGCTTCCGCAGAAAATTTGCTTAAGCATGAAAAGTCTTCCTTGGTCAAACAGGATTGCCAACCAAATTTTCATGACACCTTTTGACTTGTATTCAGCAATTGTTTGCTGAGCATAACATTCACAAGATGTTTTGGATAGCATACTGATTTTATTTACCAAGGTTTTTGGTGCTTAAAAAGCAAATTTTGGTGCTTAAGCAGCTCTATGAAATTGGCCACTGGATTCAAGATTTTACAAAGCTGTGTGCATGCTACACTCATGTAGCTTTTCCTGAAAATGAAAGATTTGGACTTACTGCAAAACCGACTCCGGCTGGATTAGCGCTGTATGGAAGTCCTGCTGAGCCGCTTCTAGCTCCGTAATCCGCACTAGGCATGCCCATAGGTGCCTATGATATAAGAGAAAAAACACTAGCATAAAAACAGTGCTCTTTTTATGATAAAAGCAGTACATCAAGTTTTTCTTTTCATTCTACTACATCAAAACTTTGGAGGCAAAGGTGGCAAGGGCATCAGGCACTTGTCTCTCACCAATGTGGCCCGGGTTCGATCCCGTCTTGGGTCATGTGTGAGTAGAGTTGTGCGCTGGTTCTCTCTTATGCTACTTGTAAGGGTTTTTCTCTGGGTTCTCCGGTTTGCCTCCTTCCACAAAAATCAAACAACTTTGATCTCAGGCTCTGTTCGGTTATCATATGGGTTGATATGGCTGGCAGCCAAGGGCGCCCATGAATGCCGGCAACTCGATCATGTTGAAGTCGCATCCTTCGCAATTCAGCACCCCAGCTGAGAGTAAGGATTATTAGCCTCCCAAATAATTATTATTTATACACTTATTTAATACCCAAAAGCATGTTGATACAGTTGGTCCGAACGTTAAATAGGGACATTACCATTTTTTTACCCGTCCACTGGGCAACCAAGGAAGCTATATAGTCTAGCTAGTCCAGAGCATTTTTTTAACACTTTGGAAATTAGATATTGGTCAGGGCCCTTTTCCAAACCTGGGCTCTGGCTCATGCTCCTTCTCCATTTTGTGAATCCATTTTAAAATAACGAGTATCAAAATAGAGGCTTTTGGCAACGGTTTGGAAGCAGATACTCTATTTTGAACAAGAAAACAGAGCTTCAGCTTCAATGAAAAGCCACAACCTATAATTTCAGCATATGGATGACAGCGCTGGAGCCGGAGCCGGAGCCGGAGCCGAGATTTGAAAAGGGGCCCATGTCTCATTTTGTTACTGTGTAGCGTAGGTAATCTTTAGAAAAATGTTGACATGGATTATAATTTAACTCACCGCTGCTGGGTACCCGGGCTGAGAATATCCTGGAGCTTGAGCAGGGGGGTAACCCCCTCCCCCGGGTGCTGGTGGGTACCCGCCACCTCCTGGTGCCGGCGGGTAACCCCCGGGTGCCGATGCGGGCGGGTAACCTCCTACCCCTGGGGCAGGTGGGTAACCTCCGCCACTGGGTGCAGGTGGGTAACCCCCTCCCGATGGTGCTGGCGGGTAGCCTCCGCCCCCTGGTGCGGGTGGGTAACCTCCGGGTGCCGGTGGGTACCCTCCTGAGGGTTGCGGGTAACCACCACCGGGTGCGGGAGGATATCCGCCTCCACCTCCAGGGGCTGGTGGGTAACCACCGGGTGCTGGCGGGTACCCTCCTCCTGGTGCTGGTGGGTAGCCTCCACCGTAGCTCATGGTGTCTGTAGAATCAAGTGCTTCTGAAAACTGCAGCCCAAAGAGTATAAAACATTAATATAAGCAAAATATGTTTTGAAAACAAGTTTGACAAACACAAATGCCTTGTTGTAACTTTGAAATGATCCTTCTCGCCGAGTCTTAATACTAGGCCACTAGTAGAGTGTACTTCATTCATAGGCATGGTACAGTACTTGAACAGGTTGTGACATTTATATGCCAACAATGGACGTCGACATATTAAAAAATGATGAGTATATCGGGGCAACGCTTCATGTGTCAGAAGTCTAGGCACCCGACAAGTACCTAGTGGTACTCGTAATTTTTCAATATGGCAATGCCATATTAATTCCACAACCTGGGATTTTTACGGTGAAATACATGGAAAATTGTACGGTTTTGGAAAACTTCCAGGGAATGGTGTGAAAAATCAAAGTCTGAGAAATACAAAAGTGTAACTAACGTTAGGCCTAAGTGAAATTATGATAATTATCCAGTCTTCGTCATTTGAGAAGATATTGAAATTGAAAGTTTGTGACAATTCTGCTCTTTGGATCTCGCGCTTTTAATTTAAGTCATGCCTTGAAGTAGGGCTGTGAATGGCGACCAGAGAGAGACGGATTTTAATAAAAGAGAGCCATCTACAGCGGTACAGCCCTACGTGTGGGGCTAGCTGACAACTTACAGTTTAGGCCTTAAAATGCATGACGGTTGTCACTAGCCTACTTTGACCCTGACAAGGGCGTGTTCGTGCAGCAACAATGGCACCTTAATAAAAACCGTTATTCGGTAAAAAATACTAAAGTAAAACATCGACGATATAAATACAGCATATAGAAAGGCAATACCTGTTTCTGGAATGCAGAGACCTTACGTCGAAAGCTGCATAATATTGGTACAGCCAGGCAACAATTTGCGATTTTCGTTCACGTACTGTACGTGAACAACTGCAAAATGTACTTCTTCTTGTCTATCATAGCGCCCTCTATCGACTAATAGTGTCCATTATTTTGTTCATGACAGGACAAAGTTATTTTTGTTTGAACATTTTGGGCCATTTGCTGTGAAAGTGTTTAGCTTTTTCACTGAAACAAAACAATACCTGAATTAGATAACCCTAATATTGCTTTAAAAAGATATTTATCATTTTAAGTAGTAGCATGTAAAGGAGGGGAGGTGATAATGCCCCGCCCCTAAAATTAACACGAAAAAGCCAATTAAAAATTTCATTACTAAATTTTATTCGTTTTTATGCTCAAAATATTTATTTCTTTTTACGTAGAACTTTTATCACCACAATCATTATTTAAACATTCATTTCAAGAAAAAAAAAAGAAAACTGAGAAACTTCATGTACCTTACCTTCTAAACTCCCGACGGCTGTTTTGTGATGTGATTTCTTTTTCCCGCCTTTAATTCCGTTATTTGCAGAAAGTTTTACCGCAGGTGCTACACGCTATAATATATCACTGTCGAGTTTGCTCCAGGAAAAACATTGAATGCAAAATACCGAAACAGAGGGCAAGTAATATACCTTCCAAGGCGTTGGTATTTTTAAACGCCAGTTCCCTTATCTCTTACAGTAATTTTCCAAAGTGGATATCATAGTGATCCAGTCACCAAAAGTTTGACGTCATTACGCGTACGCTGCCCATTCATAACAAACATGTTGTTTATAAAGCGCCCAAAATATTAGTCAGTAAAAAGCGCCCGAGCATTGCACGTATGATTTTGTGTACACTTACGAAGGTCGCGCCGCTCAAGTTTGGCGATAATGAGAGCCCATTTGGGCGAGGCAACTGACGTAATGAAACCGATGATGCATACATTGGCCTGGAGTTGAGTCAAACGTCTATTTAGCGCACGTGCATTTATGTTCAAGGAAAAATCCAGTCATCAACTGCAGTGCTCGACCTGTGGGCTGGAATTTCTTTTGATCAACAATACAATAGATAAAATCGTGTACATTGGACCGCTATACTGTTGACAGTAAAAATGAGCCATTTAGTGTACGTAATAGGAACAATTTTGAGCTTCCATTAGTTATTTTGATGATTTCTTATAGAAAATATTTCCTTTGCGAAAGATCGAAAAGTATCAGGCCTTCCCGTCTGGATAGGCAGTTTGCAGCAGTTATTATACTTGGCGACTTTTTAATTCACCAGCCAATCAAAAAAAAAGATGTCAAAAGTGTTGCTTATCACGTCGAGTTTCTGGGTTAGATTTTGATACGTTTCTTTTCACAGACGCTTAACCTTTCTAGATTCGTTCGCCCGAGCAATGCCCTTCAAACTCGGACACTGGGCAATTCCATGATTCTCTTTCTCGGGCAATGTGATGCGAGGGGCCCGGAACACTAACGCTGAAGTGGGGTGTTTGTCCCGGTTCCCACATAAATTGAACTTCACAAAGAACGAAAGAAGCCAAAACGAACAAACAAACACACAGACAGAAAGACAGAACAGGCCGTCAAAAACAAACAAACAAATAAAGGAACAAATGGGAACGAACAGACAAAAAATCAACAACAAGAGAAAATACTTTTCAAGTCACTGTCATCAGCTTTAATGACATTTGAATTCAATTAACAAAATATATACAATCATTGAAAAAATAATATTATAGTCATTAAATGAAAAACAACATCACACAGAGGCTGAAATAGGAATTGAAATTGCACTTCTAAGCATGCAGGAATGATGTAGAAAACTGGCTTTGAATAAAATGTGCAAGACACATTTTGTGTACAATCAAGTACAATGCGTACTGTACATAAAAGTTAGGACGAAAATCACCTCTAAAGGTACACTTGTAATATCATACTTTGGTAGCATACCGTAACAGAAATCTTCACAGATTTACCTAAAACCTACAGGGTAGCATAAAGATAGAAATATCCCATTAAAATTTTTCTGCCTGAAATGATGTATTTATCCAGAAAAGAGTAAAACCAATTGACCAAAAACAATTTTGATCTTCGGAAGATCAAAAAGCCCGGTGAAAAGATTTAATACCGTGGGCGTTTTTCACTGTTTTTCTCAAAAGGTGGGCACTGTATGGGACTGGGAATTTCACAGATGACTGTATTTTCCTTGATATTTTTTACCATTAATCTACATTTCTCTGACAAAACAAAAGTATGAAATTACATTAATATTTAAATCATGGTAACCACGACATACTTAAGAGATTGAAATAATATCAACAAAATATTATTCATAAACATTTACTGTACTGTTTGTTTTTCTCAGGTTTTATCAAACATTAACTGCTGTAGCTCAAACTTCTGCACACACTACAAAAATATTACATTTCTGAGGAAAAAATAATAACCCAAATACCATTCCATTTTTAGTATTTACAGCACACTACTGCAGCACACTGCAGTTTATTTATACATAAAAATCACAAAAATGCATGAAAATATTGCAGAATTTTAGAAAAAGTAAATATTAGAACATGATTTCTGGCTTTGCCATTCACAGCACACAGCGTAATCTTGTTACACTCAGCAGTTTAATAAAATACAGATCACTGCACTTCACAGATATTGCAAAAATCTTAGCTTTGCGTCAGAAAGCAGCGTTTCTTTTGCACATTGCATAAAAATAATTATAAATTGCCTTCCTTTGGTAGTTGAAAATATTAATTTTCCATGATTATTTTGCATAATTACATTTATCACATTAGAAGCATAAATTTTGAAAAATTACTTTTCTTTGTGAATTTAAGTTAAGTAAAAATGCACCACTAGTAAAAGTTTACACACAAAAGGCTTATCCGCATGCACAATCATTCTGCATATAAAATCATTTTAAAATATGATAAACAACCATTGTGTTTACCAATAGATGCAATGGTAACCTTTATTTGCCCTCTCTCAACTTCCAAGGGAAATATACAGCCCCAACTTACAAGTAATAAGACTACTTGTACATAGGGCTATCTATATCCTCTCAGGTAGGCCTACCCATAAACTCCCGGGCAGTGATAGGTGTAGTGACTGAGAGCCTTGTTACAAGATGCAAGAGCCACAATTTATTGTGGAATCTTCAACAAAACCTTGAACACTCCATCCTCTGGTACCTTATAAGAACCACACAACTGTTTCATCTTAGTGCCCAGTATGCCATCTCTGCCTGAGTTTCCATACTGCATAGCCTGATATCTTACTGATTATCTTAATTCTCAGCAGTTTTACCTCAAGTACATGTACATGTGTTGGGTTTCACTGGTGTCCCACATGCAATGATTTCAATCTCTCCCACACTTGGCATAGGAATTCAGTTTCCGGCTTCCCTCTCGGTTCCCTTCGCCTCTTACCGGTATGTACATTTCCACAAGTTCTTCAGTAGTCTGGTTCCTTTTGCCTCTTATGTACATTTCCAGAAGTTCTTCAGTAGTCTGGTTCCTTTCGCCTCTTATGTACATTTGCAGAATTTTTTCAAAAGTCTGGTTTTCCGGGAGATGATCTGAATAAAATAACAATCATATATAAATTTCATAATCATTAATTTCCTTGAAAAAATTGACCGCACTTATTGGCCCACTGCATGTGACAAGTATGAAATTGGCGTTAAATTGTTTAAATTGATCGGACCAATGGCAATGGAAAATTATCAAAGAGGGGAAGGAGGGGGAGGGGTTTGAGGTTTGTGTTTGGGGGTGGGGTCAGTTGTGAAATTTTGCATCTGATTTTGATTTGGACAAAAAAATCTTGCTGAGAACAGATTTAAACGTCCTGCTATGAATGAGCGGATTGGACTTAAGTGGACGCATGTCAGACATAAAATAAAAGGTTGATTGGTCAGAAACAAATGGGGGCGGGCCTTAATGGATTAGCCGTTTTAACAAGAGCACAAGAACACAGTTTGTCCAGGGGTCGATTTCATGAAGCTGTACGATCGATCATAACTCGAGTTATGAAGGATAATTCATCGTATCCTTCTTAGGGCTGCAATGCATCGCAAGTCCAACGATTGATAGCAAGTAACGATGTGTTTGGTGGAATCCATGGTGTGATTTACCTATAAGATCCACTACTGTAATCCGTTGTCCGAGTGGCCGAAGGAGCCACGCCAAATCTCTTGTGACCCTGTCGCGAGCTTCTGGAGACCCCACTGCCACGTCTGCTTGACGCATGATAAGACTGAGAACTATCTTGCCTGTCTGAGGTAGAGTAATGACTGCGTTGGCTATGTGCGCTGGCTGGACTGCTGTACCCAGACGTAGTACCATGACCTGGCCCTCGGCCGCTCCTGACAGCCGACTGGTCAGTCCCGGACAGGGCTGAGCTCTGAGCGCTCTGGGGCCGGCTGCTACCGTCCGATAGACTAGGAAAGCTACCGTGGTGCTCAGGCTGGTACGAGGCGACCGTGTGAGGGCGTCGCACATGCGTACCGTGGTGTTGATGGGGTACGTAAGGGTTAGCTGTGTGGGTTCGGTAATAGTTTGTCTGAGGGAACATTTTAGGATAATCTGGATGGTTGGGGGCTGGATACCTGTTTGGACAGAAGAAAAACAAAAATAAGTAATCTGTAGAGTATTATAAATAGGTTTGTGTTTTATGAAATACTGAAATTTATGTAAAAGTTTGTTTTTTCCTTGCTCTATGGGATAGGGGCACAAATGTTGTTTTCAGTCCCCCTCCCCCCCCCCCCAGGTGCCCCCTTGAAAAACTGGTACACCCCTGTGAGCCCCCTGACAAATTTGACACAAGGAGCATTTACGAAACAGTTTCAGGCTCTGGCTCCATTTCGTGAATCCATTCTAAAAAAACGGGTATCAAAATGCATTTAGAGGCTTTTGGCTGCGGTTCTGAAGTAGATTCTCTAGGTTGAAAAGGAAAACAGAGCTTCAGCTTCAATGAAAAACCACAACCTATATTTTCAGCATATGGATGTCAGAACTGGAGCCTGAGCCTCAGTTTCGTAAACGCCCTATGTACGCCATTTCTGCTCATATGTTTCTTAGCAGATGAAAATAAATGAATACAATTATTTCCATAAACCAAACCAAATTTGTTTGTGATGCAAGGATCCAATACTTACCATGGTTCTTGAAATCTGTGTGTATATTTGTCCTCTTGCGCTCTTCTGAAGACACCCATCTATTAAAAACAAATGTTAAGAAGCATTATTAAAGGTAATATCATAGTGAAATCATACTTCGGTTTTTATCAAAGAAATGCCGATTTGTGGGCAAAATATCAAGGAAGATACAGTAACAGTCATCTGTGAAATTTTCAGTCCCATTACGGTGCCAACGTTTGGAGAAAACAGTAAAAAATTGCCACAGTATTTCTTAAGTCTTTTCACCATTATTTTGTATCTTCAAAAGATCACAATTGTCATTGGTTTTACTCCTTTCTTGATAAATACAGCATTTCTACCACCACCATCTTTTTACCCTGTAAGTTAAAGGTAAATCTGTGAAGATTTCTGTTTCTGTAAAGGGAACGGCAAAATGGTGTTAAGTTTCAGGAAGAATGCCTGTGTCGGCAAATTTGGCCGAAAATAAACCGGTACCCTGCCTAACAGTTTCTGTCTACACATACCTTGATCTGTTTGCCACTGGTAACATTCTTCCAGTCTGTGAAAGGCGGGATCAGCCAGCCCACCTCTCCTGCCCATTTGCCTCTGGAGGTTGGATGCGGGGAACCAGTGGCTCCCCTCCAGATGTAGCCCAAATCACTGGTTCCCTCTCGTGACATTGTTCCAATGCCGACCATCCTGTCGTCAGTAACGACCTTGGAGCGATAGTCCCGAACTCCGCCTGGACCTATGATACAAATGTTAAAATTTGTGCAAATTTTAAACATGGATTTAAACAAGTCCTCGGTTTTATATAAAAATCAGATCGATCGATGATCTTCAACTCATAATTCTGTTGTGTAGCCAATCTTCGTTAAGTCCAGTTATTGCATGCAGTAGGGCTCTATATCATATACTCAAGTTCACATCAAAATCATGAATAAGCCGACCGTCGACCCCAAAAAATTAAAAAGGGAGTTCAGTGCCCCATACAAGGTCAAACATGAGAAGTAGGCCTAATATGAATAATTAATGCTCCAATAGGCAAAAGGTTTAACTAGATCTAGCTTTAGTAACATTAACAAATAAAAGGAATTACATGAACACTATGTTATGTATTTTTCTCAATTTTTAAAACAACAACACACAATAAATTGAGAAAAATATATTACAATAGGCATGACCAACAATTATTTAGTTAAATTTCTAATAACCACAACTGCATTCATCTTTCAAACAAACTTACCTGTGAAAAGTATGGCCCCTTTGCCCATGTTGTGGGTGCCTCTTTGAGTGAGCCATGTCGCATCAGACTTCACCGAACTCCTACCGTCCGATACGGACGAACTACGGCGGGAATCTACCGCCATCCCCGCTGCTGGCATCCCGTGGCGTGGCTGCTGGCCTTACCGTCTGGAGAATCTCTACAAGTTCACTAGACTCAGAGAACTTATTCCTTGGCTTTGTTTGGCGAGGTTCTTGTCCTTAAATTCAGGTTTTCATGAAGGTTGACAACTTGAGAAGGTACGTGTAGGCATTGGTATTAGTTAATTAATAACGAAAAGAGGCCAGTTTATAGAGTTTGGAACTCCTTTTTCAACCCCGAGTTACGAGAGCACAATTGGGACCATAATCTAATCATAATGATAAACATCGGCCCTACAACTGCACAATACCACCATGTCTGCACTGTTTCATTCTTTTCACATCAGGGCTTATAGTACAGACTCATCGATCCACCGCTCTTTTATTTGCATTCTTTGTAACTTTGCTGTTGTTTAACTTGTGTTTTTGCAGTCGGCACATGGTTGGCCCTGAATGGAACCGGGACGCCGGAACACGTTGCTAGGCAATACGTCGGCCATTATTTGGAGGGGTCCAAAAGCCAATCAATCAACAGGTGTATTGCGCAGCCTGTTTGTTATTGCCCAATGAACTGTAGAGGGCGTAATAAAGGCGAACAAATTTGAAAAGAGGGCGTCCTACTAAATTAGCGGGGTGTTCCCATGGGTGTACCCACTGATCTCAAGCATTATTGTACGAAGCCTAATTAGGCAAACCTAATTTAAATAATTATTGAAAATAAATGTGAAATATATTCAATTGGTGACTTAAAAAAAAAAATTGGGATTACTCAAGTCGCTATATTTAGCAGAATCTTATTAATTGACAATTAAATTTAAAACTGTACTGGTTATTACCGAAAAAAAGGCGTAAATTAACCAAAATCTGTGAATTTTGTCCTTCCTTCCTCTATGTTAAAAGGAATTTGAGGCTTATTTTCAAACAGGGTGATTAGATGAAATTCATTGTCATTGAATTAAATGCACACAAAATATCTTGAACATTAAATCACTTTAAAGGCATTACCTGTTTCTTTTTTTGTTCCACTGGGATTGAGAATCTTTGTGGTGGATATTTTGACCAGTTCATACAGAGGCCAATTTCATAGAGCTGCTAAAGCAAAGAAATTGTTTAAGCATGCAAAGTCTTCCTCGATCAAACAGGACCACCAACCAAATTTTCATGTGATGTTTACTGCTTTTGACTTGTATTCAGCCATTGTTTGCTGAGCATAACATTCACAAGGAGTTTTGGCTGGCATACTGATTTTATTACCAAGGTTTTTGGTGCTTAAGCAAATTTTGGTGCTAAAGCGGGCAGCTGTATAAAATTTGCCCCTGGTCTCAACTCTTAAAAAATCATTCAGCTTGAAAATAGAATCCCTTAAAAATTGTCAAATAGTTGTATGCTTTATGGCTTAGATACCACACTCTTTATTGCTTTCGTTGTCTCTCATCATTACAATTTTACAAATCAAATGCTTTCCTCTACATCCACACTGTACATTTTATCTGTTTAATGTCTGATATCCAATGTGTCCAAACCTAACTCAATTTTTTTGTATAACTTACGTTATAATGGCACTGATTTTACCCCGAGATCAAAACTGTTTTTTGGTCTTTGTTTTACTAATTTTTGTATAAATACACCATTTCTGGCAGAAATATTTTGGTATGTTTCTACCAGCACTATCTTCATACTGTGACAGTTATACGTCAATCTGTGAACATTTCTGTTTTGGTATGTTACCAATCCTGTACTGTACCTTTAAATATTTTTAAACAAGAAAGTATACACAATATCACACAATAAGTCTTAAATAACAAGAAAATATATACAATTTCAAAACAAATGACAACCAAAAATCAATGATAATTTGTGTGATTTCTATTTACAAATCCTATCATTTCCTGCTGAATGAGTTTACAAAGTTTGACAGGATTAGCAATTTGAACAAATGGCCGGGATTGTTTCTAATTTCAATCACATTTATTTCCTTCCAAGTGCCAATGCTTTCAAGATTATTCTGAACCTGTTTTCCATGATTTTTGTTCAGTGGATGAAAAAAAAAAAACCCAAACTGAGTGAATAAAATGTATAAATTTCCTTTCAACAAACATTTTGTTCAGTTAAATATGATTTGTTTGCTGTATTATTTTTGTCTTGTTGGCCCCGACAAAAATTAATACTACTTGCATGTGCAGCTTAACAGTGCAGCTAATTGTTCTCTTAAAATTACAAGATTTTACCATTCACATCACAAAATAATACAATATACACGTACATGTAATTTATCACAAAATGTAACACAAAACATGACTATTTTTTTTTTTGGGGGGGAGGGGGTTCAGCGGCAAAGGCGCTCATCAGCTGCCACCCCAATTTTTTTTTGAAATTGAGGAGGCAGGAGATACGATTTCTAGCCAAAATGTGCTAGTGTGGAATATTCCAAGTGATGTTTTCACTTTTACTTGGAAACAAAAAACAAAACAAACCTGATTTTTAAGTTGGGATTGTCAAGGGCGTTTACGAAACGGAGGCTCAGGCTCCGTTGCAGGCAACAGCTCCTTTTGTGAATCCATTCTAAAATAACGGGTATCAAAATAGATGCTTTAGGCTGCGGTTCTGAAGTAGATTCTCCGGTTTGAAAAGGAAAAAGCAGAGCTTCAGCTTCAACGAAAAACCACAAACTGTTTTTTCAGCATATGGATGACAGAGCTGGAGCCTGAGCCCAAGCCTCCGTTTCGTAAATGCCCTAAGTTTGCTAATAGGGCTCCAGGCTCGTGACGTCACATTAAGATGTTCGGACAAACAAGTCGTTAGTCATATACCCAACATTCACATCAACGTTGTGCAATTTGTCCGAACAGCCGTGTAACTATAGCTGTCGATATAAAGGGCGTATTCTATAAATAGCTCGAGCACGGAGCCCTATTGATATGATATAATTTTTGGGCAAACAGCAAAATCAAGAAAGAATAATGAAGGAAATAAATTAAACATCATAATTATGTCATTGATAAATTATATGTTGTGCCCATTTTATACCCACCAAGATTTGAGGTAATAAAAAATTGTTAAAGGGGAACATTACTTTTTTTTATGACAATTATTTTCACGGTAACATTTACATCTACAGTACTGTTAATAACACAGCTGTTGTTTGTAGCGTCTATAGTTCTTGAGATATGCTGCTAACAAAATCGACCGATCAAAAATTGAAAAGACTATTACGTGTCTAAGTTAAGAATTTCACCAAGTTTTAGATGCAAGTTTACCTAATGAACTTTTATACGATTTAACATTTAAGTTATTTTTAGAAATAGGTAAGAATAAGATTTGAAAAAAAAAAAAAAAACAGTGTAAAAGTTATGGGAGCTAGAAAAAATAAAAATCAGCATTGATTCAATAATTATGTGTTCCGATCCGGAACACGTTGAAACAGCCAATCAGAAGCATTCCAATATCTGTTCCGACCCGGAACACATTGAAACAGCCCACCACAAGGGACCCAAAACAAAGCAAATTAATACACTATTACATGTTATAACAAATGACTTGTCTAGCTTTGATAGCACACGTTACAAATTTTTCACAAATTGACAGACTCTAATTAGGCCGAAAAAAAAAAAGTGGAAAAAATAAAATTGTGGGTCGGTTGGCCGACTTTCAAACATTTAAGAATAAATACAGGATGTATGGTCACCTGGGCTTATAAATCAACGGTCTTGGGTCGTTTTGAGGAGACATGCTTTTTTACTGCTAAATCTTACATTTTCTGTCTAAAATTGTGAGTTTTTATACTTCAGGACTCGGAGAAAAAATAAATAAATAAAAAATCCTCACCCAAAGTTTTGGCATTTTACTTTCGGTCGCTGAGGGCAACACAACAAATTTTTTTTCCGGCCTTATGAACAACACGCAATGGTCAAGTTTGCCGAAGATTAATTGATTTGACATCCGAGTAACTCGAACGTCAGACAAGCTGGGAAGTCTCCTTTTCCAGACCAATGATAGGGATATATCCTCACGTGAGTTGCACTGATGCTGTTGCTAAACACTGTTGCGATTGGACCTTCGACATCTCCTTGGAAAACCTGAAAGAACACAACCAGTCAGTCTAAAGGTAATATCATACTTTGGTAAGACACCAAAACAGAAATGTTCACAGATTTACATATAACTTACAGGGTATGAAGATGGTGGTGGTAGAAACAAGCCGTAAAATTGTTCCGCCTGAAATGGTGTATTTATCCAGAAATTAGTAAAAGGACGACTGAAAAAAATCTTTTTCGATCTTTTAAAAGATAAAAAATAAAAGAGAAATGCTGTGGCTGTTTTTCACTGTTTTCTCAAAAAGTGGGCACCGTATGGGACTTAAATTTTCAAAGATGACTGTTGCTGTATCTGTCTTGATATTTTTGCCCATGAATCTCTGTTTCTTTGATATAACCCAAAGTATATTTATATAATATTCACGAAAGAAAATGGACAAACGAAGTACTTGAAACCTGCGTACCTCAGGGTCTAATGCATGAAAGCCAGCAATAGAGATGACGTAGGTGAAGACCTCCTCGGGATGCATCTTATAGGCGAACTTAAAGGATCTTACACTACTACCCAACTCAGCTGTGTCACACAGAGCTAAAATCACGCCCGATACCTCCGTGCTCGCACCTAAGTCCGCCTCAATCCATGGAGTGGAATCAGAAGTACTGTGCAGATCACGAGAAAAACATAACACACAAGACATTTTATGAAGAAAGTAGAAGGCAAACATCTGACAATCACTTCTTGATGTTCCAAGGTGATTAAAGAATACACTGATCCAATAGGCCACGCCCACCATAGCAACGGCCAAGCAACGGCACGCTCACAACGTGTCACACGTCACGATCGCCTACATGTGACGCACGCCTTCAACCATAATACGAAAGCACTTCTCTCCGTTGGACTTTGATTTTGGAAAAGGCAAAAGAAAAATGTACATTTCCTCTCTTGCTAGGGCATCAAGAGTCAGAATTACAATGAAAATATAAACGCCATCAATTTGTGGCAGAAAGATACTGTACTTGTGAAGTTGTGCTGCACTTGAAGAGGACGGCATTAATGTTTTTCCAGTACGTATAATATAAACGTAAACACCGTTGTAATTAATACCGCGTATCGCTAGCAAGAGATCACCAAAATGGCTGATGCAAATGGTGATCAGATTTTCGCAGCTGTGATTGGCCAATGAAAAATGGGGCGGAGCTTACTGGATCGGTGCATTATGAACATGGGGTGACTAGTTTCAATGAGCGTTTCAATATTTGTTCGGGAAACATTTTAGTATGAACAGATGCAGGCATATCAATTTCAGTTTTCACTTCAATTTTTAGGATGAAACTAATTTGGGCGTTTCCAAAAAGTGAAGCACCAAGAGTTTGGAACGCGTTGGCCAATGACAATTCACGGAATTTGTGATCGTTCCATGAACAGATTCAGCGCATTGTGATTGGCCAACACGTTGCAAACTCTTGGTGGCGCACTATTTAAAATTGCCCAAATTTTGTTTGTTTAGAAACTGCGCTGTTTTCACAGCTATACAGTAATCTGAGCACGCGCTTTTGAATGACGCCCTCTTTTGATTATTAAAACAAGAAACTGGGGTGGTGTTTATTGATCTAAATGCACTACAACTCCGGCTTGATGCATGGTGCGCGATTTATTCCTGAAAGAAACACTGAGTTTAGAAGAATATTCAGCATGGACAACATGTCCCGGATTTCCCCACCGGTCTTTTGCTCATGATTAGCTTTCCAGCTTCCCAGATTTCAATAAAAGATGATTGGCGGTGTACAAAACAATATACTGACACCACCGCAGTTTTTCTTTTTAATCAAAAGAGGGCGCCCTTCAAAAACTTGTGTTCGGATTACTGTATACACCGATCGGACGACGCAAACATGGAGGTAAAAAACACCCGCCATTACTGCAGTGTCCCCGCCCAATATTTTGTCCGGCAACAAAAGAATTTACGCTCCGCTGCACTCTTAAGGGTGTACGTCCCTTAATTAGGGGACGTACACCCTGCAGTATACAGTATACGTGAATTATTTTGTTGCTGGACAAAATACCAGCGGGGACACACCAGTAATGGCAGGTGTTTTTTACGTTCGCGCCGTCGGATCGGTGTATAGTGTTAATAAAAATGTTGCTAGTGATTGATGTTTTAATCCTCCTTTTTGTAACTTGGTCCTTCAATCAAGTGACTAGTCCATGCCTTGTATGTTTGTTGGATACTTACTCGCTACACCAACCCACAGGATCATTCAGTCGTCCCTTCCAGGCGTATTTGGCATCTCTGTCACTTGACGCCCTCATATGCTCATGAGGGATGACTGATTCATGCTGTACGCCAATGTGTTTATAGACCCTTGCAGAACCATACCCGGCTGTCATTAAAAGGTATAATACCATGATTGGTAAAGGTCATAGAACAGCACTCACACTTTGTCAGATCCAGCAGGTACATAAAATAACACACCTGTGAAAATCTGAGCTCAATCGGAGATCCGAGTCACGAGAAAATAGCGAGAACCCGACTCAAGCACAAAATTTGTTTAAGCATGAACAGTCTTCCTTGATCAAACAGGATTGCCAACCAAACGTTCGTGTGATGTTTACTGCATTTGAAATGTATTCGGCCATTGTTTGCTGAGCATAACATTCACAATGAATTATGGCTGGCATACAGGTTTTATTGACCAAGGTTTTTGGTGCTTAAGAAGCTCTATGAAATTGGCCCCTGGAAAGATTGAATGTGATATGGAGTTTCCCCCGTTTTAGACAGGCGTGCCAGCCTCACGCCGAACCATGTCAACTGATAGGCAAGATTTGAATTAAGTACATAGAAAGTTCATCGTCTGAAACAATTAGGAGCGACCAGGCGCGCATGATGCCGAAAGATTGACGGTCTGGGTCGTTCAGGATGGCGCTAGAGCGACATCGTTTCATTCAGTTGTAGTGCTACTCAAATGTATTTAGTTCGCCTGTCGGAAACCAAAATCTGAATTGGGTCGACCTAGGGTTGCTCCTAATCTATTTAGTTCGGCGCGACGCTGGCACGCGGGGTTAGTTACCTGAACATCCCGACATGTAAGAGCTGGACCACGTCGGATTGTCTCCAACTAGAACGCACGTCTGCAGGTCTGAATTTCCATCTGCATTACATTCCACAGTAACTGCATAGTTGACTGGTACCAGCCCATGGCTACAGTTGTTGGCATTATTGACGACGGGACTGGATGGCAGGTCGCTTATGGCGCATCCTACCTCTACAGAAGCAACAAAAGATATTTACGTTGAATGGTAAAGTAGCAAAATACCAAAAGATCTCCAATAAAATGTCTCAGTGTTTGTGGCATTTAAAGGTAATATCATAGTTTGGTTTCTGTCAAAAAAATGCAAATTCATGGGCATAAATATCAAGGAAGATACAGTAACAGTCATCTGTGAAATCAGTCCCATACGGTGCCCACTTCTTGAGAAAACAGTGAAGAGTGCCCACAGTATTTTTAAAACAATTTTTACCGTTATTTCTGATCTTTAAAAGATCAACAATGTTTTTGGTCATGGGTATACCCTGTAAGTTGAAGGTAAATCTGTGAAGATTTCTGTTTCTGTATGCTACAAAATTATGAAAAAACCTTTAAAGTGGTGCAAACCTTGATCTTAATATTTCAAAATTGGAGAATACACCATCAGTTAAAGGTATTATCATACTTTGGTAGCATACCAAAACAGAAATCTTCACAGATTTACCTATAACTTACAGGGTATAAAGATGGTGATGGTAGAAACATACTGTTAAATTTCTTCTGCCTGAAATGCTGTATTTATCTAGAAAAGAGTCAAACCAGTGACCAAAATTATTTTTGATCTTTTAAAAATAAAAAATGAAAGAGAAAAGACTTAAGAAATACTGTGGTCGTTTTCACTATTTTCTCAAAACGTGGGCACCGTATGGGACTGAAATGTTCACAGATGACTGTTGCTGTATCTTCCTTGACATTTTTGCCCATGAATCTGTATTTCTTTGACAAAAACCAAAGTATGATATTACCTTTAAACTAAGTGATCTAAATTTCCTCCAAAATGTTGCACATCACTTTTTTTGGGGGGGGGGGGGGGGGGGCGGGCGGGCTGGTGATCCCGTTTCCTGCAGATAACTAAAACCCAAAGTAAAACTTTGAACCACAAATTGCTTAAAGGTAATATCATACCAAAAATATCAAGGAAAAAAAGATAAAAAACATTTCCGGTCGTTGTTTTACTAATTTCTGGATAAATACACCATTTCAGACGGAATAATTTTAACGGTATGTTTCTACCACCACCATCTTCATTCCATGTAAGTTATACGTAAATCTGTGAACATTTCTGTTTTGGTCTCTGAATTACCAAAGTATGATACTATGTTTAAGCAGCTCTATAAAATTGGCACTGTTATTTACCTTCGCAGTGTATTTCTTGCGACCATGCTGCCTGGCTACCCTGACTCATACAGCTGATGTGATTGGCTGGTATTGCTTGGTGAGTAGTAGGACATGTCAAAATGCACGTAGTACCGACTGTAACTTGAGCTCCAGATAGGCAACCACTCCACTGACCGCTTTCTAGAGATGGTACGTCACACGTAATTGCTGTAAATGAAAATGCAAGAAAAAAGGATAACGCATAGTGGAAAACCGCTATACCTCTCAGGGATACCATCTCAGGGATGAGATTGACCAATGATAAAAATGTCTGAAAACAGCTGACTGGGAGCATAAAAAGTCTGAAATCTGAAAATCTCCTATACTTTTGTACACAGCCTGTGAGGAACAAAAATCTGAAATCCAAAACAATCAGATCTGAAATCAGATTTTCATTTGAGAAATTTCATCCCGGGCTATACCGAACATCATCCTTGGCTCCCAATTTGTGTGTATAATGTAAAATGTATAGGCAATTATAGGCATGCTGAACATTGTTCACTATAACGAACGACCACTATAACAAACAATTTCTGTGCATCCCAGTGTGTTTGTCATAGCGGCGTTCCACTTTATATTTGAAGGTGTAATACATGATTGGTAAAGGTCACATAACAACACTAGCACTTTGTCTACTCCAACATGTACATAAAATAACACACCGGTGAAACTTTGATCTCAATTGGACAGCCGAGTCACAAAGAAATAGCAAAAAAAAAAGAAGTCTCAATTTTTCTCATAAAACAAACGAATGGTTTTGATCTTACCCCGAGATCAAAACTGTTTTCGGTCTTCGTTTGACTAATTTCTGGATAGATACGTAATTCTGTGAACATTTCTGTTAGGTTATGTTACCAATCCTGTACAGTTTATGAGCGGCCTTTTACAGTTAAGACAATTTTAATTGATTGATTCGTCTCAGGAAGGAGGGTGCCAAGTCCTTGAAGATTTGAAGAACTTGAAGAGCTGAAGGTGGTCTGTTCACAAGCCCTCATCAAAAGGGCCACCACTTGAGTATTTTAGGGCTCAAATTTCGTGAAAAGAAAGAGCACTGCACAGCAGGTCTAGTAACTGAAGCATTTTACTAGACCTGAACTTTTTCACTAGAATTGTGGCATCCAAACACATAGGAAAACCAAAATTGTATGCAATATTGTGTCAAAAATCATCAATGTAGGAAAACAAAATCACTTGACAGCTGGACTAGTGCAGTGGTCACACTTTACTAGACCGACACTGAAATCACAAGACTCAGTCCATGGTCTAGTGGATATTTCGAGCCCAGGGGCCGATTTCGCTAACATTTGAGATCAACGCTCAAGCCCAAATCCATCGCTAAACAGAAAATTGCTACGCAAAGTAGCGATCAATTTTCCGTTTAGCGATGGATTTGGGCTTAGCGATGATCGCAAATCGTTAGTGAAATCGGCCCCTGATCTTGATCCTGTTTATTGGGCTATAGTCATTTACCTTCGCATTGTATAGGTTCTACCCAGACCCCGTAGCCATTTTCATCGCCAACGCATGTAGTCTGGTTGACGGGCGCTGGTCTGTATCCGGGAAAACACAGGAGAGTACAGGTGATGCCAAAGAGGACGTCCCTCCCCAGCAGGCAGTCGAGCCAGTACCCGCTGGCAGGAAAAGGGACGTAGCATTGGATTTCTGAAAAACAAATATTTTAACAAAGAGTAAACAAAGAAAAATTTACATAACAAAAAGTGTGTATAAAACAATACACAATTTGAAGAGTTATGTCGGACAAAATGCCAGCAATTTGTCGGCCCTTAAATCATGCGTTGTAATAGGAGACTTTGGAGAACCTGTCTTCAAGTCAACAGCGCACGCACAACAGCGCAGGCGCAAAACGTCGCGCGCATGCTCACAATTGCGTGCGCTGTTGACTTGAAGACCGGTTCTCCAAAGTCTCCCATTGGTCAATTTGTCAAGGGGCGTGGCCTACTGGATCGGTGTATTACGTACCAACGCATTGTGCATCGTCTGACCAGAGTCCGTGGTCACGTCCATCACTAATGCATGTAGTGTGATTAACCCGCTCAGGCCTGTACCCAGTGGCACAAGTAAAGATGCAAGAACTACCGTACGTAACTTGAAGTCCAGATGAGCAGTTACTCCACTGTCCATTGTCAAGAGTGGGGACATTGCACACTATATCTGAAAAATGAAAAACACAAACAAAAATTGATACATATTTATCCCACAAACAAAACAAAATTACATCATTCTTTGACATTAGCAACTTCCTTTAAAAGGTAATATCATACTTTGGTTTTTGTCAAAGAAACGCAGATTCATGGACCAAAATATCAAGGAAGATACAGCAACAGTCATCTGTGAAATTCCCAGTTTCATACGGTGCACACTTTTTGAGAAAACAGTAAAAAAAACGCCCACAGTAAAAAAAAAAAATCTGTTCACTGTTATTTTTGATCTAAAAAAATCTAAATTGTTTTTGGTCACTTGGGGTAATCTTTTCTGGATAAATACAGCACTTAGGCAGAAAAATCTTAAGGGTATGTTTCTACCATCACCATCTTTACATCCTATCAGTTATAGGTAAATCTGTGAAGATTCCTATTTTAGTATGCTACCAAAGAACGATACTACCTTTAACCCTGTCAGCCCGGGGAGCATGTCATGGCCTCAGAATATTCCATTGAGTTTCCATTGAAATGCATTGAATGGGGGCATTGTCTGGAACAAAAGGTTCTGGGAACCTTTATTGTAAACACAATCCGCTCAATCTGGTACATTCATCCCCATAATTTGCATTTGAAAAGATCTGCATTTTCAAGTTGACTGCAATCTCTGAGTTCGGAACATCTGGGCGTGAACGGATTAGAGTGCGCCTTGAATACAATCTTTTGTGCGGCGCTATTCAACAAATATGTGCCTGCATTGTTTACGCCAAGCACCCTGCACACAAAGCCGGGCCAGATGACCTCTATTGTGACTTGCGGCTGATAATGAGGTCGGAACAAGCAGGGCTGAAAATAAACCCGGGCTGAAGGGGTTGAAGAATGCTTCATCACTGAAAGGTATACCAATGCACAGCTTGATAAACTGCTGGCAGTTTACAATGTTCAAGCTCTCATCAGTAGATCTTAGCCATTACATCTTGGCCCTCTTACAGGGCTATAGCTGTTTACCTGTGCATTGAACATCTTTGGACCAGACACCGTGGCCATGTTCATCGCTGATGCATGTAGTCCGGTTGGTTGAGACTGGTCTGTAGCCAGTGGCACACGACAAGATGCAAGAAGTACCGTTTGTAACCTGGCGTCCTTGTAAGCAGTCCGTCCAGTTACCGTTGTCATCAGGGACAGGGACGTCGCACAGTATCTCTGTAGGTGAAAACATACGATTGAAAAACAACATAAAAACATTCATATCAATGAATGAATGACTTCCCTTTGAAAAGACAGCATGGAGATCCAGCAGCAAACTTCAGTCTGTCTGAGACAATTACGTTAGTAGGCAAAAACGGGAGCATCAACTTTGAAGGCATGACTTGAAGCTACATACCCTCCTCCAAGTTCAGGGGCCGATTTCACTAACGCTTTGCGATCATCGCTAAAGCCCAAATCCATTGCTAAACGGAGAATTGATCGCTACTTTGCATAGCAAATTTCCGTTAAACGATGGATTTGGGCTTTAGCAATGATCGCAAAATGTTAGTGAAATTGGCCCCAGGTGTATATGGGTTGAATGCAGGATTTTTAGGGAAACGGACTGGTTAATTTTAAGTCATTGAAAAGTGAACAATAGTTTGAATCCCGGTCCAGTCGATTCTTCTTTGTTCACTTTTCATTGGCGGGATTTCCTATAGCCTTGATAACAGTGATAGGCTCTTGTCTGTATCACTTGAGCAATCAGACCACAAGGTGATAGGGAACCCCCTCTTTACCTGCCAAATGACACACCCACAGCCACACCCAAAACCACACCCACAGCCACAACCACAAGCAAACCCAAAACCACACCCAAAACCACACCCAAAACCCTACCCAAAACCACACCCACAGCCACACCCACCCACAGCCAAACCCACCCACAACCACATCCACGACCACATCCACGACCACACCCACGACCACACCCACAAACTGCTAGCTATTACCGGTAAACCTACCTACGCACTCAGCTTCAGTGCCGTCCCAAGACCCATCCACCAAGCAGCTGCGACTGGCAGACCCATTGAGAGCGTAGCCTTCCGGGCAGGTCACAGTGCATTCTGTTTTGAACAGATACTCTCCGTTCCATTTGTTGGTAGTACAGTTGACCACGCCATATGCTGGTGCCGGTAGCGGTGCACAGAGGATTACTGTGATGTAAAATTATATTCATCATCGAGACTTCAAGGTTATATCATACTTTGGTTTTTGTCAAAGAAATACAGATTCATGCCGGGCCAAAATATCAAGGAAGATACAGTAATAGTCATCTGTGAGAATTTCAGTCCCATACGATGCCCTCTTTTTGAGAAAACACAGTATTTCTGAAGTGCTTTCTCTTTTATTTTTGATCTTTAAAAGATCAAAGTAATTTGGTCACTGGTTTTACTCTTTTCTGAATTAATACAGCATTTCAGGCAGAAACATTTTAACAGTGTGTTTCTACTATCACCATCTTTATACCCTATAAGTTATAGGTAAATCTGTGCAGATTTCTGTTTCGGTATGCTACCAAAGTATGATACATGTACTACCTTTTAATAATGAAAGTCTGAAACTATCAGTCTGGCAACACTAGAGCTGGAAATAGTTCACAACAGCAAAGGTTAGCACCCTATACTGTAACAAATTAGGAGTTCTAAAATTGTTTTTCACCATTGCAAAATCAAATTCTTGAACTGAGTATAAAGCAACTTTTTTTCTTCTTTTTGCAATTTAAGAAAAACAACTTAAGAAAAAGAAGAAGATATTTCTTTTCCAGAGCCTCCTAGAAGACCTACCTTTGCACTCAGCCTCGGTTCCGTCCCAGGACCCATCCGCCAAGCAGCTTCGATTGGCAGAACCGTTGACAGCGTAGCCTTCCTGACAGTTCGGAGAGCATGATGTGTTGGTTGGATACTTGCCGTTCCATATTTTGTTTGTACAATTGACGGCGCCGTATGCAGGTGCTGGTAATGGTAAACAGCCAGTCACTGTGATACAAAAAGACATGGTATGATTTATATCATTGAGACTTTATTCAAAGTACACAAGCTTCGAATGAAAGCCAGCTAGGGTTTGGCACTCTATGCCTTTAAATGGTCTCTGCAATAGGAATATTATGGCTTGAACATGTGCCAAAAAGCAACTGTTTTATGGGGCCTGTGATTTTACCCACTTCCTCACAATGTTTCAGGGTTAATCTGCAGATGGTGGGTTCAAATCAAGCCATGTCATGAGGCTTCGTCACATATTGCTCCTCTTCACCCAGGTATACATGGGTACCTGTGAGGGCAGAGAATGGCTTTGTGGTTTGATTAGCCTCTGTGTGCCCTACGGTAGCCAGGGCTGTATACTCCCCAGGAAGTTGAAATGGTTTCAGTAATGTAACTTATGGCCCGATGACCAGGGATAATAATAATGTACATCCCTTTGACCTTCTTGGAAAGGCACTTTATAAATGCCCGTACTTATCATTAAACCTACCTATGCACTCAGCTTCAGTGCCGTCCCAAGACCCATCCGCCAAGCAGCTTCGACTGGCAGAACCGTTGACAGCGTAGCCTTCCGTGCAGGTCACAGTGCATGCGATGCTTGCATGATACTTCCCCTTCCATTTGTTGCTAGTGCAGTTCACTACACCATTTGCAGGAGTTGGTAGTGGTAAGCAGACTGCTGCCGGCACTGTGGTAAAAAAGATGTGCTAAAAGTATATAGTGCCCTCTTGAGTTTATGTGAGGTCGACCTGAATCCTGTGTGGATTATTGGGCCTGTTTGTTTCAGACGTCAGACATCATATATACAAAAATCTGGACTCCCAATACTCCTTGTCAACCCACATGGGGGGGGGGGGTTAAGAAATGGAGGCTCAGGCTCCAGCTCCGTCATCCATATGCTGAAAATATAGGTTGCGGATTTTCGTTGAAGCTGAAGCTCTGTTTTCCTTTTCAAATCAGAGAATCTAGGCCTACTTTCGAACTGCAGCCAAAAGCCTCTAATTTGATACCAGTTATTTTAGAATGGATTCATGAAATGGAGTCGGAGCCGGAGCCTGAGCCGTGCCACTGTTTCGTAAACGATCAAGTAGCCATATTGCCTGGAGGGCCAACAAAGCCATATTTTTGACATAATGATACACTAAAGGGCTTTTCATACCGTCCAAAATCTCGGGGATGGAACCGGATCGAACCCCCCCGAGGTTTTTTCAACCCTTTTCATAGGCCTATATGAAAATTTCCAACCCTGAGCCAACCCGGATAGGACGGCCCTGCCGGATCAAATTATCCCCTGTTCCCAGCCCAGGTTCCAAACTGCAGTGTTCACCGTGATCTGTGTCATATCGTGAGCCAGTTCGGAAAGAATTCCACTGATGACCATGATTAGTTACGGAAAAATAGTTAGGCCTTTAAATTAGTCTAACGTTAAGTAAGACCAAGTTATTACTGGATTCAACTTTACATGTCAAAGTCATGACAGGCCTTAGGAAAGAATTCCACTGACGTTCATTATTTACAGAAAAAGGGTTATTTCCTCCAAGACCAAGAGTTTGCAAGTCATAATGAACTTCAATCTCAGGTGTATAACACTGTCACTGGGGTATAGCAATACATATCTGAAAAGTGAGATTTTCAGGCAGGTGTCAGGGTTTTTGACTAGGCCTACAAACAAAGTACAATAACGCCCTCGGCAAGAATTCCACTGACGGCCATGACGGAAAAAAAGTTATATCCTCTAAAAGTTAACTTACTGGATATAAGTTAGGACCAACTTCAATCTCAGGAGTGGAAAGCTGGGTAGCACATCTGGAAAGTGAGTTTTACAGGGTATTTTGGACTCACACTTCGGATCAGTAGCGTACAACGGAGGCAGCCATTTTCTATCTGTGAACTTTTGTGTGGTGCGCATGACAGAGGGCAAAGGGCACTGGAGCTGTTGAATATTGATGTTCAGGAGGCCAAAATAGGTCACCTTAACTTCAAATAGAATTATTAACCCCGTTCTGGCAGCATTGCTCGTGTGGTGTGCTCAGATAATCCATTGCATTTGTTATAATATTGTTGTTTCTTCCACAGCCCGGGTTCGAGTCCCGGTGGGATCAAGGTAAAAAAAAGTTGGAAATAAGAGTGGTAATGTAGAAGAGGAAGGGATATAGGAGAGGTAGGGGAGAAGAAAGAAGTGAAAAGAGGGCGTTTTTTTTTTATTGTTTTTATTTGCCCCCTTTTTTAACCCTCTCCCCCTAGTCACTGAACCCCCTCTCACACCTAAAAACCCTCAAAATAGATTTCTCCCCTTCTGAACTTGTCAAATAGCCTATCCCAAAATTAGGTCAATTTGACCATTGCCGTCAGTGGAATTTTTTCCACGCCCTCTGTCAGTGCCATAGGTTTGTGTACAAGTGATGGCCAACAGAGTAATTCTTCCTGTATTTTTGACCTACAAGCATGACAAGTACATTTACAAGTACAACACCTCGAAAACAGCGCCAGCCATTTAAATCTCAAAACGCCCTCAGCTCGTTTCACAGAGTTGTAGTTGTAGATCAGTGAGTTGTGCACAATTACAACTGAACAAGTGATGATGAAATGGTCGTCAGTGGAATTCTTGCCAAACATTGCAGGCTTGCAGCACCTACCTCTACTCCTAGATCATGAATTCGCCTGAATTATTTTTTCCCCTGAACCTCAAACATTCGTTATGCTTGTGCATTCCCATTTTTTGAAACTGAGCCACAACTTTTCGAGAAAGAAATTGCCTTTCTTTCTGCGTTTGACGTCCCCGTGAGTTTTATTTTTTAGAGAGCGCGCCACATGCAACTATGTAGTCTGGTTTCCAGACCAAGAATCTTTGGGCAGGGAACCAGACTACTACGGCAGTGTAGGAAAGATCATGCAGAGGGCGCTTTTCTACGGTGCTTCATATGTGTCATTCCACTTATCGAGAATAAAAATGCTTCATGTAAGTCGACATTTATAGACGTCATCATGTCTCAATACCAAGATGACTTTTCATGAATATTAAATGATTTTTGGTCGGGAGAAGACTTTTAGTGAAACTTGACCAAAAGAAAGTTGGCATAATTATCCTGATAATAATTCATATGGCCAATTACAAGTCAACGAATTAAAGTGAATCTAAAACGTCGTCTTATCCTGATAAACTCTGTTTTTTTCTGTTTTCCTTCCTCTATGGTTTCAAGAAATAGTCTTTCTTTGCAATCCTGAGTCGACTTGGCGTGTTGTCGACATCTTTGCTTAATTTGTTTCAGTAAGTCGTATTGGCGACCTAGATAATCAGGATAGGTGGACTTCTTATGCATCACCAAGTAATCTAATCCAGACAAAATTACCTAGATGATAGACTAATCCGACGGCACGACATACCGTCCGCCATTACTGCGGTGTCCCCATCCCCATTTCCGCTCCGCCGCACTAAAGGGCTGCGTTCGAGCGGTTACTCCCGGTAACACGAGTGTGATGCGCGCGCAATACTCTCCGGTGCAGGAGTATACTCCCCAACGCTGGAGAGTATACTCTCGCTGACCCGAGTGTCGTACTCCGGCCGTTCGAGCGCTCAGGAGTATACTCGTGTTAACACGAGTAGCTCGCTCGACAAAGCCTATACTGCAGGGTGTATGTCCCCTGCTGATACACCGCAGGGCCATTTACTTGAATTGGAATTCGGATTTATGTATTACAAACAAAAGGCGGGCGGGACACCGCAGTAATGGTGGATGGTATTTCATGCCGTCGGATCGGCGTTATGGCGAGATATAAATCATGTAGTTATCTGGATAAGTGGATGGGCACTCGTGGAGCGCCGTATGAAAGTGTACTTGGCGCTCATATTTTGACGTCATACCTATTGCAATAACGGTGTACACAGTTAGGCCGTGACTTATGGGAATTCGTTGACCAATGGCATTATATCATTGTGACAACGCGGGGTAGCTGGGCGTGGTTAGGTGTTCGGTAAGCCGATTGCGTGTACGTGATTGGGCAGTAACTTCTTATAGGTTTAGTGCACGTTTATTTTTTTGGTACAATGTTATGGAATTCGTTACAGGAGGCAAAGATTCTTCGCTTACGGTAGAAAAACATTATTTTTGCTTACGGTTAGCGTAAGCGAAAATAAAAAGTGAATGTCGTCTTCTGCTGCTATAAAATCAAGCACAATTTGAGAAAATAACATCATAAAGGCAACTCCCTTTACCCTGAAATAATTATGTTACTCTACTTTTCTTGAGACGAGAAAGAAAATGCTGTCGGTATACAGGCAATTAAGGGCCATTCGAAAATCAAAGAGTCAATGTTACGTTATGTGTTCAGGGTTGCATATTAAAATTTAACCTGTTTATCCCATTATTAGCCTATTATTATCATAAATAACTACAAATCATTGAAAAATGAACGAAGACAATTTTACTGGAGCGGGACTCGAACATAGATGATCGACTGTTCGGGATAGGCCTACCGCCAACATAGAGCCGGTACATTATTCAGGGGATTGCAGGTTCGAATCCCGCTCCAGTCATTTTTCTGTTATTAGAATCTATAATATTCTAATTTGCCCATCTTTGCTTGGAGTTAGGAGGGCCTGACGCATTTCGATCCTTATCTTCCTCAAAGGATAATGACATTTTAGCCTCTGAGAAAGATCCTGCAATAGGATCGAAACGCGTCAGGCATTTTTATAAATTTCATGTCATTTTTGGGCTGATGAGCAGTTTGCAGAAGTTTATAACTTGTTTATTACTTTAAATTAAAGGGATGGTACAGAACTGGTGTTTGCGACAAAACCGTTGCTGACAGTGAAAGCACATTATGTAATCCATCATATACCTTAACTGACAAACCTGTAGAAGTTTGAGGTCAATCAGCCATCTGGGTCACGAGAAAATAGTGAAAACCCGTTTACACATTTCAACGAATGAATAAAACGCTTCGAAGCGATTTATTCCAATCGGAAAATAGTTTAATTTATTTCTCAACGAATATGGCATTTCAGACAAAAAACATTTCATGGGATGTTTTCTCCTATCATCACCATTATACATGTACTGTGTACGTTTTATGTGAATCTGTGATCTTGAAGTGTATTATTTTTATCTTGCCAATTCTGTACCATCCCTTTAATCTTCTTTTGGTAGTCGGTTGTGTAAAACTTGTATTAATACGCAACATGCCATTGACGAAGTTACTTTTCCGGAATACAATCGATGCTTAGCGTGAATCAATGAATACTAATTCATTATAAACAATCACAACTCACCTTTTGTAGCCGGAATGTGTTCATCCTTTTTGCAAGCACGTCTGAAATTTGCCATTGCCTTTCCTATCATCGAGTTCAAATCATCACCGGGTTCAGCTATGGTCAAGGCACCGCATGACTGTCCACGTACAGACGGCCAAAAGTAAATGCCGGCCAAACAAAACGGTACAACGAAGACCCGAATAAAATATCGGATATCCATTTTGGGTCGAATTTTTCTAAAATGACAATTAAATGAAGAAAGCCATCATCTCCTGCAATGTTAACAGTATTTTTGTTTGTTGTGGGGTTTAATTTTGCCCGCCACAAGCTTACACGCACTGTTAGTGCTATAAGGTTGATAAGCAATGATAATTCAAGAAATTTGTCGTTGGTTTTTAAAATCACAAACTCCGAACTACAAGCAAATGTTTGGATTTTTCAAATTCGCCGTAGTCAGAAATTCGCGTCTTGCTCCGTGCAGCTCCAAATACGCGCTAAAAACATTGCCAGCCCGCCTCGCTCAAAACGGCATCCGAAAGCTGCAATATCCATGACAACGCGCCTGGATTGGTTAACAAAATTCACGTGATTGGGGCGACCAATAGTAGGCCTGCAAGGCAAACCTGTTACACTATATAGACAATTCAAGCGAATCTTCGTTACCCCTCCCCTATACCGCCATCCCATCATAATCACCAAGAGATGTCGTTTTGCTTTCTAAAATTCTCCAGTACAAGAACGGGGGAACGATGACCCCTATATGACGTCAGATTCATTTGAATATCAATAGTGTAAGTATGGAGCTATTCAATATCTACATGTTATAATAAGTCACGTAGTGCGTTGGGAAGGCAAAATGCTGATCTGTACATCAAACCATGAACAATTTTTCAATTAGTGCACGGCTGAGTCAAAATCAAGGTCAGAGCAATTTAACTGACAGTAATTAATCCTGCATGTCCTAATTACAGTGGTGCTACTTACACTAAGAAGTCACGTTTGCCTTTTAGGACACAAAACCCATCAAAAATCACTAAAGGTAAAGGCTAAATCCATTTACAACCCAACATTGAAAATTAAAATATTAAAGGTAGTATCATACTTTGGTTTTTGTCAAAGAAGTACAGATTCATGGGCACAAATATCAAGGAAGATACAGTCACAGTCATCTGTGAAAATTTCAGTCCCATACGGTGCCCACTTATTGAGAAAACAGTGAAAAACACCCACAGTATTTCTTAAGCCTATTTCCTCTTTTATTTTTGATCTTTTAATAGATCAAAAAGATTTTCGGTTATTGTTTTACTCTTTTCTGGATAAATACAGCATTTCAAGAAGAACAATTTTAACGATATATGTTTTCTACCACCAATATCTTCATACCCTGTAAGTTATACGTAAATCTGTGAACATTTCTGTTTTGGTTTCTTACCAAAGTATGATACTACCTTTAAGTAAATAATTAACATACAAAGCAAATAGACAAGCACATCACGCGTTGCCATGTAAAACTGGAACGTGCTGACAAGGAGGCTAGAGCTACACCTCTTATTGGTGTCGCAGAAAAATTATCAGAGCATGTGAACTCACGTATACTGAGCCTGTTATCGATCAAATAGGCGCCAAGAGTGGTATACCATTGATTTTACACACCACCGACACGGTGGCTATAATATTATAGATATTATATTTAGATGCAGGTTGCCGTTTGGGTGGCGTCGGAGGATAGACGGGATGAGCAACCTTGACGTTGCCACCGACAAATTTCACGCATCAAGCTCATCAGTTGTTTCCACGCCGAGGGGAAATCAATATGGACCGGGCGGTCGATTAGTATTGTATGCCGTCTAAAGTGTCATGTCGACGGCCTGCTGGTGTCGTGTGCGTACCGTGGTCTAGAATCTTCCGTGACTAAACGAAAGCAATGATTTTTGACATGAAATTATTTTAGGTACACTATCATACTTTTGTAGCATACCGAAACAGATTTCTTCACAGATTTAGCTAAAAACCAATACAGGGCATAAAGATGGTGATGGTACAGGCACTTTAAAACTTTCTGCCTGAAATGCGGTATTAATCCATAAAAGGGTAAAACCAGTGACCAAAATTTTGATCTTTTAAAGATCAAAAATAAAGGAAAAAGACTTAAGAATACTGTGGCCGTTTTTCACTGTTTTCTCAAAACTTGGGCACCGTATTATGACACTGACATTTTCACAAATAACTGTTACTGTATCTCCCTTGATATTTTTTGCCCACGAATATGCATTTTCTTTGACAGAAACCAAAGTATGAAATAACCTTTACATTTCAGTGCCTATGCATACGGTGCCCATGCGTTGGTTTTGAGAAAACAGTGAAAAACGGCCACAGTATATCTCAAGTCTTTTTTCTTGATCTTTAAAAGATCAAAAATCATTTTGGTCACTGGTTTTACTCTTTTCTGGATAAATACACCATTTCACGCAAAAAGATTTCAACGGTATGTTTCTACCATCACCATCTTTATACTCTGTAAGTTATACGTAAATCTGTGAACATTTCTGTTTTGGTTCCTTACCAAAGTATGATACTACCTTTAAATGGGGCTGTACAAAACTGAAACACATCCATATAATACATACATTCATATTGACGAATGCCCACCAATATTCCTTTTTTTTATTATACACTTTATATTCTCGCCCACAATATGAGGTATGAACTGACTCAGGCAAGATAAAAATCATTCAGCAAAAAAACGTCCTTCATGAGCACCTTATAAATATGTATAATATTATGTAAATTTGCATAATCTTAATAGCTTTGCATACATCAGACTGTTCACACGTAATCTACACATTTAAAAAACAAACAGAAAATGCAGACTTATAAAGTCAACATTTAAAAATATCAATATCCATAAGTTAGGATCACACATAAATGCATCTTAACGCCTATGCAAAAAGTTTTACCCGAATAATTTGAGGTGAATTATTTTGTGTTCCTACCAAAAGGCACAATGTTTTTACATATTATAAAAAATGTACACAAGGAGCACCTGCCCACAAGAGGGCGTTTTTGATCGATTCTTCAAACGACAGCACACTTGTAAATTCTTAGAATAAACATCATGCCCAATAACTTTTTTCTTTCCCTTTTGGTCCGAAGAGATACGGATAAGTGGCGTGGAAGGGTATAGTTTTGTCTTAAAAGGCATGTACAACATTGGTACCAAACCAAAAGATGTTCAAAGATTCACGTATAACTTAAGGGGTTTGGTAGAAACATGCTGTAAAAATGTTTCTGTCTGAAATGCTGTATTTTATCCAGAAGAGTTAAACCAAACACCAAAACATTTTTGATATTGGCAAGATAAAAAATGAAACAGCTATTTCCACAAAATTTGGCATAACAATTGCAACGGATTTTAGTCGTTTTCTACTGTTTCCAATGATCAATTGAGCAATGTCACAGGTTTGTTTTTATTCCATAACATATCGAATTATGAGCACCCTGCAGCTGCTCTGTCACCTTTACCAATGATGTACATGCCCTTTAAGCACAATTAGCGCTATTTGAAAAGGTGTATCTAAAAACACGCATAAAGTTGACATTATCAAGAAATTGGCACCCGTGCAGAGAGCACATGGTGGAGCCAAACATTGTAAGTAATGCACCAATTTGGACAAAATTCAGCTTAAATTCTGAAACTGCTCTGAAAACGTTCAAGAAGAACACAATAATAAATATTTGACTCACGGAAGACAACGTACACCCAATGGGTGTTCACTTTTTTGACAAAACGAACGTCAGTTTTTATAAGTGAACTGTAGGCCTACATGTTCATGTATATTGTGTGCAAACCATTTTGGCTGTTTGAACATGAAATCAGCCGATGTGTTACGGGGTTTTCCCCTCAAGTTTGTCCAAAGCCGTTTTCTCTAATGTGACAGGATTTCAAAGGGAAATATTTCACACAAGCATTGGTCCTATTTCGACCCTCCCTGATGCCCCGGTCACAACCGGGTTGCGTGCAGTCTACGGGCACTTTGCGATCAAATTCGCATACAAACGTGCATTCTATGCAAGGGGCCCTCACGATATTCGCAATGGTCCGTGCGGGAAATCTAATCGCTAACAAGCCGCAGAGGGGAATTGAACGTGCTCAATTTTTGCAAGCGATTCGTTTGAGATTTTCTGGACGCATACAAACCGCATACCACCGCAAGGCAGACGTACATGACCCTTCAGTCAAACGTGCGAATAACGTATTAAACGTGCGAATAACGTACCTATAACTCAGTCGTACTTGCGATTGACAATTTGATTCCATCGTACGTTTGCCTGTGCGACACAGCGCAACGCCGCACGGCTACCTCACGGCCCTCACACGACACTCGCAAGTGTCACGTGCATTAAACGTGCGGAACACGTGCATAAAACGTGCATCACATGTGCGACAAACTTATAGTCCGTACGACCAATCGCATAGCCGGACGGGCAGTCGCATGATCTCACGGTTTTTCGCACGTGATATGCACGTTATATGCACGTTATATGCACATGATCCGCACGTTACCTGCAAGTGAGGCCGCGTGACACCTCCCCGGTCAACCGCGGGCAGACTCATATGACGCTACACACAATCGCAAATGTGACCACTGATGAGAATATCGTACGTCATTCAACAATCGCTGTCCCCTGCGTTTGACCCTGAGATTTTTTTTCGTACGTCCACCGCACCCGGTTGTGACCGGGGCATGACAGACCTTTATAAACTTTTCATGTGCTCCCTGACATGGTGGTGGTACTCAGGAAATGTACACGATGGAAATCATGCCATAAGCTCTTTACAATTTCGATTCCTACCTAGAAAAACAATTTCGGGACAGTTTGTTGCATAAAAAACCTGAATTATTGCTTTATCAACCTAAATGTGTTTAAAAGCTGCTGGAAAAGTTAAAAATACAGACGATAAAAATATCACCCAAATATGAATGATGTTGATAACCATCAAAATTGCAAAATTGTTTGTAACAAACACTTAGTGTGCTTCATCAATTTTTTTTTAAGGCAGGTGAACATTAAACGTCTAATGTTTACAGCACAGGTCAAATAGCAACAACCTCTGCACCTACAAACAAGCAGACAAGACTCTCCAACAAACAAACAAACAACAAACAAACAAACAAAAACAGAAGCAGAAGCAATGCGACCATTCCCTCCTCTGTAAACACAATCTGAAATAAACCATTAAAAATAAATAATCTTACCACTTTATGCTATTTACTATTTATAGTATTTACGACTAAACAACACAGGAAAGGTAAACAAATTTCAGAAGTTGCCCCCAAACAAATTGTTTTACCGAATACTCTGTTAAAAAAAAGAGAAAAAACCTGTGCATTAAATATATACAGCTTAAAAACATTGACTACATGAATAAGATGCCCAACCATGATTGTTTTTGATCTTTGTTTTTTCTTTTCAAAAATCATCCTTTTAAGGACTTTTTCAGATTTTTTTTACGATTTCATGGCATTATTGTCGTTGCATGCATACAGTTCAATAAACACAATAACGGCGTTTCCAATGCATATTCATTAAAAAATATCACCATTCATATTAATTATTCACTATCCCTCATAAATATTCATAAGGAATTTCAGCCAATACAGAGGAAATAATAATATAGTGTTATTACTTTAGCTGTACTCTTATTTACAAATGTCTTTGTACACCATAACAAATATGAAAAAAAAAACATATTCCAGACGTAAAAAAAAAACCAAAACAAGACAAGCTCATAATTCATATTTTTTAAAGTTTAAATAATGGTTTAAAAATAACACCTATTTGATTTACGAGGAAATAAAAAGGATATTCCAAATAAAAAATTGTTTAAAGTTTATACCATACAATATCAAATATTGTAATGTGTGAATCGTCTGAAAGTTTTGGTGCCGCCGGAAAATGTCACAGATTATGGTTTTTATTCAAAGGAATTATTCTATTTTCAAGGATTCAAGCAAAAGGATAAGGTTTGCCCCTTTTTTCAAAGGTTTGAAACTGAAGATCTCTGATAATCTTAAAGTTTGGTAGTGGAAGAGGAATAGACCAAATTCCTTTGCTTGCAGACACTTGCAGCTTTGCAAAGCCATATCCCAAAATCTCTAGCTGTACTTGTAACCACATAAAACATAGTGTAGGGAAACGGCTGCAGTCACTGGCTAGTGGCTGCCATAGGAGTGAGTGTTGTTTGTAGCCGCAGCCAAACCTTTGGAACATAGGCTTAAGGATCACTTTCATGGGCAGAATGGACAACGTCAGTGAAAACACACAATCGGAGTATTACTCATTAATGTTATGTTTTCAGTCATCCACCGATTCAGTGATTTTTCAGTCCTTGGGCCAATTTCTGGTTAGCACAAAACTTTGCTAACCATGCGATTTCTGTCTTCTTAAAAACAGGATTAACAACCAAATCACCATGTGTAGTGTATCTTTGGATGTTGTTCATTGACCATGAACATCAAATGGAATTTTTGATGGTGGTTTGTTTGATTGAGCAAGACATTTTGTGCTAAGCAATTTTTTTGTGCTTAACAGCTCCATGAAATTGGCCCCTGTACTTCATTTGTATAGTGGAGTGAATTTTGCTCCACCAAATTTTCCTTGCTTTGATAATTTTAACCATAAATACAGGCACTTTGCAAAATTTAGCATCAGAATTTGTTGAAAATTTGCTACAACGAACAAGACCATATATCTTCGAATAAATCAGTGCACTGCATTTCAAGTCAATTGGGAAGGTACATGGATGAAGGCTGAGGATTATAGGTAAGATATCCAAAATGGCCGAAGTTGGTCCCCGAGTCTTTTCCTGCACCAGTTCCACACATAACCGGTGCCCATCAAAAATGTATAAATCTGGACCTCATCTGCACGTTCATGCAGCAGATGCAGACTCACTCCCCGAATAGAATACAATAAAAAATATATAAACTTTGTCACTATAGGTTATTTTTTCTTTCTTCTTCTTCTTAGTTTTGTATGTCTTTTATAAATTTTTGCTATATTTACATATCCATACAATGTAGTACTAAAAAATGACAATGCATGGACTCGCTGGTGTATATATAATAAGGCATGGGTTTGTTTGTTTGAACGAACGAACGACGTTCCAACATCGGGGCTGGGTGTTTGAGAAAAAAAAACAAGCGGTCCATGTGTCAGTTTACCGATGTGTATATCGTCCCCTTCTTATGGTTGGTAATAGCAGCATTCAGGTAGTGGCAATCCATTGGAACCCTACAAACAAACAATCAATGATTACGTTCAATACAAGTGATAAACTGCTGCAAACTGCTCATCAGCCAAAATAATGACCTGAAATTTATAAAAATTATTATCCCTGGTCGTCAGGCAATAATTTACATTCCTGAAACCATTTCAGCTCCCTGGGGAGTATACAGCCCCGTGCTACCGTATTCAGTGCACAGAGGCTAAATCAAACCACAAAGCCATCTCTACCCTCGCATGTACCCATTTACACCTGGGTGAAGAGGAGCAATATGTGACAAAGCGTCTTGCCCAAAGACCCAAGCACCATGAACCCATGGCTGGATTCGAACCCACAATCTGCAGATTTACCACAAGACTTTGAATTCAACACGCCAGACCACTAGGCCACAGCACCTCACCTACGCTTGTGGATTTGAATCTATACACCATTGGACTGTAGTTCGAATCCCCTCTAAATCTATAAAAAAAGACAATCTGACTCACCACAGGAACAGGAGCATCCAGGCCAGGCGGTCCAGGGTCTCCAGCTGACCCTTTCACCCCCTTCCTACCTCTCTTTCCTTTGTCACCCTAAACATCACAAAAACAAAACACAATTCAAAAGATAAATCAGGCAGAATACCAGTCTAATTTGAAAGCCATGTCCACAGTATTCAGCTATGGTTAGGCTGCATCCCAAATCTCTGGCTGTGGCTGCAAATTACACACTCCCCTATGGCAGCCAGTAGCCAGTGACTGCAGCCATTTGCATCGGACTTGTTTGTTATTTGCCGGTCCAAGCCAGAGATTTGGGACATGGCCTTCGACAGCAACATGGCCTTATAGTCTGGGGAATTCAAATGTTGTCTGCATATTATATTGGCTGGTGCTTTAAATTATCATGCAAAGGTGCAAAAATACACAAGACAATATATATGTCAACTACAGGAGAAAAACTTAAATGCTGGTTGGGCCCAGCCACTCAAAGGCAAAGCCAGGCCAGACAAGACATTGAAATTTGGTTGTTAATCCTCTTTTTATTAAGACAGACATTTCAAGCTTAGCAAATTTTCGAGCTAAGCAGGGCCATGAAATTGGCCCCTGAAATCCAGGGCTGATTAGGGGAGATATTCAGGCTCCAAGCCCCCAAGCCTGGCCAGGCTTTTCAATGACTAGACATGACCGGCATTGAAGTTTCTCTGCCTATAAAAAGAATACAGACCCGTCTACCAGACAATTTACCTTGTCACCCCTTGAGCCCCTGTCTCCTTTGGCGCCATCTCGGCCGGAAATGCCCTGTAACCCTTGAGCACCCTATACATCACAAGACACCAACAAAAATACCACAATATTTCACACCACACAGAAAGCAAAAGCAGTAGCAGAAAGCAATCAAACTGAATATCCAATGCAAACAAAAGAAGCCAACTTAAAGGTAGTATCATACTTTGGTAAGAAACCAAAACAGACATGTTCACAGATCTATGTATAACTTACAGGGTATGAAGATGGTGGTGGTAGAAACATACCGTTAAAATTTGTTCGCCTGAAATGGTGTATTTATCCAGGAATGAGTCAAACAACGACCGCAAATCTTTTTGATCTTTTAAAAGATCAAAAATTAAAGAGAAAAGACTCAAGAAATACTGTGGTTGTTTTTCACTGTTTTCTAAAAAAGTGGGCACCGTATGGGACTGAAATGTTCGCAGATGACTGTTACTGTATCTGTCTTGATATTTTTGTCCATGAATCTGTATTTCTTTGACAAAAACCAAAGTATGATATACCTTTAATAGGACAGATTTGGCAGAAATGATGTTTTTTGAAAATGAAGCTGGCAGACCGTCTTTGTGAAAGTTGGTTTTCTTTGAATGGAGGAATACCGGTAGCTATTGAAATTGTGCTTGTGCATACCATAAAATATTCAAATGAATTCAAATCGTGCCATATGGCTCTTTGAAATTAACGCGATACTTGTTACAAGACAAAGATTTGACAGTAATTAAACAAAAAGAGAGGAAAAATGTGCAATCATGCATTACCACAAGTTGCATGTGCCTTACATGACTACGGTATTTGCACTGAAAAATTGACTGACACGAAATGAAAAGAACTTAGTGTTTGAGGGGAGTACATGAAATCCAGAAAAAGAATACAGTTACTAAGGAGATGGTCATATTCCTAACAACATTCAAACTCACCTTTTCTCCTTGAATACCCTGCAAGCCCTGTGGGGAAAAAGTAAGGGAAAGAAAATAATAAAAGTTCAGTAATACAGTACAAGTAATAAACTGCTATAAACTGCTCATCCACCAAAATAATGACCTGAAATTTATACAATGTTTGGAGTTAGGAGGGCCTGACGTGTTTCGATCCTAGCAGGATCTTTATCGAAGGCTAAATGACAAGAGGACAAGAACATACTGACATGCATACAATGGAAAAAAGAAACATGACTTACCATTGATCCCTTTGGTCCATCTCGGCCGACTTTCCCTGGTTCCCCGACTATACCCTGTCACACAAAACAATCGGTCCCATCCACATTTAAGTCCATGCAAAATATGGCATAATCAGTCAGCTCTTGTCAGATTTTAGGGCAGTAAAAAGTATGCTGTGAAAATGCTGCATTAACAAAACTATAAGGTTTCACAGTGGACTATTCCATTGAAACTGAGATACTACTTGAGTATGATGTCCAAATTAACGCAATGAGCAAATGCTTGAAAATATTTGAGTGGATTGATTCTTAACATCAAAGCAGGGTTCGATTTCACCAAACTTGCCGTAACTTACTATCAATCATAGGACTTATTACGCATTGAAGCCCTACGTAGGATAGGCCAACTACGATGGGTTATCCTTCGTAACTCGAGTTACGATCGATCATAGGGCTTCGTGAAATCGACGCCAGGATTGTTTCCATATGAGACACTAGGGGCATGTTTGTTTCACGCACAAGATCACGGATCCTACAAATCCAGATCCCCTTTTCGTGTATCCTGCAAGGGATGTGAATCCGCAGATTTGGGATCCCATGCATTTAACAAACAGGTGCTAGATTGCAGCGGTTATCGACTTACCATGATGCCTTTGGGTCCGGCCTCACCCCGTTCCCCAGCTTCACCTTTACCTCCCTGCAACATTTCAAAGAATGCACATCGATCAATACTACACTGATACTCAATATGATGCATGGACATATAGCAAGGATGGAGCATTCTGGGGCCAATTTCTTAGAGCTGCTTAAGCACCAAAATTTGCTTGAGCACCAATAACCTCGGTAAACAAAATCAGTATGCTAGCCAAAACTCCTTGTGAATGTTATGCTCAGGAAACAATGGCTGAAGACAAAAGCAGTAAACATCACATGAAAATTTGGTTGGTAAAATCCTGTTTGATCAAAGAAGACTTTTCATGCTTAAGCAAATTTTGTGCTTAAGCTGCTCTATGAAATTGGCCACTGAAGTGAGGCTATACCGGTAAAAACGAAAAACAGAAATTTCTTAAGAACACGAGAAAAATGAAAGAACATGAGAAGGCCTTTTCATGATTTGAAATCTTGCCTTGGGCCCCAGCTCCAGCTTTTGCCACATTTCTCATTTCCATTTTTAAGTACCGGTACCAAGAACTGAAGCTTAAAATAGGCCATGGTTTTGAATGGGAGACTTTGGAGAACCGGTCTTCACGTCAACAGAGCATGAGCGTACGCGCAGAACAAAGCGTGCATGCTCACAACTGCATGCGCGTGCGCTGTTCACTTGAGGACCGGTTCTTCAAAGTCTCCCATAAGACAAACCCATCTTTTGCAAGAAATAATGAAAGTTTCGGGTGAAAATCTTAGACTGTATTTTTCAACTTTTTTGATGACAAAGGTCAAAGTCTGAGCTGGAGCCTGGGCAAAGGTTTCCAAAAATAGCCTATGACATCAGAGCACATGGCAACAGTTGCTCGGCAGCCAACCAGTGACAAGACAAATGGTTAATGAATACACAAGATGTATTACACTGGTATTGCAGATGTAAATGTCCACATTTTGGCAAATTTGAAGGTTAGAGAAGATTTCAACCACACTATTTAAGACGGCAGTCTCTCTTCATGGTGTTAAAATAAGGACATTTGAGAAAGGAAAAAACAATTGTTATTGAAATGTTACTTAGTAATGAAAAACACACACCAATGACAATGCAAGTGGGGAAAAAAAATGAAAGTATTAATGATTAACTTCAAGAGAATGATAATGAGTTAATTAATGGAAGGAAAATATCATTGCATTTAGACGATGATTGAACAAAACAACAACAAAATACATTGAATGAAACATATTGTGGTTAGTACATTTTGACATTGTGAAATTAACCAAATGGTAAGAAGAAGTCTGTGCATCTGACATGTACGACTGCACCTGAAAATGACAAACATCGTCACACAAGAACAGAGGCCCGTTTCATAATCCTGCTTAACAGTTAGCAAGTTTTGCTGCTAAACAGCAAACTTGGTTCAAGTTTAAGCATATTTCACAAGCTGACACAAAAATTGAAACTGTGCTTGCACATTTGCCATGGATTCGCCTATCAATTAACTTAATAGCAAGAAGTTGCCAGAAAATTTGCTTTACTGCTTACAGTAGCAGGGCTTTGAAATGAAAATCTCATTAAGCACAAAACTGGCGTTTAATTAAGCAGGGTTATAAAATTGGCCTCTGGTATATAATTATGGTGTTGTCTTCCAGCGTTGCTGTTGGAACAACAAAGTTAATTTTGGTTATCAAAAGTTATGTTGCACTTGAAATTAAAAACGAGGTGAAAATGACAAAGGTTAATTCATCACTGTTTGCAAACCACACAGAAATGACTCTGAACCCAATAGCAAGGAATTGCTGAGCAGAAAACACCAGATGAGGAATTAATGTCCATTAAAGGCTTCCATATGCTCAAAGTCAGTAACAAGCACACAGGTGCCAATTTCATGGAACTGTTAAGCACAAACAAATTGCTTAGCACAAAATGTCTTGCTCAATAAAACAAACCACCAATTAAAAAAAATTCCATTTGAAATTCATGGTCAGCGAACAACAGCCAAAGACCAATTACAATTGAAACACAGCACATGGAAATTTGGTTGCAAATCCTGTTTTGATTATTAAGACAGAAATTTCATGGTTAGCAAATTTTTGTGCTAAGCAGGCCTGTGAAATTGGCCCCTGATGTTCACTACATGGATGGTAAACTGTGTTGGCGACTTGATATTTGTATTATCATCGCTTTCATGCGAAAACATGTGCGCCGAGCAGTTCTCTTGCTATTGGATTCAGGCTCATAAAAGAAACTGTTAATATGCTGTGCTGTAAATTTTAGCCGTCTTGAGTGTGTTATCTGGTCTACGTACGGGTATCCCCATGGGTCCTATGGCTCCTTTCATCCCTTGAAGGCCCGGGACTCCTGGCGGGCCGGTTGGACCTGTGAGACCGGACGGCCCAATAGCGCCCTCAATGCCCTGCCAAACAAACTCCAATTCATTAGTAAACAGTCGATGTGCAACAATTGAACAGTTTGACTGGACCATTGAATGATACAACTATTTTATATGGATTTCCTAAATGCTATAAGTTACAAGTTTCTTTAAAGACTGTCATATTTTTTGTTTCAATTTTCTTTTGCAACGAACAGCTTCTTTGATGCAATTCCATTGGTCACAATGTCAGCCTCCATCAAACAAATAAAGAATGCACCTCACAAATTGAACTTCTTGAGCATGTATCGATACCAAAGGTTCCTCAACTCAGAACTGTTACTAGCAGAAACACATGATATCCATGACAACTGACCCCAATCCAATGGAAACATTCAAAAACTGTCCCCAGATAATTTGCCCTAAATCTTATATCTTCAGCTTCTCTAGAGGTGCTAATTTTTTGGCACAGAAGACGAGAGATATTAAACACAAGTTGTTTTTTCGGACATAAGGTAGAGAAGCTCGGTGTTTTTGTACCTGTGGGCCTGCCACACCAGGGGCTCCAACATCACCATCAAGACCATCTTCACCACGTTCACCTTTCTCACCCTGGAATCACATTCAATAATTCATAAGTCTTCTTAATTTTGGATCTTTTTGTCAAATGAATACGAAAATAAGAATACGGTTTTAAAGGACAATAAAGGAATGGGCTTACAAAGTTTTGTTTTAAATGATAACAAACCTTCTTCTTATAAAAGAAATTTTCTTCAGAATCTAACATAATTCTGACACATGTGGTCAAATCCCTCCCAAAGTTTTAATTATATTCTCTTGATTCCTGTAAATGAGTTATTAACTGTTATTAAACAGATTTTAATAGTTATTGAAAAGCGAACAAAGAAAAATTGACTGAAGCGGGATTCGAACCGGCGACCTCCTGAATACCGTACAGGCGCTCTACCAACTGAGCCATCCAGCCCTATGTTGGTGGTGACCCCAATAGTCAATTATCTTTGTTCGTTTGGCAGTCAGAAGCCATGAAGCCATGAAACCATGCACACACCGCCATACCCCAGGGATCGTTTCAATGATACACGCAACAATGCTGCAACCTGGGAACGGTACATGGGGGATCACTCAAAGAGGATACGGCTTTTTAATCAATATAATCATCAAATAACCATGGGAAACTGACTGAGGTTTAAAGTAGTTGAAAAGTGAACAAAGAAAAATTGACTGGAGCGGGACTCGAACCGGCATCCTCTTTGAGATTTTAATAGTACTATAGTTAATAGTGCACCATGGTCACTGTGCTGATCACATGACTACCTACAGGCGATCCCATTGGTCCCATCTCTCCATCGATGCCTTGTGGGCCAGGATGTCCCATCATGCCCTCTGGTCCTGTCAATCCCATCATGCCTTTCTCTCCCTGTTTCAAACAACCAACGAAGTTTAATACAAAATCTACAATTATATTGGTGATCAAAATGCCATGAGTTCAGTACACAGTCGAAACATGTGTGACGATCTATTCTGTTTTTAAAGGGATGGTACAGAACTGGTTTTTACGACAAAACCGTTGCTGACGGTGAAAGCACATTATGTAATCCATCATATACCTTAACTGACAAACCTGTAGAAGTTTGAGGTCAATCAGCCATCTGGGTCACGAGAAAATAGTGAAAACCCATTTACACATTTCAACCATATTATGCGTTCATAATAAAACGCTTCGAAGCGATTTATTCCAATCGGAAAATATTTATTTATCGGTTTCATTTATTTCTATGGCATTTCAGACAAAAACATTTCATGGGATGTTTTCTCCTATCATCACCATTACATTGTGTAAGTTTTATGTAAATCTGTGATCTTGAAGTGTATTTTGTCTTTCCAATTCTTTACCATCCCTTTAATTGCCCTTGTTGAGTTTTAGGGCTGAGCAAAAGAAAATTGATTGAAATTTTGAATTGTTAGTAGAGAAGTCGAAGGTTAGTTCCAAATGGCGGAGATGATTGTACCTGTGGTCCTGTTGCCCCTGGCAACCCGACGTCACCTTTTTCGCCAGTCTCTCCAGCATCACCCTGTAAAAAGCATTGTCAAAGGAATGGCTCATCTATTAAATGCATGCACTTCAGTCGGTCAATAAAAGTCAATAATAATGCAGTCAAATGTGACATTGCGCCCGTTTGAAAAAAGCCTGAGTAAAATGAACAACACCAGGGGCCAATTTCATGGAGCTGCTAAGCACAAAAATTTGCTTAGCACAAAAATGTCTTGCCCAATAAAAGACAGAAATTTCAATTTAGCAAAGTTTGTGTGCTAAGCAGGGCATGAAATTGGCCCCTGGGACCAATTTCACGATGTTGCCAATTTCATATGTTTATTAAGCATAAACAAATTGCTAAGCACAAAATCTCTTGCCCAATAAAACAAACCACCGTTAAAATTTTTTATTTGATATTCATGGTCAGCGAACAACAGCCAAAGAACAATCACGAGTGATACCCAACACATGGAAATTAGGTTATTAACCCTATTTTTTGTTCAGACAGAAATTTCATGCTTAGCAAAGTTTTGCGCTAAGCAGGGCTGTGAAATTGGCCCCAGATGTAAGTCTGGCGTTGATCTGCTAAATTTTACCTTTTCTCCTGATACTCCGGGCAGGCCGATATCCCCCATGTCACCCTTTTGTCCTGTTGGTCCCGGCTCGCCTGGAATACCGTCTAGACCATTTGTTCCATTCAATCCCTAAAACAATAAACAAATTAATCAATAAACAACTATCATCAACAACGAGAGCAAGAAATTATTTGGAAATGTTCTAATTTTCTTACGTATGCATGTATCCATTGAATCGTTAATACAGTGAAACGCCACTATAACGAACACTGATATATCGAACATTTTGGCTATACCGAACATCATCCTTGGCTCCCAATTTTTATGTACAATGCATAGGAATGCTGAACTTTGTTTACTATAACGAACGACCACTATAATGGACAATTTCTGTGCATCCCAGCATGTTCGTTATAGTGGGGTTCCACTGTATTCAGTCACCGTACATGTGTGGACAAGAGTTGAGTGAGTTCAGACACGTTTTGAGAATTAAACGAAGACACATCACGATGTCAAATTACTTGATAGAGCATAGAGCTGCTTAAGCATCAACATTTTGCTTAAGCGCCAAAAACCTTGGTAAAATAAAATCAGTATGCCAGCCAAAACTCCTTGTAAATGTTATGCTCAGCAAACAATGTCCAAATACAAGTCAAAAGCAATTAACATCACATGAACATTTGGTTGGCAATCCCGTTTGATCAAGGAAAACTTTTCATGCTTAAGCAAATGTTGTGCTTAAGCAGCGCTATAAAATTCGCTTCTGGTAATAAACATGTTTCAGTAACATTCTTAGTCTGGGTAACTGAAATATTGGGACAAGTATGTGAGACCAGCTTATAGAAGTCCGTATACCAGACCTAGGTCAAAGTTGACTCACAAGAGGGCTTATATTGATTCCCCTCATCATGTCTGCACTGGACAGGTTCTGTGGCTTTTATAGTCATTACAATTAGGGTCTTTCCGAGAATCTGTACCGTTGGTATCCAGGGGCAAAACCCATCACTGAAAGTTCACTGGACTTGAGTTGGTGGGAGGTATAATTTGTGGTTTGCGGCAAAATCACAGACTAATAACCTCTGAACAGATTAGAGTGATTCTCAGAAGATCTATACCCATTAAGGATGTAGGTGGCATGTACAATACTAGGCTTGATAAAAGTGAAAACAGATTTAAACCATGTAGGCCCACAAACAGTTCACAATTATTCCCATTTTTTTCTCAAAACCAAAAGCAATTTAATTTCATAGAGCTGCTTAAGCACACAATTTTGCTCAAGCAAGAAAAGTCTTCCTTGATCAAATAGATTACCAACCAAATTTCATGTGATGTTTATGGCTTTTGACTTGTATTTGGCCATTGTTTTCCAAGCTTAACATTCACAACTAGGGAGCTTTGGCTGGTGTACTGATTTTATTTGCCAAGGTTTTTTGGTGCTGAAGCAAATTTTGGTGCTTAAGCAGCTGTATGAAATTGGAGTGGCCCCCGATGGTTACAGAGAGATATTGTTGAACCACCTTTTTCAATGAAATTTGTTTTGTTCATTGTCAAGTAAATAGAAATACATACTGGTAACTATCCCTATTGCCAAATATCATTGCTCTGGCTGCTTTTACAGCAAATTGTAAATACATTCCAACTTAAGAAGAGCACACCCATAGTGTTTACCTGGGACATCTTAATAGTCCAACTCCTGAAATAGAAATGTTAGGCAAAACAAAAATCTCATGCGCAAACAAAGTCTGGCACTGCGTTATGATGTCAATTTTGTTGTTAAGTTGCCAAGGATGAAACAAATCAGAAACATTCAAAATCGCTCGGGCAGGCCTTTCCCTCCTAAATCAAACCCTTAAATTCACCCTTTGACTGAGAAAGGGGCTCTCGTATGCGGCAGTGAGTCGTGAATAAGGCAGTTTGGGGTAAAAATGGCAGGGTTAACATAGAAAATTATGCCCCAGTGTGCTAAAAATGAAAAAAAACACATTAGGGCAAGTTATACAAACAGCAACCAAAAATCAAAATTGCCCAATTTGTTTGGGAGCAAATGACAAAAATAATTTTAATTACCAAACCCTCTTGAGAAATAGAACAAGTTTTGTTAAAATGACCTGGGGCCAATATCATAGAGCTGCTTAAGCACCACAATTTGCTTTAGCACCAAAAATCTTGGTATTATCAGTATGCCAGCTAAACCTCCTTGTGAATGGGCGAGTCTTACGCTCAGCAAACAATGGCCGAATACAAGTCAAAAGCAGTAAACATCACTTGGAAATTTGGTTGGTAATCCTGTTCGATCATGGAAGACCTTTCATGCTTAAGGAAATTTTGTGCTTAAGCAACTCTATGAAATTGGCCCCTGATAACACCAATGCCTAAAGATGCTGATAAATTATCGTGTCCTCAACTAAACAGTTGCCAACACCATCAGGTAGCACCTGGTTGTTGACGATACCGTACCCTATCCAACCCAAGAAATCCACTTGCTATTTTACAAACATCCAATCAAATCGTGCTGGACCCAATTTCATGGAATCCATTATGGCCTATTATTGTGCTAGACACTGCTACGTGTAAAATCTATTTCATGGAATCCGTACATAAGCAAGACTTTCCGTTAGCGAAGAATTTCTGGGCTAACCATGATTATCTTCTGCTAACGCGCTATCAAATGCATTCTACAGAAAGTCCTTCCTTAAGCGTTGCGAGAAAGAAAACTCTCCCGTGAAATACACTAACCGTAAGCAAAGAAAGTCTGCTATCGTAAGCGGAAAATCTTTGCTGACGGTAACAGATTCCATGAAAGTGGGCCCTGCTTTGACATAGACTCTTACACTCTTCAGCAAGAGCAAAACCTCACTCACGTTACACCGACAACAATCCCGAGCAGGCAACATACATGCGAAGACAAAATTACGCAGAGGAAAAAAAAAAATTCGAACAAGAAGTCCACTTTTGCTAAAACACCCCGACAGCCACAAGACTTGTATCCTCCTCGTAAGCGGCGTGCGGTTTCCTGCCTCAAATGCATTGGATTCTATTGGTAGTGTTCCTTGCAACACCCATCCGTTGTAGTGTGTTTTGGGCCCTTCGTGACGTGAGACTTACGAAGAGGATAGTTGAGAGAGAGAAAGAGTGCTACCATGCTTGTTGTACAGATTATGATTCAATATGCTTGTTAATGGGCAGGATGCTAGTAGCATATCATTGCAGTTTTGATTAGTACAGTTTTCCTTCAGATATTTAATTCTTAAAAAAAAAAAAATTTTTTATGAAAAAATGCAAAATTGTACTCCCTCACAATACACAAGGGCAATATTTAAATTTTAGTTGTTTTTTTAATCATTTTTGGCCAAAAATTTACTTTTTCCCAAAGTGTTCAAAATCTTCCCAATGTGTGTCTTAAAGCACAAAGAAACCTTTTCTAGTGTAAAAACTGGTCTCTTTCTTATCTGTGAGGGGAATTGAATCCATTTAAGGAACTTTGGTTTTTCATCATTAATTGAAAAATGGGCAAGGGGGAACCCTTGTCGTTTTTGTAATTTTGGGACCAAAATTGAATTCCCCATCTTTTGTCGACAGGGTTTGTTTCATTCCAAAAAAGAGTTTAAAATCTAGGTGAGTTTTACGGTAATTCAGTCAAATGTGCAAGCACAATTCAAACACCGTGGCCATCCAATAATCTTGCATATGACTGAATTTAAGGATTGTCAAGTTTTAACAATTTAATCAAAGTCTTCATCAGGATTTGCTAGTGGTTTCTTCCCCCTGGAAAGACAATTCCTCATTTCATCTAAAGTTGAGCAGATCATTGGACGTTGCTAATAGAAACCCTATTCTGATTGGTTAGTACAGGGTTATGTCAACCTCGGCCATTCTTGTTCCAGTCAATAATGCTCGTTTGTACAGTGTTACAATATCGGCGTCCCCCTAAAAAATAATTCCCATGCATTTTGTTGAGAAAAGGACAAGTTGAGTTTTGTTACATAGTTCCCGTGGACACCAAGCCTGAGCACTTTCGTCAACTCTGTGAAAAGATGCAAATTAGGCTTGCCCTTCACCGACGTGGATGAGCACTGTATACTCAGTGCTTGTGAGTGCGGGTGAAAAAAATCACATGCTGGCTCAGGTGGGATTCCTGTTTACTAGTGCGGATGCCGTACCGCTAGGCCACCGAGCTAGCTGTATTATTCCACAGAGGACTGAAAGTGAGTAAGCGGAGTACCAGTTGCAAACCGGTTCCAAACTCAAACCTGTGGGTGTAACAGTGTCAACTCGCTCAACAAAAACACATGGGCGTTATTTGTGGGGGGGGACCCTTGATTGTCTTTTTTTTATTAAGGGGATTTGGCTGCAGCCTGTTTGGGTCAACGCATCATGCTGGACGCAAACTTCTTTTGCATGCTGTAACCACATACCCGTTTGCCCCTGCGCCCCGATTTTCCCATGACACCTTTCTGGCCTCGATGGCCACGCGGTCCCTGACAGAATATAAAACACGGGGAGCAAGGTCCCACAAGAACTACGGTTAAACAAAACGGAGGTCGTCACAAGTGCCAGGCTGACTGAACTAGTCTTGTGGGGTTATTAGTTTTGGAAAGGGAACAGGAGTCGATCGATATCACCAAACTCATCGTAACTTACTATCAATCGTAGGACCTATGAAAAGCATTGCAGCCCTACGTAGGATACGATGGGTTATCCTTTGTAACTCGAGTTACGATCAATCGCAGGGCTTCGTGAAATCAACCCCTGGTCACATGTCCGTGCTGGTAACCGGCACCCATGCCTCCATGTCAAACTGTGAGAGAAGCTCAGCAGGGAACCGCTGAAACTTGAAGATTTCATTTCAGTCATTAACACTTTGACATTTAGAGCGCTTGCCTCCAAACAATTTAAGCCCCAACAACTTGCAAATGTGCATCTCTGCAGTACCGTACCTGTAAAGCAGGGATGCACATTTTGCTACTTGTCTAAAGCTTTAAGTCCATGATGGGTTACAGATGATGTCATTTCCATGACCAGAAAGTTTTGAAAGAAGTCATTCATAAATGCAATTATATGTTGTTAGGATGATATAAAAAGTGAATGAACTTTAAAAACATGGAAACTGTATGTAAACTGCCCTTATTTAAGCACACTGGGGAATAATTAACTATATGGCACCAGTCCATGCCTATTTTTAAGAAATGACGCATCCAGAACAAATTTGGAATTACTCAGCCGCGCAACTTAAACTTGACAGAAAAACGCGGAAATTCCAATCTATACCATACTTTGTACAGTGTTTTTTCACTTTTCAATGGCATAAGAATGAAGTGAAAATAGAGGAAATCAGCTGATCCGAGGAAGAGTTGCATGCCTGATTACTAAAGACCTGTTCCTCCAAGCAATCTCCAGCATTTGTGTCCTAACTTTAAAATCCATATTCAAAATGTAATGCTAGTTTGATTGGTTCTTTGTTTTGCAAAAACTTTGGTTGGAAAATGTGGATTTAATCCATTCAAAATGCGACATAAAGTTTGTTGTTTTTCTTTTAAACAAAAAACCCAGAAAATCTGAAAAGAGAAAGGTGATACTGATGTGAATTAAGTCACATTTAAAAAAAGAAAATAATGTGCACATTGTGCTCAACAAAATACAATGGGTCCATTGTATTATGCTGTGCACAGTGTACACATTATTTCAGTAACAACTTAACTAACATCTCTTTTGTCTAAAATTGCATTCATATTTGAAAATGTGCGTCTCCACAACAATGGGTTGAAATTATTTCAAAGTAGAAGTATACGGATGGAATTTTTGGATTTCTGATAAAACTGATTCAAGTTTCCAGGGGCCAATTTCATAAAACTGTTAAGCACAAAAATTTGCTAAGCATGACATGAATATCAAATGGAATTTTCAATGGTGGTTTGTCTTACAGGGCGAGACATTTTTGTGCTAAGCAAATTTTTGTGCTTAACAGTTTTATGAAATTGGCCCCAGGACTTGAGTCGGTAAAAAATGGACCCGATCTGTCGCTACGAAGCTGAATGAAGTCATTGGAATGTGTGTGAAAGTGCTAAGGGTTAAAGTGACGTGATGCAGAGGATATACGGGTGTGTAACCCACTGTGAAGCAAGGATGAAGTGTAGCAAGGCCCGTGCAAGAGAGAGCATACGGAAGAACACCCCCCAAAAAACCTAGACATGAAAGAGTTTCAAAGATGGCCTACAATTTGCAGAAAGCTTATGTATGGTCACCATGCATATTTTCCATGTATTTTCTAACAATGCTTAGAGTTCGGAGGGCCTTATCCTAGCAGGATCTGTATCGAAGGCTAAGATAAAGATCCTGCTAGGATCGAAACGAGTCAGGTCCTCCTATTTTTAACTCCAAGCATTTTATACATTCCAGGTCTTTATTTTGGCTGATGAGCAGTTTGCAGAAGTTTATTACTTGTATTTTCTAACAAAATGCGAAACTTTTCTAGAATACAAATTCATGGAGATTTTTTGTAACATATTCAAAAGAGCTGACCATCAAGACTAATGATGATGAAAAAAATGGAGATCATCTTTGAAACTGGAAGACATCAAGGAAATTTCTGCAAAGAACCGAGATTTGTGTCCAGTACAAAAACACAAGTTTTCAAATTACTAAAAAAAAAAAGGGAAGAAAAATTAGATAAATTACCAGTAAGAGTCCAAATATCAATTCAAGTGACTGAAACTTAAGGCAGACGTTTGAAAAAAACATGGCCGCCAAAAACTGACCAGCTATGTCAAAATGAGGAATAAATTACAACATGCGAAACAATGGGACATTCCACTTCAAAATGAGGGATGAAATACACAACTTTTGAAAAATGTATTATTTTATCATTATTAGTATCCCTTTCCAATGAAAGTGCATTTTTCGACCACTTCCTAGAATCGCTATAGTGACTTATTCCACATTTTGACAGAGCCGGTCATTGCATACTTCAAATTGACCAATAATAGTGCTCAAGTTCTTACAGATGTGCCTCTTTCTCCTGGCAATCCGATGTCCCCACGATCGCCTTTCTTGCCGGGTGGACCCTGGAAAAAGAAATCAGAATTAAGAAACCAATAAGCAATTCAAATCTTTTCTCATCTGCAAATGAAATTTGACGTCTAAAGAAGGACAATACACTGATGCATGAGGCCTTTAATACATGTCCTACATATCTTAGATCACAATCCCAGTGTTCTGTGTTGCTTGGCTAACTTGGTTTTTTGTAGAATCAAGCACGACAAGGAAGTAAATGACCAATAACAGGCCTTGAATCTAGGGTCAATTTCATAGAGATGCTTAGCACAAAAAATTGCTTAGCACAAAAATGGCTTGCCCAATAAAACAAACCACCATTGAAAATTTGATTTGATATTCATGGTCAGCCAAAGAACAATTGCAAGTGATACACAACATTATGGAAATTTGGTTGTTAATCCTAGCTGTTTTTATCAAGGCAGAAATGTCATGCTTAGCGATTTTTTGTGCTAAGCAGCTCTATGAAATTGGCCCCTGGTTGTTGGAGAAATTAGGCCACTTTTCCATTGCTATTAAAGCAACGTGATTGTATTATTTAAAGATGGCGGCAAGGCCTTCATCAAAGTCAAGGCTTTCAACAGCAAGGGGTGAAAAAAAGAAGAAATTTCACTTTACAACTCAAAAAGTTTGAGTACAACACACACAGGAGATAGAACAGTTTACAAGAAAATCATACAGCAACAGATTCAACTAGACACTCATGAAATGGTCACATGCATATGATTTTTCCACAGAGTAAAGAGCATTCCCACAGATAGGCGACAACTGTTTCATGCATGCTTGGCTCTCACCTGCATGATACCGAATTCACTAATAATGGGGCCAGCACTGCCTTTGGCTCCCTTCACGCGAGCATGGACAAAAAATACAGCAAATTCAATGAAAATGTGACAAATGACAAGTCCGTTAAAATTGTTATCAATGATCGTCTACCGCCTGTTGGTGAAAATTCAAGCTAACAGGCTTCTTTTTCCAGGCTTACCTTCGCTCCTTCTGGTCCACTTGGACCTATCGACCCAGGCAGGCCGTCACTGCCAGCATCACCCTGGAAACATGCAAAGAAAATCAGACGAGATCGGTGAAAACTTGTTAATGTTAATAATAATAATAATAATAATTTGGGAGGCTAATCATCCTTACTGGCAGCTGGGGTGCTGAATTGCGAAGGATGCGACTTCAACGTGATCGAGTAGCAGGCTTTCATGGGCGCCCTTGGCTGCCAGCCACATCAACCCATATATGATCACGGAGTACAGCCTGAGATCGAAAGTGTTTGATTTTTGTGGAGGGAGGAAAACCGGATCACCTGGAAAAAAACCCTCGTAGCATAGGAGAGAACCAACGCACAACTTTACTCACATATGACCCAGGCCGGATTCGAACCCGGGACACATTGGTGAGAGGCGAGTGCCTAACGCACTTGCCACCCATGCCACCCAAAAAGGTAATATCATACTTTGGTTTTTATCAAAGAAATACAGATTCATGGGCAAAAATATCAAGGAAGATACGTACAGTAACAGTCATCTGTGAAAAATTTCAGTCCCATACGGTGCTCACTTTTTGAGAAAACAGTGAAAAACGGCCGCAGTATTTCTTAAGTCTTTTCTCTTTTCGGTTGTTGTTTTACTATTAAATTCCTGGATAAATACACCATTTCAGGCGGAACAATTTTAACGGTTTGTTTCTACCAGCACCATCTCCATACCCTGTAAGTTATACGTAAATCTGTGAAAATTTCTGTTTTGGTTTCTTGTCGCATAATGCGCAGGCTGCTAGGTTTGTTGTAATAGTAACTACTGTTTTGAGGGGACTTGTCTTAGACCCCATAAGCTCACCTTCATTCCCGCTAGTCCTGGCTCACCCTGGGGTCCCGGCGGACCCGCAGGCCCAGGGGGACCTTGCAACAGCTCAGAGTTGATGCCCATATCACCCTGTTCACCCTGGGGACAAGAAAGCGACAAAGACAGTGAGCTTACAGTATCCTTACAGGGACAGTGTAAAGGCCTGGGTGCATTATAATACAAGTAGGAATACTCTCTAAATGCAAAAGAGTGAAAAGCCACTCTTTGAAGAGCCGAATGAAGAACACTCTTTTTCGAGCTGTCTTCCACTCTTTTAGAGTGAAGTTTGCATTGTTTTGATTGATTTTTCACTCTGACCCCGAGTGAAGCCACTCAAAAAGAGTGAAATATCCACCACTCTTTTTCAAGAGCCATATGAAGGACAACTCGATTTTGAACGAGTGACATTTTTCACTCTTTTGCATTTACAGTACAAGCCCAGGGGCCAATTTTATAGAGCTGTTTAAGCACCAAAAACCTTGGTAAATAAAAACTAACACGGTATTATGCCAGCCAAAAACTCCTTGTGAATGTTATGCTCAGCAAGCAATGTCCAAATACAAGTCAAAAGCAGTAAACATCACATGAAAATTTGGTTGGTAATCCTGTTTGATTAAGGAAGACCTTTCATGCTTAAGCAAATTTTGTGCTAAGCAGGTCTGTGAAATTGGTCCCTGGTAGTGGAAGTATAGGCTCATAGCATGAATTCAGCATTCAGCATTAAATTCCACTGTCCTACCTGTAGCCTAAATATGCGTAATATGCAAATAATATTAAGAAAGATCGGAAAGATTTCTCACTTTTTCTCCTGGTAATCCGGGGAAGCCTGCTTTGCCCGGAGAGCCCTGTAAAATTAATAAAAAAGGAAAGATTAATTCATTTGAATAATCTCAAATGTATTGTGGACGATAGGTGGCATTAGTTGGACATAACAGACAGTAATTTCGTGATTTCAAGCATAAATAGATGCGCCAGTAAAGCTATTAAACTTCAATGCTTAAATACAGTGTTTAAGAACTATTATGGCACGGGCCACTCGGCCTGTATCATGCACCGCTGCACTGCCCAATGACGGTACAACGCCACACATCTTCGATCATCCGGTACCGGATATAAGGAGCACGGACGTGACTACTGCCATCGCCTGAGGAAGTATTGCAGTTTGCGTACGAAATGTCGGGATCTCTACCGTTGACCATATTGTGTGGTGACAACAGATATTAAGTACATTTTATTTTAAAATTTGAGATGTTGAAATCCATACTTACTACAGCGCCTTCTTTTCCCATGTCACCCTTTTCTCCTTTTGGTCCCTACAGGAAACAAAAAACCCAAAACATTTCGACGGTAACAAACAAGAACTGGTGTAGCACAATACACCGATCCAGTAGACCACACCCTTTGACAAATTGACCAATCACAATGCCTTATTTAAGGTCCGACAAATTGCCGCCATTTTGTCTGACAAAATGTTTCTATGTAAATTTTGTATTCTTTACTACACACTTTTCGTTGAGTTTACTTTTGTTTCGAATGTACAAGGCAATTCTTTCACAAATCCGGGTTTTATCCTTAACCATGATAAGCCATCAAAAACAAGGGAAACTGACTGAAATTGAAGTAATTAAAAAGTGAACAAATTCTGACTCTCGATGCCCTTGCTGAGAGGAAATGTACATTTTTGGGTTTGTGCAAAACCAAAGTCCAATGGAGAGGTGTTTTCGGTGGTTGAAAGTGCGCAATGCTTCGCGTGTGTGTGATCGTGACACGTTGTGTGCGTGCGCGTTGTTGCTTGGGTGTTGTTATGGTGGGTGTGTCCTACTGGATCGGTGTATTCCATGAAGTGTCGGGTCATAAACAACAAAGTTTTCAAAGGTTTTTTGTTTTTTCGTGAAATAACCACAAGGGAAACTGACTGAGTTATTTTAAGTCATTGAAAAGTGAACAAAGAAAAATTGACTGGAGCGGGATTCGAACCGGCGACCTCCTGAATACCGTACAGGCGCTCTACCAACTGAGCCATCCAGCCCTATGTTGGTGGTGGTGGTTTTTTGTTTATGTTGAAATCCAAGCTCACTCACCGGAGGTCCCATTTTGCCGTCTTTTCCATCCATACCGTTGAAGCCCGGCATCCCGTCAGTGCCGTTGAAACCGCGTTTGCCAGGTATTCCGTCGCGGCCTTTCAATCCCAACATGCCCCTGGGTCCCGCTGGGCCTGAATCTCCCTTCTCACCCTGGAGATGATAATCAGGGGCCAATTTAATAAAACTGTTCAGCAAAAAATTTGCTTAGCACAAAAATTTCTCGCCCAATAAAAAGAACCACCATTGAAAATTCCATTTGATATTCATGGTCAGCGAACAACAGCCAAAGAATAATTGCAAGTGATACACAACACACAGAAATTTGGTTGTTAATCCTGTTTTCAGAAATGTCAGAAATGAAGACAGAAATGTCATGCTTAGCGAATTTTTGTGCTAAGCAGCTCTATGAAATTGGCCCCAGCTCTATTAGACATGTTGAGATTGAGAAATTCTGTTACGTTTTGCGGTTGTGTATTTGAAAGTGCTTCGTACATGTTAACTGAAGTTTTGATGAAGTTGATGCATTGTTTGACAGGTAACCGGTGTAATTGTTGACATAACCCACTTACCTTGATCGTGATGATTCTGACCTCGCTATCGGGGTCGTAGCCTGGTCCCGGGCTACCGGGAGGTCCCGGAGGTCCCACTTCTCCCTATTCATGAATAAAAAACATGCATATTCATGAGATCATTTCGTCTTTCAATTAATCGGACAATGATTCATTTTTCAGTACAGTACGTGGGGTGTCGTGGCCTAAGTGGTTTGGCGTGTCGTACCCAAGATCTCGTCGTCAATCTACAGATTGTGGGTTTGAATCCAGACATGGGTTAGTGGCGCTTGCATCCTTGGGCAAGACGCTTTGTCACATATTGCTCATCTTCACCCAGGTGTAAATGGGTACCTGTGAGGGTAGAGATGGCTTTGTGTGCTTAATTAGCCTCCGTGCGCTTATAGCAGCTAGGGCTGTATACTCCCCAGGGAGTTGAGATGGTTTCATGAATGTTAATGTAGCAAAATAATCTGAGCCTTTCAAAGGAACTTTCCATTTTTTTTAATGGTACTGTGCACATTATATTAACAATCTAAAAAGTAGATGCCATAAGAATGTCTTTAATAAAGAAATCAGGTTTTAGCAATTCAGTAGTGCTTTTTCTCTCTTAAAACAAAAATGTCATAAAAAGTTACAATGCAAAACGGTTTCAAAATTTAAAAAGATTTGAACTCACGTCCGGTCCTGGTTCACCCAATAAGCCCTCCTCTCCCTGTGAGAACAAAAATAAAAGTACAATATATCTCAACAGATATTAGGATTGAAAAACATCTTTTGTGACTAGCAGTTTTCAATTGCTGTTTGAGCAGTGAGCACTGCTCAGAGGAAAAACATCTTGAAAAAGGTTTATTTTTGTAGTGTTTGAACCTACCATAAAGCCTCGTTCGCCTTTCGTTCCCTTCATGCCCTGTTCAAATTCACAGACAAAAAAATGAAAGTGTCGATTATTAAATATGATTCAAACGGTTATTGCATGATGGGAGTAGAGGTTTGCAATAGCAATGTAGAGATGGCTGGTACAAACTAGTCGAAACGTTGAGTGAACGACTGGTTCTTTTCAGAGCCAAATAACTTGGTGTTACTACAGTGGAACACCACTATAACGAACACCACTATGCCAAACATTTGGCTATATCCAACATCATCCTTGGCTCCCAATTTGTGTGTGCAATACATACGGAATGTGGTTATTTAACTCACTATAAGAAACAACTATTATAACGGACAATAATCTGTTCATCCCAGGGTGTTTGTTATAGCAGTGTTCCACTGTATATGTTATGCATACTGCTATAGCTGAGTGGTCTGCTGTATACTTCTTAAGATTTTGCAGTCAATCTACAGATTGTGGGTTCAAGTCCAGCCAAAACAAACACCATCTGCAAAACGCTTTATCACAAATGCTGCCTATTAGTCAGAAATCTTTTATAATGGGCTACCAAATATTCTAAAACTGAATGGGTTAGGAAAATCTGCCAATCTGTACAGATTTGTATGCTGAACTAAAATTTTAGACAAAGTGTAGTCGGTAAAATGAGAACAATATTTGTCCAAAATGCATGATTCTACCAGGGATGATATTGACCAATGATAAAAATGTCTGAAAATAGCTGACAGGGAGCATAAAAAGTCTGAAATCTGAAAATGTCCCCATACTTTTGTACACAGCCTGAAAGGAAAATAAATTCTGAAATCAAAAAAAAAAATTCTGAAATCAAAAAAAAAAAAAAAAAATTAATTTAATTGTATGGCCCCCAACCCACCCCAACAAAGACACTGTATGTTCGGCTGGGATGATTTTAATACAACGTGTCATTTCATCTTTGATTTCTTTGAAAAAAATCTGAAAACTTAAACAAAAAAATCTGAAATCAGATTTTAATCTGAGAAATCTCATCCTACACAACACATCTCTTCTGCAATCTTATGGCCCCCAACCCCCCCCAAAAAGACACCGTATGTTCGGCAACTTCGGCTGGGATAATTTACAACATGTCCTTTCATCTTTGATTTCCGGCAGATTACAACTGACCCTGTGAACATCCGATTTGTCAATTAACACTCGAACAGAAGACTTAATAACTCAATACGAGCCGATCCGACGTAATTATGAGGGAAAATTGTTATTAATGTGAGTAACGACCCTGGGAAGGATACGCTGGTCTCTGACTCACTTTAACAAGGGGTACAGCTTCCACAAAAATTTAATCTCTAGATACTCCATCACTGAAAAAATTACTCTGAGTAAAAAACAACAACAACAACAACATTTCAGTCCAGTAGGATCAAACGCAATCCAGTCGTTCCACTCCAGTGCATCCTTGGTACTTATAACCAGCATCCTTCGAGTCGGGCAACCAGGCACCCTCCTGAAGACGAACAGAGCACGCTGTTCGGAATGTTGATAGTTATTAAACCATCGGTTCTTCTCAGAACCACACGCTCTTACAGAAGAGATAACATTGTGTCACTGTAAACTTATCATACTTCCACCATGCGAAGTTTTAAGTCTTATTTAATAACAATATCAAGGAATAAGGAAAGACCCCAAAAGTGACAGAACGGTCGTGCCAGATTGTTTTTGCAGACCCCATTAAAAAAAGGGAAATAACAAGCTCTCCCTGTTTTTTTTTCTGGAAAAAAATGATAAGAGTGACGATTCATTCACTAAGAATTTTTCCAACTCTCAAAAATGACTTAATTCGTAGATTTTGCTTCAATCTGATTTCCTCCAAGCATTTTGCACTCTTTTAATTCCTGTAAGTTTCACTTAAAATTTTTAAAATGCTTGGAGTTAGGAGGGCCTGACCTATTTCGATCCTAACAGGATCTTTATCGATTTAGCCTTCAATAAAGATCCTGCTAGGATCGAAATGCATCATGCCCTCCCAACTCCAAGCATTTCATAAATTTCAGGTCATTATTTTGGCCAAGAAGCAGTTTGCAGCAGTTTATTACTTGTATTGAAAATTTGAAAAGCTTGGAAGTGCAAGTCAGATGTTAGTACTCTATACAAGAATGGATCTCTTTTTCCTCTAACTCTATTACCTCTTAGGCCTTCTAAATGGAATTGGAACCCGAATTCCAGTGAGGAACCAATCCCATAAGGAACGGCTTCTCAGTGACAGCACAGTCACACATGACAAGAGGGGATATTATTAATTATTCAGTTCCTGTTTAATTTCCTTAGAGAGACCACCATTGGCACCAATACATCTAATAGCTACCAGGCAAACACTAAAACAACCCGGGGGTTTGACAAAATGTATGACTGGACGCGTGGTGGTGTGGAGTGATGTTCCAGAAGTTTTCATTTGGGGCTGGGTGTCTTAACACGACCTACCCTACCCCTTGCTTCTGGGCACGACTGAGTGCTGCACTTTCTATCTACCAGCTTATAGGGTTCTGAGAAAAACCACAAAGAATTTTCACACACATACACACAGGACACATCTGTGCAGTGTCGCCACCGCACACCGTATTTCTTCTAACACCTTTCAAAATTCTTATCTATCTTGTCACTGCATATTATCGGGGACCAATTTCACGGCCCTGCTTAGCACATAAAAATTGCTAACCATAAAATTTCAGTCTTAACCAAAACAGGATAAACAACCAAATGTCCATGTGTTGTTTATCACTTTGTGATTGTTCTTTGGCTGTTGTTCGCTGACCATGAATATCAAATGGAATTTTTTAATGCTTAGAGTTACATGTAGGAGGGCCTGACGTGTTTCGATCCTAGCAGGATCTTTCTCAAATTGTGCTTCTATTCACTTGCATGTTCTTGTCCTTCGTCATTTAGCCTTTGAGAAAGATCCTACCATTATCGAAACGCATCAGGCCCTCCTAACTCTAAGCATTTGATACGTTTCAGGTCATTTTGGCTAATGAGCAGTTTGCAGCAATTACTTAACTGTATAGAATTTTGTAATGGGGGTTTGTTTGATTGAGCAAGATATTTAGTGCTAAGCATTTTTGTTGGACTTAGCAGCTCCATATGAAATTGTCACCCGATGGGTACATTATTTAGCCATCATGTCTGAGTCACGGATGTAAATACGCTGAAGCCGTGGGGTAAGAATGATGTTTGACCACACAGGTACGGCATCTGACCTTGGTCAAGAAACTCCAGAGAAACTGCTGAGTCATAAACCCTTGAAGTAATGCCACTAATCCCCGCTCTTTCCGCACTCTGTCTGCCCTGGAGATATTTGCCTCCAAAATACCTCCTCAGGGGGGAAGTGACATGAAGATCCACATGGTATTCATCACCTACGCCACCTGCATAAACCTCTCCGTCCGTTCAGAGTCCAGTCACAAAACCACGGCCTTGTGTAAATCTTGAACGAGGTGAGTGATTTGGGAACTGAGACTCGGCTCAGGTTCATTGTAATGTCATTCTGCACGAAACTGTCATGAATATGCATGAACTTCAACTCATGAATAATTCAAAAGATTAACATCAGACTGAATGAGGTGAGTGATTTGAGAAACTGAGGCTCAGGTTCATTATAACCTCATTCTGCAAGAAGCTCTCATGAATATGCATCAACTTCAACTCATGAATAATTCACTGAAAAGTGAACAAAGAAAAATTGACTGGAGCAGGATTTGGACTGGCAACCTCCTGAATACCGTACAGGCGCTCTACCAAATGAGCTATCCAGCCCAACGCTAGTGGTGTCCCTAATTGTCAATTATCTTTGTTCCTTAATTTTTTTTGGCAGTCAGAAGCCATGAAACCATGCACACACTGCCATATCCCAAGGATCATTTCATCGATACACAATTTCAACTCAGAATGAGCATTAACAACATACTGAACGAGGTGAATGATTTGAGAACTGGAGCTCATGTTCATAATAATCTCATTCTGCAAGAAACTCTCATGAATATGCATAAACCTCATATAATGAATAATTCAAACGATTCCAACTCAGAATGAGTATTAACATCACACTGAACAAGGTGAGAGATTGGGAGCTTAGGCTCAGGTTCATTATAATCTCATTCTGCAAGAAACTCTCATGAATATGCATGAACTTCAACTCATGAATAATTCAAATGATTCCACCTGACAACGACCAACAAGTCGCATCAGCCTCAGAGTGACAATCAGACCCTTCTGTCCATCTTACCTTAAAGGAAGAATCATTTCACCTAATTGCTTCAGAAGATACTTTTCATTTTCTCTTAAGATACTTCAATATATGTTTGGTAGGGCATGCTAACAACATGTCAAACCTAATCATCACACCTTGTGGAGACTCCTTATCAGACGACAAGCTTCTGTTGATCTCCCGTCCAAGTGGCGTCAACCGGCCGAACAGCCCCGTGATTCCCCCACAACATCAGTCCCGGTGCCTTCCCTCTTCAATTTCCCTTGATGAAACGAGATCCCGTCCCCATGTGCTGGCAAAGTCCCCGTATAGCCGGTGTTATTCTTACCAATATCCCAGGAAAGAAAACTCATGCCCCAGACAGACGCATTGAAATCGCAATCCTGAGAGTTCTCTCGTTCCCCAAACCGAGTCGCTAACGAACACAGACTCCCTCACCCCACCACAAGTCTCATTGTTTGAGGCCGAACTATCCACGTCGTCCCGAATGTTTTCACAAACAGCAAGAGTAATTTTCACAGCGATTAAAAAGCTTCCTTCTTAAAACTCTGAGGGGGTTTGGGTGTAGATCCTGTCACCTCCCAAATGGAGACCTCATCTGGAGAATGGGATGAATAGGCGCGATTCAGACTGCGTATGCCACCACACGTCCGACCGGTCGGTGAGGCTTTTTTTGGCACTACACCTTGGGTGCAACAAACACTTGCCAGGCAAAAGTAACTTCACAGGGGCCAATTTCACATCCCTGCTTAGCATAAAAATGTTGAGCGCCTATATGGTATTGAGGAGGTCGCCGGTTCAAATCCCGCTCCAGTCAATTTTTCTTTGTTCACTTTTTAATGACTTTAAATCCAGTCAGTTTCACTTGTGGTTATTTGATGATTTTTATAAAAAGTGATTAACAACCAAATTTCCATGTGTTGTGTATCACTTGTAATTGTTCTCTGACCATGAATATGAAATGGAATTTTTAATGGTGGTTTGTTCTATTGAGCAAGACATTTTGTTCTAAGCAATTATTTTGTGCTTATTAAACAGCTCCATGAAATTGCCCCTCGTCTTCAAACAAGATGTGTACGAAATTCGTCTGACGTGTATTTCTCAAGGCATCATTCATGGCAACAGTGTTTATGACAAATCTGTGAAATGAGTTGTGAGGAATTGTGGCCTTTTTTGTGCGAGCGGCCATTTTGTGTCAATACACAGCCCCAACGGCAATGACACGCCAACAGGGGGAAGGTTCGGGGGAGGGGGGCAAGGGGGCAACAAGAGGGTAGGATGAGGAGGATAATGGGGTGCAAAGTGAGGAGGAAGTATTTCCTTCCTCCTACCAACCCTCGTCAGAATCTGGGATGGTTTCCTGTGTGATGTGACACAAACCATTCCGACTATTTGTCTTGGCAAATCTCAGACACTTTGTGCAACGATCTCACACTATTCTTTGTTACATTGTGCCAATGCAAACTACGTGTTGTCTGCTGCCGTCTCAAATTTTAGGCTGAATACACTTCAATGAAAATTCTTCACCTTTAAAAAGTACTATCATACTTTTGTAGGAAACCAAAACAGAAATGTTCACAGATTTATGTATAACTCACAGGGTATAAAGATAGACTTGGTACAAACATACTGTTAAAATGTTTCCGCCTGAAATGCTGTATTCATTCAGAAATGAGTAAAATTAAAGACCGAAAACAGTTTTGATCTCCGAGATCAAAACCTCACGATTACAATTACCCTACAAATTTGTGTAAACAATTGCAACGGTTTTTCGTTGTTTTTCTATTGGTCAATTGAGCTGAAAATTTCACAGGTTTGTTATCATTTTATGACAATTCAAATTATGAACAGACCGCAGCTATTCTATCAACTTCAACAAAGTATGATACTACCTTTAAAAGTGATGCCCCAGTTAAAACAAGTCTCGTTCTGTAATGAACAGTTTGTGCATGTCTTTGTCTAACTATTGTCCAAGAATAAAATACCCTTCGTCATGATTTGAAATGCGGTTTTGTGTTAACGATCTTTGATATTGTTTATCCAATTTGTCTGGTTCCAAGGTCTACACCCCGAAGAATCTGATTTTATCGAAAACACTTGCTGGTGTTTTTTCCTAACAAGCTGTCGACACACGGGTCTGACAGGCGAGATTAAGATAGGCGTCTCCCCTTTTCAAGGACACGTCATGAATCTGACTGACTCTCCTCCTAATCTTAACAAAACACGACCAAAATTAACAGCAAAAAAGTATGTTCCGAAGCCTCGTGCTTCCAAGCACAGTGCAGCATTTTCGCAATGTCAGTCAGCCGGACTCAGTCAGGCCTAAGCAGCTGCCATGTTTGACTTTTCTTTTAATATACATGCTTCGTTTTTACTAAGCCTATTCGTCTCTAGACAAGCTTTCGCAGATCTTTTAAAGTTTCCGACCCAACCCTAAAAATCATGCCGAAGTCATTGATGGAGAACAAAAGACTGATGGCAGGGCACATGGGATAATCCAAAATGTCTCGAGGAAGGGAAGGAAAATGGACATGGATGCACTAAAGGCATGAGCTTGAAATCCAATATGCCTCTTCCATTATACATACCAAGTATAAGGCATAAGGGTTGGGGCGGGGTGCGGTGAAATAAGGCCTTTTCACACTTATCTCATTTCCGATCCGTGTTGAAACCAACCCGGATCCGCCTCGGTTCAGCACCGGCAAGTTTTTGAGCCGGATCGAAGAAACGCAACGTTCATACTACGTTTATGGTGAACCGGCTCATACGACACAGATCACGGCGAAAAATGCAGTTTGGAACCGGGTTGAGATTTTCAACCCTGGTCCCTACCAGGGTTGATATCGATCGGGTTAGGCTGTCCTACCCGGGTTGGCTCGGGGTTGAAACTTTTCAAGTGTGGAAAGGTTGACAAAAATCCGATCCGATTCCATCCCTGAGATTTAGGATAGTGTGAAAAGCCCTATAGTACCAGTCCAGGTGCACATTACGATAACAAAATAATTGGTTTCTGTTAGTTGGGGCAGTATCTCGGGGTAAAAATCGAATCTTGTCAAACTCACCCTTGGTCCAGTCTGTCCACCTGGTCCCTGTAGATGAAAAAACACCAAGTCAAAAGTGATCATCAAATAACCACAAGGGAAACTGACTGAATTTTCAGTCATTGAAAAGTGAACAAAGACAAATTGACTGGATTGACCACCAACACAGGGCTGGGTAGCTCAGTTGGTAAGAGCACCTTTACGGTGTTCAAGAGGTCGCTGGTTCAAATCCCGCTCCAGTCAATTTGTCTTTGTTCACCTTTCAATGATGTAAACAAATGTGAATAAACTGCTAAAAACTGCTCATCAACCAAAATATCGACCTGAAATGTATCAAATGCTTGGAGTTTAAATGCAAGTAAAAAAGATACACATAAATGGATGAAAGGATGTGCAGCCGATTTCAAACAACTTCAAATGTTGCGTACGCAACATTTTGTTGCATAACCTATGCAACATTTGCCTGCCTTTTATTGGTTTTAATCTTACCCTTGGTCCAACCATTCCCACTGGTCCTGGCTCCCCTGTACTGCCCTTGTCTCCCTGATTAGACAAAAATAAATACAAAGATATAATTTAGTCTCCATCGTTTTCTTCTTTAGTACGGCGCAGTGGCAGATATTATACAATTAGTTTGTCAACTTTCCAACACCGAAGAAAGCTAGAATCGTCTGCCCACCCGAAATAAACCATGTGATATTTGTTTTACTATACCTCATAAATATTCTTTATTGTCCACAATTTCGTCGATATCGGTATATTGTATTGAACTTAAAGTATTGAACTTCACGTAGGTCGAGAAAAAAGCACTGGGATTGTTTAGTTTTTTTGTTATTTCTTATTCAACAAATAATAGTAAAATACATCTGTAAATGTACAAAAACCTGTTACACTTTAGTCATTCATTTCAGAATTTGAAAGTGACGTCCCAATAACGGTACCGGCCTGGATTACTGTGACATATTAATGATGCTAAAGCAAGGTACCACGAGAAGTGAAAAACCTAATGTGGAATGCGTATGCGAACAGGGGGAAGGGGGTTAAAAAAAGTCGCAATTTTGTGTGTAGTACTTTATGGACGGCCTTCAAGTTCACATGAATATGCAGTTCTTGTTTTGTGTTTGTCTGTCCTCCATGTTTCTTGTCTGTCAGTCGGGCTGTCTGTTTGTCTTTGCTAATCACAGGTATACCCAAATCATGCTTGATATTCATCTCACCTGTGGTCCTGGTGCACCATCAAAGCCCTGAGAATAAATTCAATCAAAATAGAATTCTCCAGTTAGTACTTCACAATAAAATAGACGAGGGTTTCAATATGTCCACAGCAGTTTCAATGACAGACTATCATTCATTCTTAGGTAACATACCGAAACAGAAATGTTCACAGATTTACCTATAACTTACAGGGTATAAAGATGGTGATGGTAGAAACATACTGTTAAAATTGTTCTGCCCGAAATGCTGTATTTTTCCAGAAAAGCGCAAAACCAGTGACCACAATTATTTTTGATCTTTTAAAGTTCAAAAAAGACCTAAGAAATACTGTGGGCGTTTGTCACTGTTTTCCCAAAAAGTGGGCACCGCATGGGACTGAAATTTTCACAGATGACTGTTACTGTATCTTCCTTGATATTTGTGCCCATGAATCTGCATTTCATTGACAAAAACCAAAGTATGATGTTAATATGCAAGATCATTTTCCGAGTTTCTTTTCTTTTTCAGATAATTGAGTTAATATTATCTGTTTGTTGTTGTTTTTGTGGGGAAATAAAGGCGATACATACCGTTCTTCCTTGAATTCCGTATTCGCCCTGAAATGTGACAAATAACAATAAGTCAAACAATCAATCAAACAAAATATAGCCACCAAATGCTCCTTAAATTTATTTCAAAAATCCCTTGACGACAGACAAATTTGAAAGACTTTGAAAGATTTTGATCAATGAGTGACAGAGGGTTTGAGTTTTAATGATTTAGTACTCTTCATCAATACATGGCCTTTGTAATTGTTCTTTGCAAACTGTGAAAATCTCTGGTGTATTTTGGGGGAAAATAAGTTGTGTATAAGTTAGGTTACAAATCCTGTAACCAAAAAGGCTGTTATTGAGCAGCTCGATCGCAACTGCAACAGGTCATACTCATGACTGAGCAGATATCATGTAGAGATCTAGCTACATTGACAGAGAGCAGGCGTCGCAGATATCCAGGGTGCTCTAGGTTGATTTCAGGAGAATTTAAGCAACAGCCTGGCAGAGATTGAACAGTTCAGGAGAAGTTCAAAGGAGGGGGCGGGGGAGGGGGCTAAGTTCATCAAAGGACGGGGGAGAGGGGGGCTTGCTGAAATCAACTGGACATCAAGCAGGGACCCCTTCACGGACTGAGGCCGGAAATAAGCAGTGAAAGGCACACGAGAAATGAATTGTGAGACAGTGTGCGGTAAAAGATTTCTGGTCGGTAGACAAAACTCCACAGGCTATTGGCTATCCCACAAAAAAGGGTCTACGTGCTCAATAACAGATCCTTACAAGCCTTAGCTCTGGGCATGTAAACCCAGAATCATGAAAATGCACTGTGTACAAAACAAATTGGCATCACAGCATGGTTTAGGGGGGCGGTTAAGTTACCATGGCAAAATGCTTACCCTTTCACCTTTGATGCCCAGTTCGCCAGGGGGACCTGGAGGTCCCATGATGCCCGGGAGACCAGAATCACCCTTCATCCCCTCCGAACCCCTCTGACCGATCGGACCCGGCATGCCTGGTAGCCCCTGATGATTAGAAGAAATCCAAAACAAAGTTTATGTATTAGTTGGAAAAAATAACAATATCTTGGAGTTAAGGCTACGGGGCCAACTGACGGAGACAAAAAATGTTGAGCAATTACTTCTGATTGTTTGCTCAAGACTCAGACCTCCATGGGACCCTTCTCCCTCCGAGGAACTAAGTGGGGGGTGAGGGAGTTTACCTGGGAAAAACTGGACATTTTTTTCCACATATGTGGAATCACAGAATCCCCTGAATACCTTAAAGGGTATATACAACATTGGTAACAAACCTAAACAGAAAATAATGTTCACAGATGTATGCATAACTTACAGGGTATAAAGACGGTAATGGTAGAAACATACTGTGAATAAATTTCCAGCTGAAATGCTGTATTTATCCAGAAATGAGTAAAACCAAACACCAACATATTTTTTATCTTGGAAGGACCAAAAATAAGACCAGCTATTCCCACAAAACTGACATAACAATTGCAAAGGTTTTTTGCTATTTTCTACTGTTTCCAATGATCAATTGAGCTGAAAATTTCACAGGTAAATTTTTAATCCATGACAAATCAAATTCTAAACAGCCTGCAGTTGCTCTGTCACCTTTACCAATGTTGCACATGCCCTTTAACAAGAGACAACCAACTCAATGTAAGTGAAAACAAATTAATAGATAAATAAAAATAACGATACAATAATGGTATAAAATCTCGTTATTAAAGAGAAGATTTCTGAGTGAGCAAATAATTCTTAGAGCAAAAAAGATTTGAACTAGTAATTCTGGAAAACCTTATGGAATCCAAAATTATGGAGCTTGCATAAAGGTAATTTATCTTTCTCCATGTATTAACTGTTCCAGAAGCCACACGGTCAACTCTCAAAATGGCTAGGACTTTCACCCCAAAATCAATATCCAAAAGCCATAAGCCGAAGCCCTTCAGCATTCTTGCAAGCTGACATTCCAAAATTTTGTTCTAATGGAGGATATATCGATATATCGCTGATTCTGGAGGTCATTCACCTCTTTAATCAATGTATGTCTCAATGTTCTATCAGGAGCGCTGTGTGATTGTCAGTAATCTTTGGCCAAGGTTTCCACACAGCATGTGGTCCTATAAAAAGGTCCACCCCATCAGCACAGAATGTGCAGAACATGTCACTGAAGGACATCGTTCTATGCCAAGGAGGTTTCTACTATAAAAGACACTTCATGTCAGGCCCCAGGCAATTGTATGTTGTTGTTTTTTTGCTGGGTTACACCCTTCCTGGAAATTAAATGGTACCACACTGGCGCCAATTTCAATTTCATAAAGTTGCTTAGGCACCAAAATGTGCTTAAGCACCAAAGCCCTTGTTAAATAAAATCAGTATGCCACCCAGAACTTCTTGTGAATGTTATGCTCACCAAACAATGGCCAAATACAAGTCACAAGCAGTATAAAACATCACATGAACATTGGGTTGGAAGACGTTTCCATGCTTAAGGAAATTTTGTGCTTAGCAGCTCTATGAAATTGGCCCCTGGCAATGCAGTGTGTAACCCCAAATTTCAGTAAAAGTCAAAATTTACACATATGTGCTTTAGTGTTGTGTGGGTTTGCATTTGGAATACACTGGTATCTTTGCTAAGCTTAAGCAGAAGTAAAAACTAAAGAAGTAATAAAAAGAAATCTAAATCTAACATGAATTCAAATGCACTGCACAAACTAGAAAAAAAAAAGAATTACAGAAAGTTGCTGGTAAACTGTCTTAGGCTGTCCCAGCCAAAAAGAAAAAAATTACAACTTATTTTCTTGAGTAGTGCCCTAAGCAAAGATAAATAAGTGTAAGAAGATAATTCTGCGATTACCAGGGCCACAAATTCGAACAAATATTTCCTGAAAATCACACTTTTTAAAGCAATATATTAAACCTTTGCCTAGTACATTTTACAAGTGAACTACACTCCCAGTCATATGGTGCAACTTGTCAAATTTAGGAACAATTTTCCAAAGAGTAGGCCTGGGCACAACCATATAAATGTCAAAATAATACCATTGAAAAAATACGACCCTCAAAAAACTTTCAATTTTGACCAGGGACATCCGGCCGGTACGTCGTTTGTGTTTTTTCTTCTTTCCTTTATCTCCTAAACAGAATTTACCTGAAATAAACAAGCATTTGCTCCCCTAGCGTGGCAATGAAACAATAACCTCGATCCGTTTGATAATACTTAAAAAACATGATACTGCAAAAAGGCAGAGGGAATATGTGCGGCAGCTGCGGGGTACCGGGGAGTAGTAATTGGTGGCTACACGTCCTCACCGGTGTACCTACCTGGGGGCCTGTGTCTCCGAGCTCACCTTTGATACCGATGGGACCCTGAAACATTATATACAAACAAACAATTGTCAGGGAAAAGAAGTTAAGACTAGTGGTGGAAGAAAAAAATATATAAAAATGAGGGAGACCAGCTTGTTAAAGTGTGCATGAGAGCATGTGCCCGCCGCTTGCTCGGTTTTTCCGGGTATCTTGTTGGTCGTTAAGTCAACCCAGTCACGCAATCGTCAAGACTTGTCTGGTCTGCTGGGATCAGCGGGGCGCTTGTAAAGTTTGAAGGTTTTTCCCACATGATATCAAATTGGGTTTTCTTTTTGTCTTGCGTCTTTGGTACTGGGAATCGTTGTCTGTTCTTTAGCGTGCCAATGGAGGTTTTTTCCTCCTCAGTTGTTCTTTGAACTGATTGACTCGCCAGATCATTAAACCTGATTGTTTTTAACAAGTCTATTGGCATTTTCACTAGTCTGTATGCTTTTTTGCCACTTCTGGGGCCTTTCTCAAAGCACGGCTCTGGCTCCATATCGTGAATCCATTCTAAAATTACAGGTATCAAAATAGTGGCTTTTGGCTACAGTGTTGAAGTAGATACTTTGGTTTGAAAAGGAAATCAGGGCTTCAGCTTCAATGAAAAACAACAACAGTTTTCAGCATATGGATGACAGAGACGAAGCCGCAGCCTGAGCTGGAGCCGAGCTTTGAGGAAGGCCCTGCTTTCAACTTCTACACTGAAGTTTAGGTCCTTTATGAGCAAGTTTTCACGCAAGTCTAACACAGGGTCAGTCCATATTTCCTTTATCTTCTAGTCCGGCCATAATCACTCTTAGGATCAGATGCCAAATACACTAAAATGCATTTTGGTATACCACAGTAATTCGACTTGACATCCCAACAAATTTGAGAGGAGTGTAACGAGTCTGCAGCCATTTTCTGGCTGGCACTTGGCCAGCTTACCTGCGGTTAGCTCGATCCCTCTACTGTAAACCACCATAACAAAACATCATAACATGCGACCTCCCGAGTACCGTACTGGCACGCTACCACCTGAGCTGAGCTATCCAGGGGTCTTTCTCAAAGCTCGGCTCTGACTCAGGCTCCGGCTCCCATTTCGTGAATCCATTCTAAAATTGCAGGTATCAAAATTAGAGACTT